>JBAMAX010000905.1:0-172571 GCA_037043745.1 Chymomyza amoena | reverse complement strand
ATAAAAACTTGGACTTTTTTTTTAGTTATTTATACCTGTTTTGTAGACTTTTTGGCGGAAACTTTGGTAAGTTGCTGTCTGGATGCTTGAAAGGATTGCAAGTTAAATTGTGAGTGGTCTTGACTGGTTCGACAAAGGGTAGCAAATTATTAACGAACCCTTATCAAGTTATGGAGTAGCGAATGCAAATTGATTGCTTGGGGATTCCGAGTCAGATTGTCTTCAGTGGAAACATATGGATTACCGCCAGCTTTTGTACGTTTATAGACTTTTTAATTTGTTATCTTAACCACAAAACTAGCATGGATACAAGGTTAAAAAAAACGCAATTTTACTCGATCCTCAAAAATTTGGTATCCAACAAGCGGGTTGGCTATAATCGGACATCACGCTGATACGATGCTCAATCGGAAGAAATGTCCAATTTTGTTGGATTATATCTACTTTATATACAAATAAGTCAGTGTGGTACCGATTATGTTCGTATACGTAAACTTATCGACGTGAAACTTTCTCTATCGGATAGCTACACTTCATACGGTGTGCACAATGTAAGTTTCATATATAATTTCATTAAATCATGCAGGTGAAAACTATTACGAAACTTTAAAAAACAACGAAATTTTTTGTAAAAAAAATTAAGCGTTCTGAGACTGAAGAAATTTCGAAAAACTAAAATTAACCAATTGAATAAAAAACACTTGGATTAAGCTTTTGCCATGCAGAATGGGAGGTAATGTGCAATTTTTTCGATTATATCTACCTTATATTCAAATACGTCATTGTGGTACCGATTATGTTCGTATACGTAATTTTATCGACGTGAAACTTTTTCTATCGGATAGCTACACCAAAACTATTACAAAACTTTAAAATATAACGATATTTTTTGTAAAAAAAATTAAGTGCACTGAGACCGAAAGCATTTCGAAAAACTAAAACGAACCAATTGAATAAAAAACATTTGGTTTAAGGTAATGCGATGCAAATGGGAAGAATGTCAAATTTTGTTGGATTATATCTACCTTATATTCAAATACGTCATTGTGGTACCGATTATGTTCGTATACGCAAACTTATTGACGTGAATATTATTCTATCGAATAGCTACACCTCATGCGGTGTGCACAATGTAAGTTTTATATATAATTTCATGAAATCATTCAGGTAAAAACTTATACGAAACATTATAATATAACGATATTTTTTGTAACAAAAAATTAAATGCACTAGATCGAAAGAATTTCGAAGCAGTAATGCGAACAAAGATTGCAAAAGAAGCGAGCAGGAGGCAATGCCCCCTACCAAAATAATTAAAATCGTTCGGTAATGATCTAATTGCACAATAATCATACCAAATAAAACGTTTAAAATTCAGCTATTTCGAAAAACAAATAATTGTTGATAATTATAATTTTAAAAACGACTAACGACTAATTATAATTAACCTTATAACATCTAATACTCGATCTAATTAAGTCAAACACAAACAAAAATTGAATTGTTTGGCATATTTTTAAATAAAACAAATCAGCCGTATTTATATTACTATAAATAGTTATGCGTTTCATTATAATAAAAATATTATTATATATACCAAATATAGTATTTATCACTACCCTCCTAAATACCTTATAATAATAGCAGCAATTAAGAAAATTGAGTCATAAACATTGTAATAAAGTTTAATTGCCTAATTAAAAAGTATTTAAAAAATATGAAAATTCTTAATTTTTATAAACATTTTTGTCAGTTATTCGGTAGCTATTTCACAATGAAATCCAAAATTAGCTTTATTCTGCTGTTCTTATTGTTAACAATGGTTAAAACCAAATTTGAGTTTACCAACGTGAAGTGTTTGGCATACGAACCAGAATTAACCGATTTTGAGTACTGTTTTTTAAAGTCCGTGAACCGCAGCTATAAATATTTATCAATAAAAACCAGACTTCACAATCCCGTAACCGCTGCAAGGGTATAACAGTGCATTTACCAAGATTTAATAATTACTTAAAATTACAAATTATTATTTTCAGCTGCATGTGGTTTTTTCGAAACGTTCAAATGGCTATAAAAAATATTTATATGATTACAGCGTAGATATTTGTAGATTTTTAAAAACCCAATATAGTCCACTATTTAATATTTTGTTCAGCTATTTTAAAAATTATACAAATATAAACCATACTTGCCCCTATGATGTAAGTTTAATTTAAAAAAGATGTTCCAGTTTTTCACTATTAAATTTACAGCATGACATCGTACTGGATAAACTTCCCATCAATTTTATAAACAACAGACTTGCAATGAATTTACCTTTACCCGAGGGTGAATATCTATTGAATACTACTTGGTATGTTTTAAATCATCGTCGTGTTAATGTTGGTATCTATTTTAGAATTTAATTAACTAATGTCATGAGTATATATTTTGTGAATACATTTGGAGCTCTGATTGCTTCAAAAAAATATGATCGTAAATCGAAAATAAAGTGAAAAAAAAATATTTAAAATGTACAAAGAATTGTTAAAATTTTTTATTTTTTATAAACACAAATACGAATTGAGATACTCAGATCTTTTATTTATATGAGCACCAAAAACTCGAATAAAACTTGAAAATAAAGTAAGAAGCAAGTATCGTTATAATATAATATATATTATATCGAAAAGAAAAAGACTCGGATGAAAATTTTTAAGCTATAGACCAAAACTTTGCAGAATATAAAGCAATTAATACAGAGCAATCGGTATTCTTTGGTAATTATTTTTATGTATTTATACTATACCTATAAGGAGCAAAATTTTACAAGATTTGTGCAATATGTAACGGCCAAGAATAGGCGTGGCAGACCACCAAGTCCACCCCTGCTAGCGATTGTGCCATTTAAGTCTGTCCGTCCGTATGTAATGAATACCTAGAAACTTTTCCAGCTAGTACGCAGATTTCCTCAAAAAATATTAGGTTGAAATTATGATCCAAATATTTTTCCGTACCAAAATATTAAAATGTAATTGCAAAGTTCTCAGATGGAAAAAAATTGGAAATGGCCATTGTCGGGCATGGCTCTGACTGTATTATTTTTTTTTAAAAATATTCTTATTTTTCTCAGTCGAGCACAATCAATCCTGACATATTTTTAAAATATATTAAATTTACTTATTTTCTTAAAAAAACTACTTTTATTTTAGGTTTTTGAAAAGTTATTTGCTTATATCTAGGAAAGCCAATACAACTAAATATCCACAAAAATTTTGGCTTCTTATAATATATAGCATATAAGAAATTGTCCAATATAAGCTGGAGAAATGGTGTCTGGTACACTACTACAGTAGTACAATTGTGAAAATTAGGTCACGTTAATCGCAGAAGGTTAAATCTAAAAATTATTATTCGAAAATAAAAGCCCAAATCATGTATAAACACCTTAAGCCCGTTGACCATAATAATTGACTTAATGGGTAATACTCACCCATAGAAGTTCGCATAAAATTGAAAACGTCAAACGATAAAGACAATAATGGCATTAACGTTCTCTTACTGGAGATAACCTTAGTCCTTGGACTTTTGGGTGAGCTGTAAGCCGTGAAGCGGTACAATATATCTGCTTGAGTAGCAATACATCTTTACATCAAACAACCTCACACATGATCCAATCGATTGTACAACCTTTACGACAAACAAACAAGTTATCACATCGCGAAGACTTCCAAAATTGACAAAATTCTTGCCTTACACAGAGCCTTTCTAAAGCTTCGATCGAGCAGGACAATATTTTGATAAAATTGACTAATTAATTTTGAAAACATGCCACTGTAGGGCACTGATAAAAATTTGAACTACCAAAAATTTTTAAATGTATTGAGAAACATAAATTGAAATCGACTTTTAACATTTGTTTTTATTTGTTGTAGTTTTTTTGTCTTACATGGCTAGAAATTTCTTTATAATATTATATTATGTTAAAATGGTATGTCTTACATGGCACATATACAGACTTGACTTAATTATTGATATAGTTCAGTGGTGGGCAGTCTCTCAATTTACATAAAACGCGTAGGGCGCTCAAGATCCTGCAAGATCCTGCGGCAGCGCAGTAGGCACACACACAGTTGGTGTGACAATTCTCTCTCATTTGAGCTTGATTGTCGATCTTGCGCTCTTGTGCGCTCTTGCTTACTCACACAGAGAAATGTTTGTTTGTATGAGTTATGACCACCACTGATGTAGATGCATATTATATATATATTCCAGTTGGTTTGGCACTTCGGGCCTCAGAAGTTGGTACATAATTGGTACTGAAAATATAAAAAAAATAATGAAAGATAAAAAATGTATAACTTTATGCTATTTTTTCCATCATAACTAAGGTTTTTTTTTCTTGCTATTGTTTTCCTGTACATTTAATATTTGAGTCAAACACCTTTATGTTTAAAATTTTTTCTCATAATTTCTTAATTGTAAAGATATATTTAAACTCAATTAAAATTCAATATGTTAAGCGTAAAATGAAGCAAATTGGTAAATTAAATTAAAATCAAGACATAATTAGCTTACATAAATTGACTTTAAAATTTTTATTGAATTTAATTGCCACAGCATAATTTAAAAAAAAAACATCGATGGGAGATGTTAAAAGCAGATGGTCAATTTACTAAAAATCTTTAAAAGCATAGAATGCAATTAGGCCAAAATACTGCAAGCCCAAACAGGATTTAACCAAACATTTTTTGTTGGCTTTAAATGTCAGCTGCTTGTTGCGTCTGAGATGTAAAAAAAAGTATTCAGAATAATGATAGCGTATAAAAATATCAAGCTTCCTAATGACGAGATTTTGATGCCCCAACCTGGAAAAAAGTAAGTGCATACTAAATGCAACAATTTGCAACACCAAAGGGCGTTCACCAGCTAACATTTGCAGCTATTGTTCATTTTGTCTCTTATAAGACGATATAAAAAGTTGCAATGCATTTTTCCAAAAATCTATATATTGGTTTATTTTAATAGCTTTTAGGTAACTGATTCCAAATTCATAGAGTAAATTTAGTCAGCAATGCAATGTTTGCTACACAAGGGGCGTTCACAAGCTAACATTTGCAACAATTTTTTATTTTGTCACTTATAAAGTTATATAAAAAGTAATTATAAATTATTCAAATATCTCCATATTGATTTATTTTAAGAATGTTAAGAAACATTCAGTTAATCATTATCAATTTCATTTTTCATCGACCTTATTTCTTCCAACAGCCTCATATGTCACTACAAATTCAATACACACTATGCAACACCAAACCAAAGAATGACATGCAGAAAAAAATTGTGCAATTTTACAACACTTGACTAAATAGCTTGAAGCGTTAGTACAGACAGTTAGGAAAACAAAACAAAAAACCAAAGAGATGATAAGTGAGGCGGAGAAAATAAAAATGAGCGACAAGCTACAAACTGAATGACATTGAAATGCACCTGCTGAATGTCATTAATGGAATGGAACTATAAACCGTTTCCTGGACCTACTCTTGTTAACTTGCACACGCTCGTGGTTGGCTCTAATGAAAACGACTACCTACAACGAGGATAACGAGAAGTGGAATTTGCAGCAACAATAATGGTAAAGAAACTGTAACAGAAGCAGAGTAGAAAAAGTTGGGATCAGACGGGGTGCTCACAGTGGCGAAGGAATACTCTGCATTTTCGACCTTTAGAAGTATTGAAGCAAAATATAAGAAGTGAACAGGCTTTTTTGTGGACCAAAAGGTACAAGTTTTATTATAGGTGAAAAGATGAATCCAAGTGAATCAAAGATGAATCCATCCTAAACTTTTTCTCATTAGGAAATTTTACTATGTGTACTATATGTACCGTATATATAAAACACATCAATCATACCCTGCTTGACTTAAGGGGAGGGCCAGCCGAATAATTAACCGAAATGTAGATGTCGAAAAATATTTTTTTTTTTCAATTTTTTTGCGATTTGACCTGAGCTTGTTTAAAAATAATATTTAAAAATTTTTCATGTGTATTGTTAGTATAAGCCATACAAAAAAATTATATCCTCTCAAACTTTAAATGAGGGGAATCGGAGCAGTATATAAACACCTGTGCTCGAAATTCTGATGAAAAACATGGTCCCGAGAAAAACGCGCTTAAAGTTTTTAGAAAGTCCCTCAGCGCCTGTGACTTAGGAGCGTTCCAGACGCTCTATTTCTATAAATATCAATCGCATCGAGAAATCCTTTCGTACACATTATCTACGAATATGTCACTTTCATTTTTCGTAAATCAATTTCTCGACCAAATTTGAAGGACCTCTCCTTAAACGAAACTGAATGAGAATCCAAGTTAGCCAAAAGTTCCTAGGTTTATACTGACCAAGAATAGTTGAACGTTAGACTTCGATGGGGCTAGATACGCGGATTAGTTATACCTTCTATTTTTCTTTTCTAAATAAATTTACTTTTTTATCTATAATATATAATGTCAACTGTGCTTAGTTTGTACTCCTTAAATAAATAAATAAAGTGTTGTTCAGTGGAGCATACGGAACTGGTAACAGACTTTGTAGAGTTTATTTGTAGCTTTGTTAAATATCCAAATTTCGTCATAGTTTGTAGAAAGATCTTGATGCTAATCAGGAGAAAAATTCAAAAAGTATTTTCCAATTGGTAGCTAAGTTTAACAGATCCTGTACCAAGACAGCGTATAAGTACGCTATTGCGATAGGTGCTTTGATTAGGAAAATAGATCATAGCCTCTAGTTGAGACATTATATCCGATATCTTTTGCTTGAGGGAATTTTTCAAAATACTTCTAGAGCAAAATGTGTTCAGTACTCAAGCACTTCATCTGCGTAAGGATGCACAACTTTGGTGAAAATTTGTTAACCCTGGTTCCAAAAGCCTAGTGTTTAGTTCAACGCAGATGGGTATCGATAGCCAAGTTGATGATGATCAATTTTGCAAAAGAAACTTATGGTCTGGCACAACTACTTTTCCCTTGCACAAATCCATAAAACCCCCTGATTCCCTGGGTAAAGGGTATCAAGAGTAACCACAAGCATAACAGCAGCTCCAACAACCTTGCCAGTGTGACATGTGTGCATAAAGAAGCGACTGTGTGTGAGTGTGTGCTCTGCTGGCTGCAGCAACCGCAGCAGTGTTGGTAAAGGACGAAAAGAAAGTCTCAAGCCGGGTCACGCTGTGGATTTTACGCACTGCTAAATAAGCAATTTGCAAAATGTCCAAACCAATAACATAACAAATGACAGTTGCTCCAGTTGCTGCAGCTGCCAGGAGAGGAGATACCAACATAGATAGCATGCGGTTACTTCTGGGTTCCTGGTTGCATGCAGCTAATGAAAATAAAGGTTAACAACGTCACACGTTGCGTATGCGTCATGTCTCTGCGACACTCTCTACGTGTGTGTGTGTGTGTGTCTCTCTCTATGTCTGTGTGTGTCATAGTGTGAAAGTTTTTCTTGTTCGGTGTGGCAGGATAATATTTGGTTTGATTGGAACTTGTCCTTCTGCTTCCCTCTTGTATTTGTTATTACACTGCTTTTTAGCAGATGGATTATTCAAATGCAGCAAAAGTTTTTTGTCCTTTTAAGCTAAAAGCTAGAGAAACAAAAAAAAATATATATAGGGTGCGAATGGCATAAAATATACTAAAAAATACTAAAAAAAATGCGATTGAAAATGGTCGGAGCAGGTGTAAGTCGTTGACACTACACAATTCAGTGTGTTTTTGCCTTTCCTGCTGATTACAATTGAGAGAGAGCTGGGAAGGTGAATGCAAATATTACAAGACACCAAGTGGTTGCATTTCGAAAAATTATGTGATTGCAGATAAATTAGTGGTTTTGTAATCAAGAATTTAAATACTTGAAAATTTAAAACAAAAATTTAAATTCTTGAAAAATTTTAAAAACCTTTAAAGTATTTATTAGAGATACCATAATATAGATATATATCGAGACCCCATCGCGCATTGTTCCTTTCGGCATTGTGGCGATTCGTTCCTGGGTCCAATAAAATATCAATGATTCTAGATCTACGGGTCTAGAGAGTAGAAATCGCAGTGCTGCATATTTTTCATAACTTTTGGAGCACATTATGTAGGTTGTTTCTTTGCCTGTCTATTTGTAAGCGAATATTTTTTTTTTCCGAAAAGGGTACCTCACAGAGAGGTGGGGCACTGCGACCAAAAGGTCTTTTGTACCATACCCTAAGGTTAAAACAAAAATCACAGAGAATATGCCTGGTGGTTTCATCCTCGTTTAGACAGAGCCTGCACTCTGAAGAGTCCGATAGGCCAATTTTATGTAGATGATATCTAACAGTGTGGTGGCCAGATAGGTAAGCTACCAGGAGCTTTAGGTTCGCTCTGCCAAAACCTTTTGTCTTGATTGCGTCCAGAGGTTTGACAAGCACTTTTGCTTGGCGGATCCCCGGTAAGGAAAACTAGTATCTCCCATGTTCTCCTGCAGCCCATTTGTTTATCATGGTTTTGATTGTGGACCAACCAATACCACAGAATGGCGCAGAATATGTAGTTAGGGTTGAGGCATCCTGTCGTGCTAGAATATCAGCGATCGTGTTACCATCCACTCCTGAGTGTCCAAGCATCCATCGTAGCACGACTTTGTTCCGGGCGGACAGGGTGTGAAGGCAGTTATGGCATTCTTTAACCATCCTAGAGGAGACACTTCAGGAAGATAATGCCCTAATTTCTTCTGAATAAATGCAGATATTTGCTTCCCTAGTTCCCTTGAGAAGGATCTCTATAGCATAAATCTCCGCTTGAAAGACCCTTGGCCAGATGCCCATTGCGGTAGAGAGTCTGGTACTGCGTCCAACGACACCAACACCTACACCCTGCTCAGTTTTCGACCCATCCGTGAACTATTGTTGCTACCGGAGGTTTTCAAGGGGCTGCCATCAGCCCAAGTCTCCCGATTTGGGAGACACTCATAGTAACTAAGCCAAAAAATCAGAGTCCGAAAATTGAAGTAGTAAAGTAGAGCATTTTACTTTACGACACGGGATATAATTTTTCCTTTTTAAATAAAAAATAATTCATGAATACTTAGGGTGGAATCTAGAACTAAGGCTCTTAGCTGGTAGTTAGTAGTGTTCGTTGGTTCTTTTATCATTTGGCAACTTTTGTAAGGGTAACTCCGATTACCACTCTACATTTGATCAAATAAATTTCTTTACCTTATTATTTATTAATTTCTAACGATTTGCGGGAATTCAATTTTCTATTTAAATGTCCAAGGAAAATTTAACGATTGTTTCCATATATGCAAAGTTTTAGGAATAATAATATGAACTAAAAACGACTTACATTTTTACTTACATTTTACATATTTGTATTAGCAATGTTAAGTTCCAACATTATATATTGCCGACATAGTCATTTTGCTTATTTATTATATATTTTTTATTTTAAATTTACAGTAAGACAACTTAAATTCTTTCATCAAGTAAAAATACGAAAATTTAAAATTCCTTTTCCTAAAGCAAAAGCAAATAAAAGCAGATCATTTTTTCAACCAATCCACTCGTTTTTAAGCCCATAAATCAGAACGCCCTAAAAACGCATTAACGAAATTAAAACGCCCCTTGAGAAATTGAGAAAATGTTGCCCTTGAAGTAAAAATTTAATGCACGAGGCAAATCCAACAAGAACAAAAGACAAATAGTAGCAACAATTGAGAATTTTATGAAATATTAAAAATAAACAAAAGCAAAAACAAAATACTTGTGCCTTGTATTTTGCTATATCAATAATAACAAAGTAAATAACAAGGGAAAAGCCACCCAAACAAAAAAAAAAGAGAGTATATAAATATTTAACTAGCACTCAACAAGAGAGTTAGAAAATTATTATAGCCTATTGTTGGGCGCTGTTGCCAAATGCTATTTGTAAATTATCTTTCTGGCAGCACATTTAAGCCTTTTCACAAGTATTCTTTGCATTTCATTAGGGAAATGGCAAATGGTAAATGGAAAATGCATAAACAGTTCTTGGCTCTCTTACCTGCTGTTGCATTCAGAATAGAAAATCTATTTAGACTGTAGCAGAATTCTAAAGAGCTTTCGACTCTGTAGAATATGTTTAAATTTTTCGTCTAAGTTTCAGTTTTTGATTGAAAACTTGGACAAATGTTACGCAAAACTTAATGTAATTAGTCTAGCCGACGTTTGACTCTCTTGGCCAACTGTTCCGAGACTTTTTAGTGGTAATTAATTTCGAGTTTGGCAAAATAACTCTACTTGCATAAACAATTTGACCAGCAAATGGTCTGAAATATTGTATCTAATGGTTTGTGTTTACATGCAGTGAAAACTTTTCTTGGTCTGGTCTGTCCATTGACCATTGAAATTGAAAATGAATCGTGCAATTTATATTTTTGTATTTATTTATATATAAATATGTCTCGGTTAACATGATTTTATTCGTTTTTGTACAAAAAAACCACAAAAAGTTAAAATACTATTGCCAGTGGCTTTTATGGCAATCAACTTTTGTGGCAGCAAAATATACAATTATTTTTAATAGTTGTATATTTACTTATTTTATGGCTTATGTTTTTGCATAAAGAAATATTATTATGAGTGTAATATTTTTGTAGATTATTTTAAAATATTTGAAATGTGAGCTCTAGACATTCAATAAAATATTGTTTAGTGCTTTTGAGAATAATTGACATGTTTAAAATAACTAAATGTTGTCATTGAAATAAAAAACCAAAATGTTTAAAATTATAACATGCCAAAGTTATTATTTTTTTTTAAATTAAGTCGAACATGCAGGCAGCTTTTTTTAACACATCCCTTTTTAGAAATAATAAACAAAATGGTCGAAACGGTAAAGGTTTCGATTCTAACGTAATTTAGTTCATATCAGAGGATCCTCAAGGTAGCCATCTTGGCCTTTATTACTTTTTGACTTAATTTTTTAAATTGGGATTCCCTACGATCTACTCACAGAGCTCTCACAGGACACACTACTCATCTCAAGATGTCTTCTATATCGTCTACTATGGACCTTCTCATCGTATAAAGTCTTGGCTCGGAACATTCATTCTGATCGCACGTGCCCCGACAAGTCAGTGTCCAGTGATCGCTTTGACAAATGCCGAACACTGCATTTTGGGTCAATTTTAGGCCATATCTGATAACTATTGTGCAATCCTGGTTTGTAGGCTTATACCACAGTCTGCTCCTTGTTTGTAGCTTTGTTAACGTGGCCATTAGGCATAGGCAAATATCCTCCTTACTGCCGGTAAATATTATCTGCTATTTCGTTGCACTAGTAATGATTTTTTTGTCCGTGGCAACTAAATGTAGGCTAATAATCAAACTCGGACATATAGATGCCATCTCTTGAATAGGTTATGCAGGCAGTTGTTGACTGACATCGATGCTTGGATGACTAACGTCTACGAAGTGACTTTATGGCTATCTGATGATGTTGTACCGCACCGGTTTCCAGGCCGGTGCTCTGTCTGACCAAGTCAGATCTGCAAGCCTCGTTAACTGGCAAGAATCTAGTGCTCTGAAAAACACATGCAGGCTCCGGTCCGAAAGTCGGAAAGACTGCCGAATATTTAGTCCCTCAGAGTAGACTCCCTCACAGCATGGTGGTTGAGGTTGGAGCCGACCTTAAAAAAGTTAATACAGTTACTTTGAGCTGGACAAGTTTCCAGCCACGATTCCCTATGAGGTATTTCGGTGGTGAATAACGTAGATGAATGCTCTAAGGGAGTGCCAAAATCTCTCATTAAAACATTTGTGTCTTCTTTTAGAATGGATGAGTGTCAATATCCCAAGACTGCCTAGCATATAGTCTATTTTTAAATTAATCATATATTTATTTTATAAATGGACAAAAATCATGCAGTGTAAAAAAATTGCA
Organism: Chymomyza amoena; assembly: GCA_037043745.1. Taxonomy (NCBI): domain Eukaryota; kingdom Metazoa; phylum Arthropoda; class Insecta; order Diptera; family Drosophilidae; genus Chymomyza; species Chymomyza amoena. The sequence goes on along the minus strand of JBAMAX010000905.1, from coordinate 160,640 downwards.
TTTGAAAGCGCATTATTTCCGACCCTATTTCGTCTCATAAAGACACTCCCCATATCTTAAAATCAACTTGGTAACTTATTGCTATTTGTTTTTATAAACACGCTTGCCTTTTGTAAGCAAAATCTGCCCCTATTAAAACTATGACCTTTAAAAGTTGTAACATCTAGCATTAACGAGCATTAAAATGCAGCATACTTCAAGGCGCCAAAGAGTAGAAAATGCAGCTAAGTCTATGCATAAGTAACGTCACTAAATGCGTTTTAAAGGCAAAAACAGGGACACATTACCACATCATTATGAGACCGCAGGGATCAACTGACCCCGCCACACGCACACACGTTAAAACTTAAAGCGATAGAGAGAGAGTTGGAGGAGTGGGGAGCGGGAGAGTGGTAGTGCGTTACAGTGCCTGCCACTGATGAGGCACAGACGAGGCAAGCTATATAACAACAACAACAACGTTGACAGCACAGTGCCTGCCACTGAAGCAGACTGCGTAAAACCAAAGAGCGAACAAAATGGCACCACAACGCAACGGAAATACGCAAACGGCAGAGAAAGAGCGTGAGACTCTGATGGATGGAGAGAGAGAGAGAGTGAGGAGAGTGATGCAGAGTTGTTGCACCAAAGCGTCATTAAGTCAATTTGTGAGGCAAAGCGCAACTTAATGTGCAACAAGGGAGCTGTGAACAATGGCAACTCAGTCTGGTCTCGGTGCGGTCAACATGGACACACCAATTATCCAAATGCTAACACACCAAAGCCAAAAATCGAAAGACACTCTACAGCAAAAAACACAACAACAACAAAAAAATAGACGAATTGCGTCGAGTTTGTCTGACTGCGATTTGGGATACTCTTTAGCCTTGTTGCTGAAATAAAATAGTGAATGTAGACAGGATTGGGTCTGCCCATCGAAGTATGTATATATAATATCAGAGGTCGCAATAAACTGTCAACCAGTGGAGGATCCATGCAGGGTTTTCGAAACCGGAACCCCCTTCCAAAAGTTGGAAAAATGGGTTGAATGTCCTCCAGGATTAAATCTCGGATCCCCAACCACTGTCAGTCTATTTTTCTATCTTTTGTGAGGAGAACACGAAAACTAACTTAAAATGAATATGTACAGATTGCACGCTCCAATAACGATAATCACATCAACAATGATGATTTTTAAACAATTTTTTGTATCCATTAAATGCTGTAACATTCTGCTCGGAATTTTTGACTATTTTGGCGTAAAATTTTTAAATATATAAGGGGTTGCCACATTTCATAATGAGCTAATAGCTCATTACAGCTAATAGCTGTGGCTGTATAAAATTATTGAAAAGAAGCAGAAGGAAGTGAAGGAATGATCTGTCAGACGTGACAAGAGCAAATTCATTCCCCGCTCCGCTTAAAATGGTGAGTCAGCCACACTATATAAGCTTCTTAGGTGGATAAAAACCTCATTATCGTACACCCAGTAAGATATGACAAAAGAAATTCGCTGAACTCTGACGATTAAAAACTTCACCAATGGCAAGAAGTGCTCTCAAAAATTCTGAACTGCATCATATCTTCCGAGCATTCATGCAGCAATGAGCACGACATTCCAATATCGCCTAATACCCGGATAAGAACAGATCCTTCCAGCCTATATGAAATAGCCGTGGTCATAAAACAATTGCTTTTGGGTAAGGCCGCTGGGGTTTACCGTCTGCGGTGTTGTAGAGAACTGATCCTTCGCTCGCGGCAGATTTACTTCGATCTGCCTCGGAGTGAGCAGCTTTTCATGACGAGAGGAAGGATGGTATTATCGTCAAACTTTCCAAGAAAGGTGATTTAAAGAACTGCAACAACTCGAGACGAGTTTGTGTTCTACCGGCGATAGCAAAGATCTTTTCACGAATTATTTTCGTTCGCCTAAAGGAACATCTTCAAGTGTCCATAGGAGTGTACCAAGCTGGTTTCTAGATCGGTTTTTCGTGTGCTGATCATATCCACACGCTCAGATTAATTATCGAGCAAATATGGAGTATTAATTAACCCTTCACCTTCTGATCGTTGATTTTGAAAAGACACTACCGTATGCAATAAAAAGATATGAGACGCTTCATTAAAATTACGTATACGCAATACGGCTTCATATGAAGAGTAAATAAAGGGATTTTCAATTTGTTCAATATAAAAACATTTTTTTTTAGGACTTGCCCGTACGCCACAATTAGTTGAGACTTTTAAATAAAATTACGTATACGTAAAGTAGCTTTATATAGGGAGTAAAATAGGGCATTGCCACATTGCTCAATATAAAATCCTTTTTTTTTAACACTTTCCAGTACTCAAGAAATAGTTGTTAGAATTTTATTGAAAATTACGTATACGCTATGTAGCTTTATATGCAGAGCAAAAGAAGGCATTGCCAAATAGTTTTTTTTTTATTATGGATCCTAAAATGGGCATAAACATTTATTGACTCTAAGCTATAATTTGGTCGATATAGCCCAGTGTTTATTTATTACATTATTTATATGAAATTATAGGAGATTTTTTATGTGCTTGTGACAACATCATTTTGTTTATTAGCCTCACATGAAGTAATTTAAATTTTATGCCTAAGAAGTAACTTTTGTCGCCTTTTATGTCGAATTGACGAAATTTTCAGGTTTATTTTCCAAACGGTGATAGCTATAGCACTAAGTTTCGTGGCAAAAAATTCAACAGTATTGCCGTAGCGAAAGATAAGACAAGCCGTAGCTATATGTCCCCATCGACTACTGAATAACCAAAAATATATTCCCATCTACGTTCTTCTTGCCATATATAGTCTTCCAAACTTCATATACCCTTTCTTCTTTTTGAATAACTGTTACAAAAAACCAACACTAACTAACAGCTATGTAGCTGTTTTGACAATTTGCAGCACTTTGGCAACCCTGACGCAAAGGAGATTGCGCTTTTGCGGTTGGGTTAAGTTGATTTCCGGCACGTCTGCAACACACAGACACGTAGACAGACACTCACACACACACACACAGATACCCACACACCTGCGCACACTGACATTCTGCCAAGATACAGCCCGCCAATTATGCGTACCGTCATCATCAACATTACCATCATTATCAGCGGCGCTATCTCTGCCATTTGGTCAACAGCATATTCATAAACAGACATTGATGCTACCCAGTTGTCAACAGCAGCGTCATCGGCCTAGAAGATTTGGGGTGGGGCATACAACGAACGCTCCCTCCTCCCTGTAGAGACAAGATACCCGCCCATTTGTGTCAAATGCATCAATCCTTTTGTGTGTCCCAGCCAGGCCACATGTATGTGCGTGTGTGCGTCAGTGTGAGTGTGTTGGTGTACCCAAAGGTGTGCTGGAAATTATACGCTTTTGCGTTTAGCCTCAACAACGCTCCCGCTCCGCTCACCAAACGTCTCCGAGACTTGCTCGGTCGGTTCTTATTGCACTTGAAGTGCATTCTACGGAGTTTGATGTTTTGCGGTCGAGTTGACGTTGAATGCCTCGACAAAATGACGTACGCAAATTGGTTGCCTTAAATATTTAAAGTGCGCTTTTAGGCACTGCCCCAACTTTGGCTTTGTCATTAACATGACCATGGACGATGCCATGGTGATTGGGTGTGTGTGTGGAGAATGTGTGGCGAGTGTTGGTAAACTAATGAGATTGTCAGTTTGAAAATGGTCTACCTATTGTCTAGCTGGTGAAAAGGATGTCAGACACAGACACATTTCGAAAAAGTTGAAGAGGTGTTAAAAGAAAATGCCTGAGCTGCCAACTAACAAAAAATGTTATTTGGTAGCTTTAAGTGCCAGGAAAGAGGAAGAAGAAACTGTTTTAAAGCATTATCAATTGAACAAGTTTAAAAAGTACTTATTTAAAGTATATGGGAAAAAATTGTTAAGCTACTGGCGCCATCTGGCACAATTTTTTTTCCATACATTTTTGCCAAATTAAAAAAAAATATATATTGTAACATAAGTAAAATTATATTTATACCCTGTACCGTATGGTCCAAGGGTATATTAAGTTTGTGCAAGCCGAAAATGTATGTAACATATAGAAGGAGACGTCGGAGACACCCCAAAGTTACCTAAAATATGATCAGGGTGAATAGAGAAGTCGATATACCCATGTCCGTCTGTCCGTCTGTCCGTCTGTCCGTCCGTCTGTCCGTCCGTCCGTTCGTCCGTCCGTGTGAACGCCTAGATCTCAGAGATGGTAAGAGCTAGAGTTACCAAACTTTCACATTAGATCCCATATTATTCCATAGGAGGCAAGTTTATTTTATTTTTTTGATATCGGGGATAAATTATATAGCTCCCATGGGGGTGTTTGAGACGACCTCGACAAAAAAAAAGCGTTTTAGATGAATAATTCATTTGTTTATGATGATATCGTAACGAAATTTGGCAATCGAAAGTTTTTTATAGTTCCCAATCACTGTACCAAATTTGATCAAAATCGGTTGACTATATCATATAGCTCCCATAGGACCGATCGGCCAAAATAACTTTTTTAAAGAAAAATTGGCTATATTTCGTTTTTTAATAAAGATATCCTAACCAGATTTGGCGTTTAGAAATTTTTTAGACCACCTAAGCAATGTGCCAAATTTGAACAAAATCGGTGGACTATATCATATAGCTCCCATAGGTCCGATCTTCCAAAACATCGATTTTTTAACAAAATTTGTTGTGTTTCGTTTGTTTGTTAAGATATTGGGACCAAATTTGACATTCGTGAGTATTTTATAGTTCCTAAGCACTGTACCAAATTTAATCCAAATCGTTTGACTAGATCATATAGCTCCCATAGGACCAATCGGTCCAAAAACACGTTTTTTATACAAAATTCGATGTGTTTTGTTTGTTTGTAAAGATATTTGAAATAACTTTGGCATTCATATCTTTTTTAAGGTATTTAAGCACTGTATCAAATTTTATTGAAATCGGTTGACTATATCATATAGCTCCCATAGGAACGATCGGTCAAAAAAAAAATTTTTGCTTAAAAATTCTTCTGTTTTTGGTTTTTTGTGAAGAAATCGGACTTTATTACAAGCTAGTGGTACAGGGTATCCTAAAGTCGTCCGCGCCCGACTTTACGTCCGCCATTTTTTTTATTTAGTACCTTTAAGTGCCAGAAAAGAAGAAGAAGCATTAGATTTTCAAAAAATTTGATAAGTATTTATTGAATATAGGAGTATATACCTGGCATAGAACAATAAAATAAAAAAAAAATGTTCTATATTTTTGGCAAATTAAAAAAATACAATAAAAAAATTTTATTTGTACTTTTAAGTGCCGGAAAAGAAGATGAAGCATTATCTATTAAATAAATTTAAAAAGTATTTATTAAAAGTGTTAGAAAAAAATTCTTAATAGAATTTTTTAAATAAATTTTTGACGAAATTGTGATTTTCGAAAACTTTGATTTCCAGATTTAATTTAAAACTAAATAAAAACCAAAACTATAAAATATATTATAAATTTCGATGATTTTTTTGGTGATTTTTTTGGTGATTTTTTTGGTGATTTTTTTGGTAAATCTTACTGTGCCCAAAAACTAGTAGGAATTTTTTTTATAAATCGAAAAATCTTTATTTATTCTTCCAAATCAATTTCGTCCCCTTCAATATAGTCCCCTCCCAAAATAATACACCTATGTCACAGCTTTTTCCAGTCCTCGAAGCATGCCAAATCAGGTGAATAAGGTGGTTGCGGAACGATATTGGTTGCATTTTTAGCGAAAAAATCGCGAAGTATCAACGCTCTTTTTCGAGAATTTTCAGCATTTTTGGTACCAATGGAGACTTGACACGTTTGAGGCCCAAAACATCTTTCAAAATGATATTAATTGATCATTTTGATACGCCAATTTCATCAGCAATGTCTTTTATAGTTAATCGATAGCTTTGAAGCACTAATTCTTTTACTTTTTGGATGTGACTCGCGTAATTTAAATCGAAAAATCCTACTAGTTTTTGGGCACATATATCAATTGGAAAGCTTTTAATTTTTTTTTAAGATATTTAAATTTTTACAATTTTAATTCTGTGAAGCTACGAATAATATCTAAATGTGATTTTCTTTTTAAACTCCATAGCGCCACCTGGCAAAGGAAAATAGTCTTTTTTAGGTTAAATCGATCTGAACTTAGTGGGTTTTTTTTGGGAAAAATAGACTTCCAACATTGGTTAATATATAACATTTTAAAAATTAAGATATTTACAATTTTTACACATTTAGTTCTGTAAATTTGTGGCAATTAAAAAGTATATGAAAAACACCCTACAGCGATTTTTTTTTTTACTCACTAGCGCCACCTGACAACGGAAAATAGTTTTTTTTAGTTTAATTAATCTGAACTAATTGATTTTTTTTTTGGTTAAAAATTGACTTCAAACATTAGTAAATATCTAACAGATATTGCAGCCTGGGACCTTGAGAATTCAAATTATGCAAATGGATGTGGAACTTATAGGTTAAGATTGCATTATCTACATTGTTTAAAGAGAAAAAGTTCCTTAACATTAAATTGTTATTCTAACTAGTATTGTAAGAAAAATGAGTTAAAACGTAAACGCTGTTAAAAGCTAAATGATATTGCACACAAACTCTGTAAGCCTTTGCAACACTGTAATGTTAATGCTAAAAGCTCTCTCTGCCTACATGTAACATAGACTTAACAACAAAATGTAGACTTAACATACTCGCTTACAAAAAGACAGCCAATGAGTCAGAGCTAGGTCTGGAACTGTCTAGTTAAAAATCATTAATATAATGAGAACTGCATTTTGAAGGGAATGAAGGGCTCTCAGAAAATAGAAGTATTAATAAAAAAAATAGTCAATTGAAAAAACCTTTTTTATAGTATAAAATAGGTAGATATTACAGCTAATGTAATAGTTTGCACTAAGGTTTCAGTAGATTTGAACTAATAATCAAAATATATAATTTTTTCATCATCTTTAACCTATAAAATCTTGAATATTTGTCTTACATTTAAATTAATATACAATTTCTAAAGCCCAAGGTTGATGTTTATTCTCCTCAATGAAAAGATTTATAATAATTTATTTCCTACTTAATAACTTGCCTACTATGCTCATTGGGATGAGGCTGGCAAGGGTTCAGCTAATATTGTTGAACATGACTGCCACGGTTATATTTTAAAAATGCTTGCCCCAGCAACTCTATCTCATAACAACTTTGCCAACAATCTCTCCTGCTCATTAGTTTGAACTATTACTCATAAATCCTGCAAAGTTACTACCAACAGCGTCATTTAATTAGCGCATAAAGTAACGAATTATTCCAAAAAAAAACAAGAATCAACTAACTAAAAATCAAGACACAGCAAAATTTTGCTGATTGTCAAAGCATTTTAGCTCGGCTGTAAAGAAAGTTTAAAACAACTTGAGCTAATGATGATCACTTTAAACGGAAAACTTAAACAACTTGGCCAAAACTTTTGCCTCTCAGACGTTTGAGTTGGCAAAAACTCAGCAAAGCGGCTGTTAAAATTATTAATTTACAGAGAATTCGCAGCAAGTTGTGTTGACTTTGTTGCACAGTTAACAAAATATCTGGAAGGTAAATTATGTCAATCAAAAGCACAAAATACACACACACACAGGCGAGACACACAAACAGACACACTCGACACACACAATCTCACACACACTCAGACGGAGACACTTTAAAGCTGTCATAAGTTTTGCAATTATTAGAGCTTTCTCTTTTTTTAAATAAAACAAAATGGCTAAAAGACTTGCAGCTAGTTTTAGAGTCGGACATTGCATAACAATATGGCGCCAGCTGTCGCCATTTTTACGCCTGATTGATATGCAATATATTCATGGCGCGTTGCAGACAGCGCTAAAGACGAAGACGAGAAGATAGACACGGACAGCGACGCGCCAGAGTTGCCACACAATAAGTAACTAAAATTAATCGCTGGCCGTGGAGGAGCCGCCGCCGCCGCCTCTATTGGTGGGGCATCAATATCTAAAACTAGTTGCAACGGTGACTTTATTGCCTTTGGTTTTGGTTTGGTTTGGTTCATTTTGGTTCGGAACGGTTCGATTGGAAGCAGAATTTTTATGATTGCAGCGCACGTCTGGGGTAAGTACGTGGGACTTTGATACTGCCAGTTCGTCGCATGATGAGTAAGGACGCATCATCAATTCTTTTGACATGTCCTGCGGCTATTAATGTTGGTGCTGAAATCGGCAGCATCTATACACATACATATGCAACGACTGCGCGTGTGTGTATGTTAGTGTGTGTGTGTGAGCGTTTCCGTTTCCTTTACGTTTTCTTTACCTTGCGCACAAATTAACCTACCCATTGGCAAATTTCCAATCGAAAACGGAAGCGTTACAAAGTCGATATCGCACAGTGGATGAATTTAATGGGAGCTGGGTGGTAAAATTATATTGTAGGAGTAAGTAGCATTAAAAGGAATTGTAATAGGTCAAAGAAAATACGGAAAAATCTATTGTGCTAGAATTGAATTTTCAGCAGTTAGGGGTCTTCAATATTAGACTTTAAATTTAATTTAAGACCATTTTCTCTGCTATATGGGAAAATGTATGCGGACAATATCACCAAGGAAGCTCTACGATGCCAAAAATTATTTACATTTACGAAATAGCTTAAAGAAAATAAATCGTCTGAGTCAGGGTTCCTTGACAATGTTAAAGATCTACAATATGATTTATATTCGATCAACTCGATTTTGTATCTTTATATGATATCAATACAAGAAAAATATATAATTAAATGATTGCCAATGATCAAAAATATAATTATCAAGTATAATTTAAAAAAAAAATATATAAATAAAATTATTAACGTTTAAATATGGTTCCCGGTAGAGAAGGGTATAGCTATATAATGTACAGGAAAATACCCCTCGATTTTTGAAAAATAATGAGATAGAGATTCTGGTGTTGGGTCCAACGATTGCAATATCTACACCCTGCTCAGTTTTTAGACCCATCCGTGAACCATTGCTGCCACCGAGGGCTTTCACAGGGGCTGTCCATCTAGCCCAATTGTCCCTAATCTTGGGAGAAGAGATCTAAATTTCTTGTTATGAAAAGATCCCGTGATCATAAGATCTGATCTAAAGCAGATCGATACGTCAGGAAGGGAATATATAAGTGCGGCATGTCCAGTGTCAATGCTAAGAGTCCAGATGTGATCTGGATACGTAGTATACTCTGCATGGCTGACTTTTGGATGAAAATGTGCAGACTCCATGACAGCTCTCGAGAGAGATATGCACACTAGTCTTTGAAGCTTGCTGCATTTCTTAATGGCCACATTTTACTGCGTCTTGGGCCACCACACAGGGGCTGCATATGTGACGATAGGCCATACCATTTACGGTATATCAATTCTATAATATGAGGGCTGAGCTGCCAAAGAATTTTCTACAGGCCCACATGGATCGAGGTGCTTTGGAGAGCACTTGTTCTGAGTGGGAGTTCCAGTTGAGTCGTTTATCTAGGACCACACCTAGATATTTGACCTGGTCTGAAAACTCCACCTCAGTGTTATTTGAAGCTTGTTTTGAAGCTGCATGTTGTATCTCTTCGTGAAGGAAACAATCACAGCTTTTTGGGTATTGATGCTAAGCCCTTCACTTAGACACCAGTTTAGGGTAATTTGAAGAGCATTATCCATCATCTCTTTGATGGTGCTTTCGTATTTATCCGTCACTATGATAGCCAGGTCGTCTGCGTACCCAATGACTTTATAACCAAGCATTGTCAACATACCTCCTTGTGGACAACCCTTTACAGCTCTTTTGCTGACTATTGTACTGTCTAGAGATGAAGCTATGTCCCTCTGTCGGAGCATGAATTCGATCCATGCGGTCACATGGGGTTTTATGTTCGTACGTGCCTAAGCTCTAGAGATAGAACCAAAGTCACTATTGTCGAAAGCCCCCTCGACATCCAGGAATGCGCACAAGGCTTTGTTCTTGGAGTCAAAAGCGCTTTCAATCTTTCTGACTAGGTGGTGTAAAGCAACCTCAGTTGACTTCCCTTTGGAATAGGCAAACTGCATAGGATGCAGCGGGTTCGCGGCTTGCAGTTTGTTTCTGATGTGCAGGTCAAGAAGTCTCTCTCTCGTGTTTTCAGGAATGAGCTTAGACTGATTGGTCTAGTACTGACTTGGTCTTGTCTATTTGCCTGTTGCCAGATGTGGGGCTGAAGACAAGAGTGAGGTATGTATCACCAGTCAAAGCTTGTTCTAAACAGACAAATCAGTGGATTCAGGATGAAATCCAGACTATTTCTGAAAAAGTGCTGGAAAGATTCCGTCCCCACCAGGTTCGGCATCGAATAAAGTGCCAGATATTCCGGCAGCGCTTCGGAGGTTTGGCTCGATCCAATCTGAGAGTTGGGCATATCCGATGCAGATTGAAGAGCCTGGAAAGTGAGTTTGGAGTAAAAGCTTTAATGTTTCCCTACGGTCTGACCTGAAGGAACCATCACTCCTGCTCAACAGACCCACACTCGTTTGAGGACTCTTTGGCCATGACTGGCTGAAGTCTAGCCGCCTCTCTACGGTTTTGGACATAATTGCAGAAGTTCTTCTAGGTTTCCCTTTTAGAGTTTCTGATGTCCTTTTAGTTGTCAGTGAGAACAGCCTTGTAGTATTGTCAGGTTTTCCTAACATAACAATAAAATACATATATAAAAATTTAAAAGAAACTAAACTGCCGCCATTTTAATTAAATCAAACTCAATTACAATAGCATTTCGACCACTGTGCAGCGCTGGGAGTCAACACTGGGCTGGTGTCTTTCTCATCATGAACGGAAGCTGCAAGGAGCAAGGAGCACAGAGAGAGCGAGCGGCGTCTGATGCTGCGTTGCCAAGTTGCATGAGCTCATTAAAAATTCAGAAGGGCCCAAGAGACTCCTATTCCAATACATAAATGTGCGCAGTACATCCAAATATATATATAGATATAGGTAGGTATATACTACAGTTTGTGTGCTGTATAAAATACCATACTAATAGCAGCTGCCAATATTGATACTGTTCAAAGGCGCTTAACCAACCTGGTCTTTTGTATGGCCGTGGCCAACTGCAACCGGACGCTCATTTCTGTATAATATGGCAGGCAGGGCCTCGGTTAAAGGCATTATCCTTAGTAAGTAATTGTATTTGATGTAAGTTATGGAAACGGACATTGAGTTGCCATATTTCTATGCTTTTGTGTATAAGTGATTAGGTTGTGATGCGCATACGCCACGTTGTACGCACAGATTTTGTTTCGACTGAAAGGCTATTTGGTTTATGATTATTTGAGTATTTCCATATAGTATATGATAGCCAAGCTAAAGATTATAAATTTAATGAATTCTTAATGCATACAAATTAATTAAAATTATGTTGTATTTTTGTTAAGCAGTACAAATCAATTTAATTAGTTGTATGTAGAAAATTGTAGCAAATTGAAGCTTTAGCTGCTGGCAGCAGCTTAAATGAGTTCTTAAGTTGCAGCTACAATATTCTATTTATCAGAGGAGAGATTTAGATATCTATATTTTGCAAACTATTTTCAATCATTGCAATTTAAAACGAACGTTGCACTTTTAGTTTACAGACTATCAAAAAGGTACAGTCAACAGCACTTTGGCTAAAAACTCAACTCGTTCAAACTGCATAAAAAATAAACTTTTCAAAATTGTAGTATTTTGGTTTGCCAGTTTGTAAATATTGTTACTAGATAATCACACAAATAGTTAAAAAGTTCAGCAGCCAAAATGGCAGAGAGCAGAGAGCAGAAAAATGGCGCTGAACGTCATCTAGATGTAAGTGTAAAAGTCAATATAAAGGCAAAGCCAACTTATGCACACACACAAACATATATAAAATAAACAAATACCCAAACAAGCCAAAGTTTTCAAATATTTTAAAACGTTTTATGCGATTTTAGAAAATAAACATGGCCAAAAGCGTAGCAAAGGGTGGCAAAGAGCGGCAACGCGTCAGAGCAAAAAGTATTAATCAAATAAATGCGTTTTTATAATGGAAACAAGCCCAACAAACCAGACCAAAAAGCAAATAATACCAACAAAAAAATACCAGAAAAAGTTTGCCTATAACTTTGGCATAGGCTGCTGATTTAGGGGGTGGGTAGCTGGTATGGAAAATACTGAAAATTTAGCTCTTAAAATGCACTCTGCACTGATTTAAAAGTTACAAGCAAAAACAAAAATAAAATCAGGCTCACATAGACAGACACAAAGAGCGGCGTATTAAGCCCAAATCAGTTGCCAAAATCCATTAAACTTTGGCGACTATTGTAAACATTAAGTGCAGATGAAATTAGACTGAGCTTTAGGGCTTAAAAGTGGGCTGTAAGTAGGGCTTTAAAAAAGGTTGGCTAAGTACACTATTGGTTTATTAGATCTTAGTGTAAGGGAAATCTGAAAATAAATGAGTTTTAGCCATTTAAGAGTGCTTTTTTTCTGTAGAAGGAAATTATTGACTTTATTTACTGTGACCGCCAAGCCATTTCCAAGCCAACACACTCCCAGCTAAACGCATGCAACTTGGCGTATACTTGATTTTTTATGGGTATAGTAGTGTGGTTGCTTTTTAGAAGATAGTAAAATGAAAATAGTAATAATAGTAATTTATGCCCACAGCCTCTCATTCGATATGGTTAAAAAAAATAATGCTTTGCTTAAGTAATAAAACATCTCGAAAAGGTTTAGCATTCTTTTCAAGATTTTTATTCATTAGCTTTTTTATATAAATATTTTGAGCTTATGACAAACTGTTACTAATTCTATATTTTCATTCTTTCTTTGTCAAAAAATTACATTTTTCGGAACAATTCCAAAGCAGTAGCACAATGTTCTTAAAGCCATCTAACTTATTACTCAGCCAGCCTTTATTTAATAGCATTATCACATACTAAGCCACGAAAATGATGTGCCGACATTAAATCAGTTAGCCATAAAAAATTATAATTTACAGCAAGTTTATAATGTTGTAAGTGCTAACAAACTTGCTACAAACTCGGCCATAAACTAACAGCTATGCCTGCCACTGTGCATGTGCTGTATCAAGTGGCGCCACCTCCCGGCCGAAAACGACACATAGTCACAGCGCTAGAGATCGTAAAGCAACTATGCCAGAGATAGCGTAGGGAGTACTCAGCGGCAATGAGTCCAAATCTGAGCGGCAAACCATAAGGCGTGCATAAATATTACAAAATCGTAAATACAGACGCACATAGGCCATCACAGATACACACACAGATAGACAAGCTAACACATACGTGCGCAGACAAGTTACACAAACAAGGCAGCTACAGTGAGTGCAAACAAATTTGCACTTGACTGGCAACGCCAACGACCACACCAACAACAACAACAACAAAACAATGACAAGTGATGCCTATAGGCCTGCAAGTTAAAGTTTATTTCAAGATTTTGAACCACCACCCCGCCCATAAACAAAAAAAAAGTATATCGTATATCCTCTTTTTTCCATTGCATACTTTCCAGCGCCTGTCAGTGTACAAAGTGGCCAAATAGTTGCCGCCAGTTTTCAGACACTCTTCTTCTTGTTGTTGGACGGCCTGCTGTACTTCAATTTGATTTTTATAGCCCTTACTCCATGGAGTCACTGGGTACATTAAATTGGTTGAAGCTTTTGTGGCAGGGAGAAAAAGTATTTTGGAGACCATAAAGTCCAGTAAAAAGGCGAAGTACAAAAGCTGAGATCTCAAAGACAAAAAAGACGAGAGGAAGTTTCTTTACTCCAAAAGGATTCGCTCGACTTTGGACTAAGTGCATTTAAATTGGAGCATTTCTGCGCGAGTTGAACCCTTGGCTATAAAAAATTGGAGCACATGTGCCTGAACTGCCTTTCATACCCTTTAAAAACAAGCGCCTAGTCAAATACGATGCACGAAAGCTAAGATCTCAAAGACAATAAAGACATAAGCAAGCTTCTTTAGTCCAACAGGATTTTTCATATGCCCGACTTTGAACTAAGCGCATTTAAATTGTGCATTTGTGCCCGAGCTAAGCCCTTAACTGTAAAAAGTAACGCACTTCTGTCCAAACTGTCTGATAGAAATCAAAAAAATATTTTTTTTTTAATAATATCTATAAGATACTTGTAAGCAGCTGATAGATCTAGCATACGATAATAGTCTGGCACTTTTGCACCATTATTAGCGTTGCTCACGTCGTTGTTCAGGCACTTATGCATTTCTGCCTGACAAAGTTAAGTATTTTAATATTATAGCTACATGAGCCAGATTTTTTGCGTGTCTAATAAGAAAACAAAGTCAACTATTTTCCAATAAAACGACTCAACGCCATCTTCAGTTCGAAAGTCCCAAAAAAATTCATAAAAAATAATTATTGGGATTAAACAACTTCCTATCGAAACCACTTATCCCATCTCCCCCAAAGAGTATATCAAAGTCGTCATCATCCCCACTCAACAGAAGCAATTTCCAGTTTTGGCCATTATACGCATTGGCGTTTGGACGTTAACTGTTGGCCCTTGGCTCTTGGCTGTTGTCATGTTGCATAGTTTTAGGCGTTTTATTTATGCCTATAATGCTTTCGAAATCTCCAAGTTTTGTCTGGTTGTCTGCTGGAGTCACTTCAACACTCGGATATTAAACTTTTTTTATGGTCTTGGCATTTGTATTGTGCACAATTTAAATATGTTTTGTATTTATGTCTTGTGGTGGCCCCCCAGACACAAATAATAATACAATAGTCCATATAAATTGGTCAAATAATAAATTTTTCACATAAACTAGTTCATAAAGTTTTGGCTTAACACAAAAACTTGCTCGATAAATGCGAAACATTGTCAAATCCATAGTCAAAGTTTTTTGCTTTAATTGTATGTTGTATAAGAACAAAATATGATACACTGAAATAAATATTTAGGAATTAAAACAATAAAAAATTTCATTACAAAATATTTTTAAGAAGGTACATTGTGAAATTGGTTTCACTAAAAGAAATATTTGTTAAACATTTTTTTTTTAAACTTTTTTTTCAGTGTATACATGTACAATGTACTTTATATTTTTACTGTATAAACACATTGAGAACCAAATTTCTGTGACAAAAGTTAAGCCTTCATTAGCCAAAAGTAGCAATCAGCTGCAATTACATTATCAGCATTTGTCTATAAATAGGGTGGGCCTTTTGTTGGTTTCTTTGTACTTTGCATTTTTTTCGTAAATGTATTTTTCAACAATATTGGGCAATTGTATATACCAATCGGTAATCAGCAGTGATTACATTATTAGCTTTTGCCTATATATAGGGTGGGCCATTTGTTGTTTTGTTTTCAATTGCATTTTATTCGTATATGAATTTTCCAACAAAATTACAAAAAATTGTATATACCAAGTACAAGCTTGCAACTACTCATTTCTGTATGAAAAATAATATCGCTCAGATAGAAGCAGCGGCAGCCTTTGAAACTATCGATTTATGTATAAAAGAAGTTATTCGAGTAAAACGGGTCCAAATTTATTCTTTAGCTCGTGAATAGCTGCTGGAGAATTGCCTCCGTGATTTTTTGCGGATGAAGTGGATTCTCGTGATATTTCATTGGATATTCAGCTTCCAGAGAGGTTAAAATGAGTATCTTCGCTAAAAATGATTTTTTAACGAAAACTTATCTGGCGGTTCTCTCACCAATTTAAGCGCTGTTCGGCGTTCTTAGACACCTGATTTGATGTCAAATCTTTCATTGACATTCTATTCTTATAAAGCTGTGCTTAATTCAATTTTCGAAAAGGATTTTATAGTCGGTTTCCTGCATGGACCATCAGAGCCATCTTCGATTTTTCCATGACCTCATGTCGGGTGCCGAAACGCGTATCACGTAGCAAATCAGACAAAATCGCAGGGGGTAAAGGTGAATTCGGTGGTTGTTCCGTTTTTGGCCAAATGGTCATAGATAACGATGGATTTTTTTTTAAATTTTAAAAATTGAAAGCACGAACGGTAGCAGATGTGCTCAATACGATGACACTTTTACAAATATCAAGCTATTAAGCTGCAAATGACAAATGTGATCAATTTTCTATCAAGATCGAAGAGCATCCACTTTGAGCAGGTATATGCCGAATTATGAGTGTTTAACAACCAAACCAGCAGATGGCCCACCCTGTATATTGAGAATATGTATATGAAACGGCATTATTATACCCTGTACCGTAGGGTACATTACATACTGAAGGAGTCGTCGAAGATCCCCCAAAGTTACCTAAAGTATGATCAGGGTGACTAGAGATTTCGATATACCCATGTCCGTCCGTCAATCCGTCCGTCTGTCTGTATGAAAGCCTAGATCTCAGTGACGGTAAGAGCTAGAGTAACCAAACTTTCACATTAGATCCCTTATTATTCCATTGGAGATAAGTTTATTTTACTTTATTGATATCGGGGATACATAAGATACATTCAGAGGACCTCGAAAAAACCAAAAGTTTTAGATCAATAATTTGTTTCATTGTGAAGATATCGTAACCAAATGCGGCACTCGTAAGTTTTTTAGACTTTTCGTAGGACCGATCGGCCAAAAAATTGATTTTTATACAAAATTCTGTTTATTTTGTTTGTTTATGAAGATATCGTAACCAAATTTGGCTCTCGAAAGTTTTTTATAGGTCTCAAGCACTTTTTATCAAAATCAGTTGACTATTTCATATAGCTATACAGGAACGATCGGTCAAAAAAAAACATTTTTTGTTAAAAGACCAAAATTCTTTGACGATAATGACATAGAATGCTCTTAAAAGTATTTCCAAATATATAACATACGTACTTTATATATGTTTAACGAAAATAAAGATTCCAAACTTCACTTAATAACAATCACTCACCTCTTCAACTTCTCAAACGGATCATATCCCTTTTGGTTAAGTGCCTTCAACTACTTCTCCGCCACCAGCAACAGAATCTTATTCATCAACTCATTGGCCACAGTCTCATGCAGAGTATTCAGTCTTGCCGCTAAAAAGTCTCCAAACTTTGTGTAGAGCAGCTCGCGGGCAGTGGGCTCATGATGACGCGTCAGTGGCTCAGTCAAACTGCTGCCAGGTGATAGTCTACCACTATTGCCGATCATGTCCACATCTATAGCAGGCGGACCCGCATCTTCGTCACCATCACTCCACTCCACATCATCGTCGTCATCCAAATCCCCTGCATCCGCATCGATAAGCTCATTATTCGCATTGATTATAAGATGTGGCGGGGGAGTAGCAAACAGACTACTCTTGGCGACTTGAAGACGCGCCTTCAACTGCTGCTTGGTTTGTGGCTTAATGGTGGCCAACTGTTGCCTCGTCTTGCCATGTGGCGCATTGGTTTCATCCTGCGAATCGGGCTCGTCTTTTATGTATATAGAAGGTGAACTGCTGCAGGAATGCGAGCTGGATAGCACTTGAGCGGGCGAAGGTTGAGCATTTGTGGCGGAACTGGGTGCTGCCGTGGGCGTGGCACTGGCAGTGGGTGGTTTTTGTAGCGTCGTTAGCGTTACATCTGGTTGTAGCTGCAGCGCCTGTAGATGCTGTGCCTGTTGCTGCAGTGCAGCGGGTAGTTGGCTTATATTCAGTGCGACGGCTTCATTGAGCTTGTCGGGTAGCGACTGATTGTTGGGATTATTGGGATCACTGGGCGCAAAGTATTGATACTCATCGTGAGCCACGCTGTTAGTATTGTTGTTATTGTTGTTGGGGGTACCGGTGGGGTTGTTGTTGTTGCTACCCGGCTGAGTGCCCAGATCAGCTATGCTTAGACTGTGCTTGACGCGCTCACGGGATCTACGGAACATCACAGAGAAAATAATTAATTAAGTTACTAGAATGATATGGAACCGATTCCGATTGATTACAATGATTATTCTTCAACTTACTTGCGCTCCCTGATAACCTCTTTCAGAAAAGCCATGGCATCGTAGTACTCCCACTTGGACTTGAAACGCGTGCTGCCCAGCATCTTCTCGTGGTTTAGCTCACGTCGAAATATCTCACGCAGCGAGGTAAATGTGCGCTGCACTCGCTCTCCGTTCACATTGAACAAACGTCCCAGCTCGTTCCATTTGATGGCCTTCTTCTTGTCGGATCTCTTGTAGTGGGGCAGGCGACAGTCCCATAGTATGGGATTCAGGCGCACTAGCTCGATGAGTTTGCGCTTTTCAATGTTGTGGCGTGAGAAGGCCATGACCAAATGGTACAGCGCGCTCTTAGCTCTCTTAAAATGTCTTAACGGTTGCAGCCGTTGGTAACTCTCTCTCTTTGGCTTGGTTTGGTACCACAACTACCACTACCAAAGTGCACACTGCGCATGTCCGTGTTAGTGCATTGGTATTGGTGTTGGTGTGCAGCGTCTCTGTGTGCGTGCGTGTTGACCCGTTTGGATGCTGCGGAAGTGAGAAAATCGTTAATATTAGTTACACTCATTATGGTTATGGTTATGGTTATGGTTAAGGTTCTGTTGCATACTTTTCGGCCTAACTTGGAATTCTCGATTTTGGGTTTGAGGTTTTCACTGAGGTTTTGTACTGTCAAAGCCAGTTCATGATACTTTAAGGTAGAGGGGTAGAGAGTTCAATGAACTTGGCTCAAAAGTAGTATGTTTATTTGCGGGCAAGGTACTGACAATTTTGGTTTGAGTGCAGTTATTGAACAATAGAGCTGTGCATTGTTTTGTATGGGCGTGAAATGTGCCTAAGTAGTAGAAATTAATCAAGCCAGAATAATTTGTTGGTACTATGCTTTGGGCTATTTTAATTAAATCTGTGTGCGTGTTATACCTTTTGAAGAATAAAGAAAGAATTTTTTAAATGTTAAAAAAGTAAACTGCCCCAGAAATATTTAAAATTATTTACTGGGTTGATGTCTATTTAACAAATAATTTTTCAATTCTTTTATAAGCAATTTTCTCTAATTCGAAAGGTATACAAAAAATTAATCGTTTTACAGTGTCTATAAATAGTATGGGTGTAGGCTAATTTTGTTTTAATAGAAATTCTTGAGCATAAATATGTTCGACCCATATTGACTTAGAAACTATAAAATTATTTTTAATTATTTTGTTATTATGGAACAGATATAAAATTCCTAAACACTTATTTGTACATATTATCATATTATGTTATTTCAATAAAAATAAATGAATTAACAAATAAAATTTTAAAAAATGTTTATCAAATAAAATTTAAAAAAATTTGTGGTCCTATGCCCAACTGATCATATTTTACAAAATGCAAGTTTCTGAAATTCTCAAGAATGCAGTTCTATAGAGTAAGATAAAAATGTCTATATTTAAATACAAAAATAATAATTAGTTAATAATTAAATTTATTTATAAATAAAAAATATCTTATAGGAACACGGAAAAAATATTGCTTATTAAAATATAGGATGACTGGCCGCACTGCAGATACTCCCCAGTGCCCAATTTCTATAAGCGACGCTAAAAGTTTTACTACATCTTAATGACATCATTAAAATCTTAAGTACTCGACCAATCTTAAAGTTCGTTGACATCATCACAAAGTATCTTCAAAAAAAATTTGTCTTTAAATCCACTTTTTTTTCTTTACTGACTAAAAAAATATTTAGAAACAGTCAAGGAGTTGGGACAGTTGAAGTTGAGATATCCTAAAAAAAAACTCTCAGATAGCCAATCAGTCCTCAAAGAACTAAAGAGCTATACATTTACTTCCAAAGTCCGTATAGAGTGTAGCAATGCACTCAACCAACTAGGCACCCATAACCAAGTCTCCCTGATATGGGTGCCCGGCTATGGAGGACATGAAATGTTAAGGCGGACCTTAACGCCAAAAATGGGGCAGAAAAGCTATTTATAGGCCCATCTTCCTGTTTTGGCTTCAACAAAAAGCATATAAAACATGAGAAACCTAAATTGACCCGATAAAAAGTCACAGAATATTGGAACGGCCTTGACGGCCTCAAGCACTCCAAAAAATTCCAAAACTTTAGCGCCAAAAGAGCGAACATTACGCTCACCCTAAACAGGAGAAGTCTAAAGACACTTTCTGGAGCACTAACACGCCACTTCGCCTGCAACAAACACCTTCACAGAATAGGAATATCGGTTTCGAACACTACAGATTCTGCTGTGATGAGGAAGAGTCAATGGGACACCTAATCACAAACTGTGAGACCATGCCGCAGAAGACAAAAAATTCTAAGTGCATACCTCCTAGAAGATAAAGACCTTCAAAAGCTCCCTGGTCAGTTTCCTAGATCAAAGTGGTCACAGTGCATAAAGGCCTTTGCCTAAACCTCAACAACGATTACGATTACAAATACCCTACCTCAATTTTTGTTGAAACATTTCTGCATTAAAAAATTTGGTTTCCCTTTTTTTTTTGCTATCCCAGTCGGTACTATATATTAAAGCCAGTAGCGGATCTACGGGGGTTCATTTCGAGTCCCCACAAAAGTTGGAAAAATGCGTTGAAAGTATGTAATTTGCAAGCTCAGATTTATGTAGACGCAAAACACTTATAACTTTTACGCCTCTCACAACCAAACAAACAATGCCATTCACTTGAAATTTGGTACAGATGTTCGGGAAGAGTGTACCAACACAACAACAACAAAAAATCGATAATCGAAAATATGTTGCCCGCGAAATTTAAAAAGTCGCCTTACTTTTTGAACACACCTCGTATACTCATCAAACAGAAGAACTCCCCCAAAAACCAAATCCTAGAACCGCACCTGATTAATGCAAAAGAAATCTTGAATTTGCCACGCCTTATGCTGTTTTTTACCAACATGCCACAAATCTGCGTCACTCTGTCGTTTAAATTCCAAGAAAATATTATAAATATTATTTATTGCAGCTTGCGATTAGCAATACGCATTGGTTGTTAAGTTTCCAGTTAAAAGTAAATTAAGTTTCCATTGTTTATTGTAACTTAATAGAATAATATAAATATTCAATTGTTTTTGTATTTGCTTCTTACTTCATAACAGCACGCGACTAGTTATGCTAGGTTTACACTGCCTTTTACACAACAATGAGGGTGTTCAGATTGGTAGGCAGAAAGGTCAAATTATACTTTAAAAACATTAGAAACTACGCAAAGTAGGACACTTTTGCCCAAAATTGTGTTGTAATGCTGAGTTTACACTAACTCATACACAACATTAAGTTCACATTGTCGGGCAGAAATGCAGAAAGACCTTTTTTTGGGTTTTTTTTTTTTGTTTTGCAGATATTTATTTTTTGGCAATCAACCGATAAGTTCAAAAGGTTATAATAATATGGTATAATAATAATTGGCGAAAAAAATATCGCTACACAGGGCAAAAAGGCCGAATTGCAGAGGTGTCCAACCTAAACCAAAAACGTAACTAAGCAAAGTAGGGCGGGCACTTCTACCCAAAATTGTGTTCTTAAGTAGTAGTAGTTTTTTTAGTGCTTGTAGTACGATAGAAAATTAAACAGATGTTTGTAAATATCCATTTATATTTTTTCCAATTTTGTTTTAATATTAAAGTTGTTTTTTGAAGAGCCCAACTTAACCTTTATGTTTTTAAATTTACATTTTTTAACACAAAATTTTCTTCTGGCACTTCTGAATTTCTGCGTTCTTGTCAGGGTGGCTCATATCATTACTTAGGCACAATGAAATTTTTGTCCGACAATGTCTACCATTCAAGAATAGTTTTTTTTTACATTGACAACATATTGTTCATGATTCATTTTCTTTGCATTATCAATTAAAGCAGTTTTTAAAAATCAACTTAATTTTTCAAAATTGAACTTTTCTCGCAAAAACCTTTTTTTCGGGCACTTCTGAATGCTTGAATTCTTGTTAGGGTGGCTCACTTCATTAGTTAGGTACACCGAAATTTTTGCACGAATTTTTGAAGGGTACAAGAATAATTTTATTTTACATTAGCAACAATGTTCGATTTTCTTAACATTTGATTAAATCTACAATTGAAACTATTTATTCCTATTAATAAACTGTAAGCATTGGTAAACAAACTGATTATATAGTAATCTTCGACACTTATTCGCTTGGAACTTTGAGAAACAAAAATGTGGCTACTTTTTGTTAGGAAAGTAGCTTTTTTTGACAGCTTTTGCTACGGATTGCTATTTTGCATAATACTAAAGTGTAAGGCAGTGCAAACATAGCATAATTTATTAAGTTGAATAGAAAATATATATTTTTATCAGAGTTCAGTATATATAACCAGTCCGTCTGTATTTTAATTAACTGTCTTAGATAGCAGAAATTCTTGTTAAATTGAAATAATACTATTTTACTACTTTATACTACTTTTTTTAATCGCCCTTTGATTGCCTAATGATTTTAATAAGAGAATTTAAATAAGACTTTTTGAAAAGCTGCCTATAAATTGCAGGCCATGATGATGATGATCGTTCGAATCTTAAGGCTTTTCAGACAATGTGAAATAAAATCTTGAAATAGAAGATTTATGTATCGAAATTTGGTAGAAGAAAGCACATGTATACAAAATTCTTCAAAAAATGTATTTTTAATTTTTACTGATTTTACAAAAGAATTTAAATTAAATTTAAGGAAAAGCTTTGAATTAATAAGTTTAGTTGTTTGTTTACACTCTTTTTTAAATTTTAAGCCTTTTGGTATAATACTATGTGAAATGAAATCTTGAAATACAAGATCTATGTACTATGCTATGTATCAGAATTTGGGAGAAGAACACACATATGCGGAACATTCTTCAATAATTGACTGGGAATCTTTGATTTAAAATTGGCATAACCATTTGGCGAAACGAAATTAGAATATGATGACTCTTTTTGGCGAAATTTATTTTTTAAATAGTCTTAAAAAAGATAAAAATATGAAAATATCCATAAAATCGATAGTTACCTAACAAGTTATACATCTATTTCTTACCAATTTAAAAGAGTTGTTTAGTCGTCTCTGTCACTCTCTCTTTGCTGCTCTGCTTACGTCACAAGCACAGATGAGTACAAAAGATACGAAGAAATTCCTTTGCTCACATGTATTGTTATTTTCATTAAATTTTTCATTTATTTTTAATTTTATGCCAAACTTCTAGAGGCTTATTACGTTCAATTGTGCTGCACACAGATACACGCTCACACACACACAACTTTACACTTTGGCTAAAAATAGGCGCTGTATGAAATATTTGCCGGTTGTTGTTTTTGTTAGTTTTGTTGGCTCTTATTTTTTTTTTATTTTATGTTGTTTTTATTGCGGTTGCCAATAAAGAAAATGTGTACAACCAACCAACACACACGCGCAACGCACTTGTCTTTTAATTTGCAAATGAAAAATTTTTTTATTAAATGAAAATATTTCACACACACACTGTTACAACAACAGCGGCAAAAAAACAAATTCAATTAACTTGCTAAATGGTTGGCTTTGTACTAAAACATTTGGCGCATCAGAAGCGACTAAACAAATTGTTGCTCACAAAAATTTTTGACGTGTTGTTTATGATTCGTTGTTGTACTGCTCGTGTTGTAGTTGTTGTTGTTGCAGTTGCTGTGAATTTATTAACAATATGAGCAGCAAGCAAAATTTATTTCAATTTATTTCAATTAACAACAACGCAAGCGGCTGTCTCAATGTTTTTGTTGTTGTTCGTTCTGACGAATGCGAGCTGCTGCTGGCTGCTATTGTTATTGCTGTTGTTGTTATTGTCGCCGCTGCTGCTGCTGCTGCTGCCACTTGTATGTTGGTTGTAGTTGTGCTGTGTGTGAACGCCCTGCAACAACTATTTGCCACCACAAAAATCTAAACGATGCGAGCGAAAATGTACCACGAAATTCACAAACACTCACACACACACACGCGCGCACACAATCGCAAATGTACGCGTGTGTGAGTGTACACAATAAGCGGGCGGACGTGAGAGCAGCGCAGCAGCAGCGCACAATTACCACACCAACAACAAACAAACACAAAAACAACTACTACAACAACAACACAAGCGCATCGCGTATTCAAAATTTATGCTCTTAAGCATATAAATAAATATATTTAATTAATTTATTAACATTGTTTGTTGCGCTGCATCCAATTGCGCTCTTTAACAATCTCGTTGCTGCCACTCGTTGCTGCCGTTGTTAGCAGCTCCTTGACATTTTCACAACTTTAACAAACAACAACTGCGCTCGGGCAACCAAGAACTTTTAATTTGCTTGCAAATTGGCGAAGTCAGCATTGTGCGCTCTTTTTCTCTCTGTACGACGTACGACTTTCCGGCTGCTGTGTTCGGGGAGAGCGCAAGCATGCCGCCGCAGCCCCCATGCGTTCGTTCGCTCTCTTTTGCTTCTTGGCTTGCCAATTGGAAAAAGAGCGTCAGCGAGAGAACGAACAGCAGCCCACGCATTGCAGCGCACGTTGCTCTTAGCTTTGGCACATTGTTTTTGTGGGGCAATGCTGAGGATGCTTTTTTTAATGGTTGTTGTTTTTGTTGCTGCTCTCGTTGTTGCTGCTGCTGCTACTGCTGCCATTACTCCCGCTGCGCTGCTTAAAATGTAAACAACTGCAAATGTTTAGACGTATCTCTTGCCAAAAGTGTAAACAATTTGCGGTTTATCGCTTAAGTATGAAGAAACAGATTGCATATTTAAACCTGTGACTCACTCTCATTACGACTAACAGAAAAGTGTTTTTAAAATAGTGATGGTAATTTATTAACAAATCAGTATTTAAAATGAGTTTGGGAGTGTTTTCGCTAGGTAAATAAAAAATAATGCCCTGTGCTTGTATTTTATTTTCAAAAGGGGTTTAAATTATCGTACCAAAAGGGCTCAACTACGACCAAAATTGAGCATAATTTAATCTTTTTATCTTTTACCCCGCACCCAGAGCTTGTAAAAAAGAATAAAATTTGTATACTCTTCGAAAAAAAGAAATCCGCTTAGAGCCCTACTGAACTGCCTATAGAAATCATTATAATCCAAGTAGAGCCGGACAGACTTTTATGGAACAGTGTTTCGATGCCAACAGTTTGAGTATGCGTAAATTCAGATTGTTAACAAAATCACGTTGCTAACAAGGGTTGCAAAATTTTTCAAGAACTAGTTTTAAAGCAGTAGTCAAAAAAAAAGGGGAGATCAACAAGCTAAGCAGTTTAAATAAACAAATAATCTTCTGAGCATGGTTGAATTATATCTTTGAGATGCTATAGAGACTATTCAAGCAGTTGGAACAAATACAACTATTTCATAAACTTAGTTATATTTATCTTATTGGCCAAGTATGATCAGGGTGACTAGAGAAGTTGATATACCCATGTCCGGTTGTCCGTCCGTATGGACGCTTAGATCTCAGAGATGGTAAGACCTAGAGTAACGAAACTTACACATTATATCCCTTAATATTCCGTCCATAGAAGACAAGTTTATTTTACTTTTTTGATATTGGGGTTATATTATATAGCTGCGATAAGAGTTTTTCAGAGGAAGTTTTTCGAAAAAAGTCAAAAGTTTTAAATGGAAAATTCATTTGCTTGTAAAGATATCGTATTCAAATTTGGCACTCAGAAGTTTTTTAAAGTTCCCAAGTAACTGTACCAAATATTATTAAAAACAGTTTACTATATATATAATATATAATTCATATATCTCTCATAGAACCAATCGGCCAACAAATTTATTTTTGTACAAAATTCTGTATATTTTGTTTGTTTATGAAGATAGTTTGGCCCTCGGGAATCTATTTATAAAAGTATAAGTATTAAAGAATCTTTTGTTTTACGTGTTACGGATATTCTCATGAACGCGTCGATGAATTTCAAATCTGATTTTTGCGTGTGTTAGAAGTTGTCAATACGGAGGTTTTAAACCTATTGTTTGTGTATATTGGTTCGTGAGATATACGTATTTTTGTGAATATCGTTTTTTGTGTGTTTATTACCATATAGATATACAAAAACTGGTATTGTTGTTAATCAATGTTCGAGATCCAACATCGTTTCAATCATTGAAAACAGTGAATGGCTTATTGTGTGCTACGTATCGAGAGGCATGTCAAAAATTAAATTTTTTGGAAAATGATTTGCAATGGGATCAAACTTTGGCAGATGCTGCTATTACTGCTCATCCATATCAAATATGTGTTATATATGCGATTGTTTTGGCAACATGTTTTCCATCAAAACCACCTGAATTTTAGATAAAATATCAAGATTATTTATTAGAAGATATTTTGTTTCGAGTACGTCAAGCAAAACGTAATCCAGTGATGGAATTTACGTCGGAAGTTTACAATGAAGCTTTAGTTCATATTGAAGATCTATACTAGGCGATGGCTTATAAAGCATAGGACAATTGCGAATGCCTTCTTCTAATCGATCAATGCATGATGTATTTCAATTGGGAGAAATGCAACGATTCAAATTAATTATTAATCTAATCGTACTGTCCAGGAACTTAAAGATCGCAATAAAAGTGAAAGAATTCGGTTAAGACAGACCCGTTAAGCGCGACATTCGACTAATAATGGTGCAAGTTTGAATCGAGCTGCAAACTAATATTAAAATCTTATATTTTTCCATAACTAGAAAATCTTACGATGTTTATTCACATTAAAAGTATTCAAAAAGTATGGGCAGGACAACGTCTGCAGGGCTCACTAGTTTTTTATAAGTCTTGTAATATTCTTTATCAAAATCATTTGACTATATCATATAGCTCCCATAGGATCGATCAGAAAACATTATTGGTTAAAAATTCGTCTATTTTTGGTTGTTAATGAAAGAATCCAATTTGGCAATTAAATGTCTTTTGGTGTTTTTAAGCAATATACCCGATTTTATTGCAATATAGTAGTAAATGGTATCCCAAAGTCGTCCGCGCCCGACTGAGGATCTCGTTTAAACAGAATTGGTTCACAGTATTATAGATACGCAACTTTCAGAAAGTTTAGGATCATTCTTGCAGTATCATGAAATATGTGCTAAATAGCAAAAATCCGAGAGAAAAATTTCTATTAAATATCGGTGTTGCTATTATTAAGAAAGCCCATTTTTTAGTTACATGTTATGATCGGAAAACCTATTTTTCGTCGATAAAACCACATTTTCTATTAATAACTTTCGCATAGTAGCTTATAAATTCTCTTTTTGTTTATTGATATATCTATCATTATTTAATTATATACCAATTACCTAATGCCAACAATAATCAATACGCGATACTAAAAATGCTCAGTGATCGCATAAAAGCAAAATCGTATAAAAGCCATATTAAGTTTTTATGTACAGAAGCTGCTGTAGCATCAAATTAAGCTCAAATATCAGTATATACACTTGTTCGTATATATGTATATAACAATATATAAACAGCCATAAATCCAATTCATATCTAAATACAAACACATGTATACATACATATGTACATACAACAATAAATGGATGCGTTATCAACAGAGCCGCAGTGAGAGCAAATAAACAAAACGCAGCAACTAAACAATACGAAAGGGGGCAACATGAAAGGAGAAGAAAAACAAATAAAATAAACAAAAGAAAATCGATAATGCCCAAGAAGATTGGCAAAACAGCAAGAAGACGCCAGTCAGCCAGCCAAACATACAGTAAGTCAGTCAAAGCGTCACGCACACACACATGCACACACACTGTACATAACAACAATTGCAGAGTAAGTGCAAATTGCTGCCAAGAGCTGACAAAAGAGAGCCAATTTATCTCAAATAAAGAGCAAGTCTAGGGGTTGACTGTAGCAAAATATGCTAAAGTTGGTAGCAGCTAGCTAGCAAAGGGTCCAGAAATTGGCAGCAGCTACAAAAAGTATCTCACAAATACCAACACAAACACACACACAGCCAAAAACATTTAATTTACCGTTTGCCGCTGAGTGCAATCAATTTTATTACCCGCCAAGTTTGTCGAATTTGCCGTCATCGCTGTGGCTGTAATTGTTTTTGTTTTTCTCTTTTTTATTCGTTTGGTCATTCGTTAAACAAGCAGCACAGTCCGGTTCACTCTCTTTTGCTTTCGACTCATTCTGCCTGCCGCGTCTCTTTTGCTTTTTCTACTTGTCCTATCAATCGTTCAGTCGAGCATGCATGCATTCCATCATTCACTCATTCCGCAGCAGCCGCCACTGCCACTGCCTCAGTCCATTGTTGTGTTGGACTTATCAACAACGTCAATATGTGTACTACACTACACAAGTATTGGTGTGCCATGGACCAACTGAGCGACGGCCACAGCTTCTGGCCTCTGCCAACGTCGCTGCCGTGGCCTCTTGACGAATTTTACCGATTCGACGAAGCTCCACATTTGAATGAAATTAATTAACAACAATGTACACGTTACAACAAACATTTTTTGTTGCTTGTTGCTAAAGTTGTTGGATTTTTATTTTTTAAATGTGTATCCGTAAGTTACTAAGTGGGCACTTGTTGTTGTCGTTTACACGTCAGTGGATTGGTTAGATGTAAGTAAGTACTTTGATGTACTTCGTACACTTCGAGGCACGTGAATAGGTTCAAAAGTTTATTGAAATAACTTTTTGATTGAAAGATATACATATTTCTTTAAGGTCTCAATATAGTCTTCTTTTAGTACCAAAATTGTAGGGTATCGTATTAATATACTGTGTGTAACTGGCAGACGAAAGCTTGATAGACCACAATTTAATAATGTATAATAATAATACAATAATATTAAAATATATCACGAAAAAATAAACTTAGCTAAACACTGTTCCAAAATCTAATTACAATTCTTTAGTCTAAGTCTAGAACACCAATTGTGGAATGCACCCGTTATGACTTTTCGAAGCAAATCGAAATCTAGAAGATCGTAGGATTTAATAACCCAATCGAAAAAAAATAAAAGTTTTAGGTGA
This sequence comes from Chymomyza amoena, assembly GCA_037043745.1. NCBI lineage: Eukaryota > Metazoa > Arthropoda > Insecta > Diptera > Drosophilidae > Chymomyza > Chymomyza amoena. Next base: position 131,698 of record JBAMAX010000905.1, on the reverse strand, counting down.
ATAATTCGTTTGTTTATGAAGACATCGTAACCAAATTTGCCATTCGAAAGGTTTTTACAGTTCCCAAGCCATTTGATCAAAATCGGTTGACTATATCATATAGCTCCCATAGGATTTTTTTTATACAAAACTCGCTTTATTTAATTTTGTAATAAAGATATCGTATCGGATTTGGAATTCAGAAGTTTTTTAGAAAAAATAAGCACTGTACCAAATTTGAACAAAATCGGTTAACTATATCATATAGATCCCATAGGGCCGATCTTCCAAACAATCGATTTTTTAATAAATTGTTTTGTGTTTCGTCTGATTGTGAAGATATTGGAATTAAATTTGGCACTTGTAAGTTTTTTATAGGTTTTAGGCATTGAACCAAATTTTATTAAAATCGGTAGACTATATCATATAGCTCCTATAGGACGAATCGGTCCAAAAATACGTTTTTTTTTTTCAAAGTTCGATGTGTTTCGTTTTTTTGTAAAGATACTTAAACCAAATTCGGCATTCAGATCTTTTTAAAAGGACCAAAGCATTGTCTCAAATTTTATCGAAATCGGCTGACTATATCGTATAGCTCCCATAGGAACAATCGGTCAAAATAAAAATTATTGCTTAAAAATTCTTGTTTTTGGTTTTTTATGAAGGAACCGGATTTTATTGCAAGGTACAGGGTATCCCAAAGTCGTCCCGACTTTACGTACGCCATTTTTCTGCAAGATAATGCTCCGATCCAAGTTTTAAAAGACAGTCGTGGTAGGTTTCATCCATCGCCGGACTTGAACCGAATTAAGAACATGTGGGGAAACCTTTCCCGTCACGTCTACGCTGGCGGAAGCAAATTTCAGACGGTACCGAAGAGTGGGTTCATATCTCGCTTTCAGATTTTCAGAAGGTGGTTCTTTCGATGCCAACCTGAATTTTTGAGGCTTTAAATAAGTCGGGACTCACTATTAACTTTGTGTTTTTTGTTCGTTTTTAGAAAGTGTTATTAATTGAATTTCGTGGTATAAATTAAATTTTTTAATTCTGTTTGAAGTTTCAAGGTTTTTTTTATCTATTAACGATAAGTTTTTAGTATTATTGGAAAAAAAAACACTAAAAATATTATTTGAGTCACAATAGCTTTTAAGATAACTTAAAACTTAATATTTTTAAATAGAAACATGTGTCCTTAAATGAATTTCTGCGAGTGTAGTATTGTATATAAACATAGCAAAGCATTAATAGATTTGTGATATTTTTCGGGCCTTAATTCAAACATTATCCATAAAATCGTAGACACAAATATTCTATTAATTCGTGATAAGAAACAATATGGAACATTTAGGTATAAACAAAAAATATATTTTTAGCTCATTTCTCTCTATAGAAATAAAAAGTATTATTCTGTATTTTGGCAATAAAATTTAATTAAACCACTAAAAATCCTTAAAAAAAAACCTTAAAATTTATTATCCAGATATTTTATTATGCTATAAATTATATTATCAAGATACCAAAATAGTGCTTGTGAAAATAACATCAAATGTCACTCTATAAGTGGCCAGGAGTGTATATGCATGCTCGCAACATGCTAGTACATATATATATAATTGTATATGTGTATGTTTGTACATAGTACCAACATTTGTCTGCAATAAGAAAATGAATCGTCTTTGTTATGGAATTTAACTCGAGATAAGAGTGCTCAGATAATTTATCAAGTAGCGCACTTCAACTTTTGGCTAATTAATGTTAATATAAACAAATCAAATTAGTACACTCAGTTATAAATGAATAAAAGTTGTTACTAGAAGAGCTATAAACATCTGACATTTTCAAAGCAAAAATGATGGATATGCTTCAGTTTAGTTCCTGCACAATTTTTCATTATGGCTTTTGAAGAAAACAGATCCAATGACGTTTTCCTAATCAAAATAAAAATATTTGATCAATTCTTATTCTTATTTTCAATATAATTTAGTTATTGTAAGTTAATATATTTTAGCCGCATTACAATTCACAACTGATTTAAGCGTTATTTTAACTACAACTACAACCAAAATATTTAAAATATTTGTAGTTCTCATAATTTCCTTAAGAAACGTTAATTATATTTAAGTTAGTTGGCTGTTATTTGGCTCCGGAACTGTTGCTGAGATCACAGTATTTGATTGTGATGCCTAATTGAAGTTTATAAGATTAAAAAATAAAAAGGGAAAGTGGGTAATAGATGGTCAAGAGCTATTGGGTACTTATAATCATCTAGTTCTCTTTTATAAAAGAGCTATTGCGAGGATTCAAAAATTTATTTGCCAGACTGCTCATGTTTTCGAAGAAAGGTTTTCCCAGAAATTGACTTTGACTCTAAGAAACACAAGTCACCTCCTCGTCTATGCAATTTGCGACGGAAGTGATGAGGAACGTGCAACCTATCAGCCATTAGGCCTATGCTGCTATACCCCGTTGACACTCCTACCATCATCCTTTATTGATTTTTTGTATAAACGTAGAAGTTTGGGTTTTCGCTTTGGATTGTACCGGGGCCAGATTGCTCGAGAGATGCAACCGGAGACAGAGTGGCATTCTCTTTACGCATGAACTCTGGCAACACTCCTAATTTGCAATAAGCCCTGTGAGGGTCTTCCTGGCAATGCTGATCCGTACCTACCCAGGGACTCTGATCCCCTTACCCAAGAGAGGGAGACTAAAGTCCTCCTTCGGGTGCATTCAACAATGTATCCACGGAAGTCATAATGCGAAGCCTCAGACCAAAGGTATCTGAGGAGGCCATAATCTGCTGGATACAAGGCCTACCGTGATAAAAGAGGCACACCGCAAGGCGGAGTACAGTCGCCCTTATTATGGAATCAAGTGGTAAACGACATATTACACAGATTTAAGCGGAAAGACCCAAGGATAACTGCCTATGCGGAAGACATAGCCATAATGATCGTGGGCAAATGTCCTATGACAATTAGTTCGGTCATGGACACTAAACTAAATGAGATACTGAAGTGGGCCACAGAAGCCGGTCTTAGTATCAACGCGGACAAGACGGACCTAATTCTTTTTACCAAGAGATACAAGGTGCCGCTATAGACTCCGCCATAAATAAATGCATTCCGCTCAAGCTTTTCGTCTTCTTATGTCTTGTAACTCCTAGTGGAGCATAGGACTATATGGTTTCCGTTCTATTGTTATTTCTAAAACATGGGGTCGCACCTCCAAATCCGTCGTGCAAGCTACCGAAGCGATGGATTAGCCACAGGAACACGGGTACCCCTTGGAGAATGAATATTCCTCGAGCTCACTCTCATGTTTATTAAGAAGTATGTGAGGGAGCAGGGTTTTGGCAGTAAGTTATTAGTTAAGCTCAAAGTCTGTCCTGACAACTCTGCTCGCAGTGACAGGCCACTTTTAAATAGGCCGTCCGTAACCTGGAGAACAGACGCCATTTGCAGCTGCTCATTTGCGTAGCTTACAGACGGCCACTTTTAAATAGGCCGTCCGTAACCTGGAGAACAGACGCCATTTGCAGCTGCTCATTTGCGTAGCTTACAGACGCTACGTTGTGGATCGCACTTCGCTTCACTGCTCCTCGAAGACCTTACAGGCAAGGGTGGCTCTACCAGTAGCTATGCTACCGCCGGGGTTGCTCTTAGAGTCATTGCAGCAACTAAGCCCCTCACCACGTCAAGGTGACGATCCCCGAGAGGTCCCTAAAAGAGCGTAAAATATCTAGTACGGAAAGAAAACCACATGAGCACATGGGGTCTGTTACCAAGCCTAATGCACTGGATCTTCATCTTAGTCGTGCGGACAGTACTACTTTATGCAGCTCTGGTATGGTGGAGAGTTACAGAGAAGTCCACATACCTACAATGGAAAAGACTCAACGAAGTGCACTGATGTTCATAATGGGGGCTTTAAGGTATACACCAACCAAGGTCCTAGGAGCAATACTTGGAGTCCAGCTGTCGCAGCCCTGCCTTATGCGCATCAAGACTTAAATATCTAGGAAAATCCTGGCCTAACTCACTGGAAGAGGCAGCTTAAATGCATACTCGACGACTAACGTGCATTGTACTCCAGCAGCATCCTCCGGTTCCACTAAGGACTATGCTGTCTAAGTGTGACACCCCACAAGGGACAACCGTGTAAAGAAAGGTATATGGATTTATAAAGTATCTTCCAGACTAACAAGCACCCATAAAAGAGTCCCTTAATTAATTAAACAAGCAGACCACCTCCGAGTAATCCATTGAACAATACGTTAAAATTGCATTTAGCATCCAAAAATATTGCACTGATATTGATACTTACATATATCCTATTTTACCCTAGAGTTAAATATTGTGTAGGTTTTGTACATCCCATCCCACCAAAATGCCGCAGACAACGATTGTAAATTGTACAAATTGCATCAAAGCATTATTATGAAAATGAACAATTTATACGGTCGAGTTGTCAATGCAAATAGCCGAATCAACATAAACATTTTACGGATTTATGCATCCAATTCGATAATTGCTGCTAATTGTATTGTTGCCAATTGTAATTGTATTTGTGGTAATCGCATTAGAAGGCGACCAGCCACGACAAAGACAAAATCAACTTTATATGTACGATGCGTATACGTAATATGGTATTATATATAAGTAAGTATATATGGATGGTTGTATCAATATCTCAGCAAAACGTTTGTCAATTTGCAGCAAGTTAATTAAGAGAATTAATATAATTTCCAAGGCATGCTAATCAGTTTATAAAAGGCGCCAGCTGGGCGTTAAAATCGTAAGCAATTAATAAAATTTATATGCGAGCAAGAAAGCCTATTAAAGCGATGACAAACAAATTCGAAAACCAGACGGAAACCTTTGAAATCTTCAAGACAAAGCTGGAATGCTCTCATTGCAATTGGGTATGATGATTGTTAGATTTCAAAAACTTGTAAGTCATAATTGAGCTAAAACAGAACATGTCACGAGAAGTATGGAATAACAGTTTTTTAGAGATTTTTTTGGTTTTTGTGCGTTTGGAGCTGGTTCCAATGAGCAATCAAGATTGCTTGAATCTGTAAAAGTAAGCACTTGTAAATGCATTTTTTTTATGGTTCATTCAATATACAAGCCAAATATTCAAATTCACCTTCGTATAAAAAATCATTACTATACCCCAGCAATTGGATACGACATTAATAAAATTACGAATGTAGTCCAATTTTTTAAATATTTAACGTATCTGAAAAGAATTTTTAAACATTCAATTGTATTTGGATTGTTGAAATGGATCGAATCGGATTCGTTCTAAAACCACGTGTTTAGTGCTCCCAACTATAAACACTTGGGAACCAAAAAATTAATAAAATTACGAATAATACATTCGATTCAATTTTTTAAATGTTTAAGCAATTATTAAACATTAAATTTTGTTGGACTTTTCAAATAGACCAATTCGGTTTCATTTCGAAACCACGTGTTTAGTGTTCCCGATTTGACCAAATCAAATTTTTTACGTGGTTTGAATCCGACTTCTTTGTTGCAGGAGAAATCAAAACGAATTACCAAAAAGTTTCATAAGTCCGCGTAATTTAAACTGAAATATTTACCTTACATCTAAAATAATTTATTTGGGATTGATTTTAAAAAATATTCCTGCTGAAATAATATTGAACTAAACGATATGAAGTAATCGAGGGGTGAAAACGAATGAAATTTACTATACTTTTCTGGAGAATATGAATGCACCGAATTAGTTTAGTTTACTAGTTCATAAGATCCAAACGTTTCTAGTAGCTCAGTGAGCTAGCTGCTCACGAACCATCGAAAATTATTGTTAAGGTTTTTTTTTCAAAATTATAGATATTTTTAGAAATATAGTTATTTGACTTGTTCAATTTTTTTTTTTGTCTTTTTTATTATTACAAATTTTGTGCTATTATTGCTAAAATTGGTTATTATTTTTAAATATTACATACTTAGCTTAGTGGTCAAAATGTTTTGACCGATTGAAATAAAAATAGAAAAATAGATCTTGAGTCTTAGTACATGAACTTTAATTATGTTTAAGCACTGGTTTAAAATAAAATTATGTAAAAAATAAAAAAAATTGTTTATGTGCTACAAAAAAGATGTACCGGATACCTGAAGCGCATAATCAATTTTATACTTTAATTAATTTTAGTAATAAAAATGGCGGACTTAAAGTCGGGCGCGGACGACTTTAGGATACCCTGTACCATAAGCTTGTAATAAAGTCCGATTTCTTCACAAAAAACCAAAAAAAAAATTTTTTTTTGACCGATCGTTCCTATGGGAGCTATATGATATAGTCAACCGATTTCAATAAAATTTGACACAGTGCTTAAATACCTTAAAAAAGATCTGAATGCCAAATTTATTTCAAATATCTTTACAAACAAACAAAACACATCGAATTTTGTATAAAAAACGTGTTTTTGGACCGATTGGTCCTATGGGAGCTATATGTTCTAGTCAAACGATTTGGATTAAATTTGGTACAGTGCTTAGGAACTATAAAATACTCACGAATGTCAAATTTGGTCCCAATATCTTAACAAACAAACGAAACACAACAAATTTGGTAAAAAAAAATCGATTTTTGGAAGATCGGACCTATTGGAGCTATATGATATAGTCAACCGATTTTGTTCAAATTTGGCACATTGCTTAAGTGGTCTAAAAATTTCCAAACGCCAAATCTGGTTAGGATATCTTTATTAAAAAACGAAATATAACGAATTTTTCTTTAAAAAAGTTATTTTGGCCGATCGGTCCTATAGGAGCTATATGATATAGTCAACCGATTTCGATCAAATTTGGCACAGTGATTGGGAACTATAAAAGACTTTCGAATACCAAATTTCGTTACGATATCTTTATAAACAAACGAATTATTCATCTAAAACGCTTTTTTTTGTCGAGGTCGTCTCAAACACCCCCATGGGAGCTATATAATTTATCCCCGATATCAAAAAAATAAAATAAACTTGCCTCCTATGGAATAATATGGGATCCAATGTGAAAGTTTGGTAACTCTAACTCTTACCATCTCAGAGATCTAGGCGTTCACACGGACAGACGGACATGGGTATATCGACTTCTCTATTCACCCTGATCATATTTTAGGTAACTTCACCGACGTCACCGACGTCTCCTTCTGTATGTAATAAAACTTTTCTTACTTGGAATTAATATTTCTTTAAGATTAAATGTAAAAAACTAAAGGTGTTTTAACAAAATGTTATATAAAAATGACTTCAAAGTGTGAAAATCGAAAAAGAAAAGTGTAAATCTTAGATAACTTTTAAAAAATCTCGTAGTTGCTTTGTATAAAGTATAAACAAGTGTATATCATCTTAAAGCTTGAATCTTCTTCTTTCCAAAGCCGTAAAGCAATCGAAAATCGGTTGAAAAATGGCGACGTTGTTATAGTGGGAGTGATCGCAGTACCCGAAAAACGGTTTTTAAGCAATAACTTGCGATTTTGGGGGGTTTGACAATTTTGAAACACACTATCGTGATCTACTCATCAAGACCTACAACGTACACTAGGTCACTTGAAAAGTTCTAAATCACTGTTGGACAGTGTAATTAAATGATTTTAAACTGAGCTAGTTTTTTAGGAACACAAGTCCCCTCACAGAATTTTCTTGATTTCGATTAAAAGATTCCCAATTATCTTTATTTTTATAGATTTTTATTATATTCTGAACTTAAATAAAAATTGACTACAAAATTTTGTATAATTTAAAAATTGTTTATAATTAAAAAATATATCATATTAAGCTACTCGTTTTTAATAAATAAAAAGTAAATGAATAAACTTAGGAACGTATGTTAAATGAGTTCATTATTAAGTCTGTACATATAATTACCATTTAACTATTTCCCTGTTGACATGTTTCAAAATTAGTTTAACCTTATTACACCCTCAAATTAACTTACTGTCAGATACAATAAGGTTTGTTGACAGCTTTATGTACATTTCGTTTCCCTAAGTCCTTAGGCATTGCTTTGTCTTGCAAACCACTTAAATGCGCTAATATGCCCAATGGAAAGGTGCAATAAATCCAAAGTATCTCATATCGTTAACATCTGTCTGACTGTCTCTTGGCTAAATGTCAAACGGATGTCAACGCGCATGTGTCACCGTCGTCATCACCTTACCCAGCAGCTGCCTCAGCAGCATCCCATCCCATCGAAATGAAGAACTTACTCAGGGAATGAGAGATAATATTTAAATGGATTTTTAATGGAAACAGACAGAAGAGCAAAGTCGGCTGAAGACTAAAAACCAGTAGCAGCATCAAATAAAAAAACCAAATCTGTGACAAAAGATAAGAAAAGCAAAACAAATTTCAGCGCTGAACGATGTGTTCAACTCCCCGAATCTGTCAGTACGTCAATATTGGCCGTCAGTCATTCAGTCAGTCAGACAATCTCTCGGTTTATGAATCAAACAGCTTTGGTTTAAAAACTTTGCCTCAATTTGCTGGCAAATGGCACACGTAATTGAAATGCTTGCCACACACAGAGATGAGATTGCAACTGGAGCCTTCCTAGAAGTGGAACTCAGTGGTAGTCCGTAGTCCAGTGTAGTCCAAGGCTAAGTGACTTAATTTCCCAGCACTTGGCAAGTCACTGACCCATGGCCAGCGCCCATTTTGTTTTGGATGCAGCAATTTTAAATAATTTATAAGTTTTCTACTTGAAAGTTGTGCAAACTTTTTTGCCTTTAGTATTTAATTTTTTTAATATTTTATTTTATTTTTATTTTTTGTGTTTATGGTTACTTAATTTTTGTTTGACTTGTGAAGAGTTTTTTTAAACATATTTCGTAGTGAGTGGTTTAAATAAAAATATATGACATAGACAACTTTATGATAAAATGCGATTAAGTCGAACTGTTTTTAGAGCTGAATTTAAAAAATATTCAAAATTAAAGAAAATTAAATAATTTGGCATTTTATGGAGTTGAGCTTAAAAAGGAAGCTAGCTTGTAGGATTAAACTATTATACTAAAGATGTAAATCGGATATTGTGATAGCGGAGACTTCTAGAGAGGATTCCTGCCTTAGACTTTTAGAGAGGAATCATATTCACAGAAGGTCTACCCATGAAAATTATTTTGGACTATAAGCATCTCCAAAAGTCTTAGGTTCCGAATCGACTTTTTTCCTTTAAAAGGGTCTGATGGTCTCAGAAAATTCTTAAATATTTCTGGGACTGAAAACGAGTTTCTCTGAGAGGCTATATAGAAGGTGAAAGAGGAAAACAATGCAATTTTTGTTGTTGTTTATATTCGGCTCTCAGCAGTAGTATACTCTACCTTAGGGTATTCTTCATAACATGTTATGTTAAATCCCGATTAACGTAGCTCCCATAAACTCTTAAACTACCTCGTTATAAAAACTAGTTACTAAGTTATTCAAACAATTTATTCACCATCAATTTCACTATTTATACCATCTTAGAAATGTAAATGAATTTGGGACTATAAGCATACAACTCCAAAAGACATAGGAACCAAATCGCTTTTTTCTATTTTAAAAGGGACTGATGGTCTCAGAAAAATCTTTAATGTTTTGAAACTGAAAACGAGTAGCTCTGAGAGGCGGTAAAGCAGGTTAAAGTGGAAATAATGCAATTTTTATTTCCGGTTCTAACCAGAAGAATACTACCTAAGAGATTCTTCACAAAATACAATATAATACCCCGATTAACTCGGCTCCCATAAACACTTGAACAACCTTAATACAGAAACTAGTTCCGAAGATATTGAAATAATGTTTTAACCATAAATTTCCAAATTTATGCCGTCTTAGGGATACAGTTTTTAGGAACCCCAGAACAAACTTCTTCAACTTGTTAATCTGCGGTAGTTTTCGTATAGTACGAGAAAAATTCTGAAATCTTAGTGATCCGTATAAAAGACATTTTTGGCGTAGCATTTCAATATTATGTAGGTTATATGCATATATAAAGAAATTATATCCTATTTTTATTTAATTTTTGAAATTGAACTTTCTTTGAGAGTATCTCCGGGCAGCCGGGAGGAATTTCGGGCCTAGTACTAATCTTAAATGATCCAATGCAAATTTTAAGTTTTATTTTATAGCCAAGCTGATTAGTCGCAAGAGTAAGCTGCAGAGCGTACCCAATTCTTAGTAGCGGTCTCAGGTCTAGACAAAGCAACCTTCAAATAAAAAAATAAAGATTTTTACAAAGTTGCCTTAGTAAATATTTTCCATATCAACCATCTCAATAGTCCTCACATCCAGTTCATAATTATACCCTGTACCGTATGGTCCAAGGGTATATTAAGTTTGTGCAAGCCGAAAATGTATGTAACATACATATAGAAGGAGACGTCGGAGACACCCCAAAGTTACCTAAAATATGATCAGGGTGAATAGAGAAGTCGATATACCCATGTCCGTCTGTCCGTCTGTCCGTCCGTCCGTCTGTCCGTCTGTCCGTCCGTCCGTCCGTCCGTCCGTGTGAACGCCTAGATCTCAGAGATGGTAAGAGCTAGAGTTACCAAACTTTCACATTAGATCCCATATTATTCCATAGGAGGCAAGTTTATTTTATTTTTTTGATATCGGGGATAAATTATATAGCTCCCATGGGGGTGTTTGAGACGACCTCGAAAAAAAAAAGCGTTTTAGATGAATAATTCGTTTGTTTATGAAGATATCGTAACGAAATTTGGCAATCGAAAGTTTTTATAGTTCCCAATCACTGTACCAAATTTGATCAAAATCGGTTGACTATATCATATAGCTCCCATAGGACCGATCGGCCAAAATAACTTTTTTAAAGAAAAATTGGCTATATTTCGTTTTTTAATAAAGATATCCTAACTAGATTTGGCGTTTGGAAATTTTTTAGACCACTTAAGCAATGTGCCAAATTTGAACAAAATCGGTGGACTATATCATATAGCTCCCATAGGTCCGATCTTCCAAAACATCGATTTTTTAACAAAATTTGTTGTGTTTCGTTTGTTTGTTAAGATATTGGGACCAAATTTGGCATTCGTGAGTATTTTATAGTTCCTAAGCACTGTACCAAATTTAATCCAAATCGTTTGACTAGATCATATAGCTCCCATAGGACCAATCGGTCCAAAAACACGTTTTTTATACAAAATTCGATGTGTTTTGTTTGTTTGTAAAGATATTTGAAATAACTTTGGCGTTCATATCTTTTTTAAGGTATTTAAGCACCGTGTCAAATTTTACTGAAATAGGTTGACTATATCATATAGCTCCCATAGGAACGATCGGTCAAAAAAAAATTTTTGCTTAAAAATTCTTCTGTTTTTGGTTTTTTGTGAAGAAATCGGACTTTATTACAAGCTAGTGGTACAGGGTATCCTAAAGTCGTCCGCGCCCGACTTTACGTCCGCCATTTTTTTCAATTCAATTTTCCAGCGCATTTCCAATTTTTATATATTTTCATCTAAATTTGTTTAACTGTGTCTTTATACGAAAGTTAATTAATTCTAATTAATTTTAATAATTTGTATTATTTTTATTTAATTTAATAATATTTATTCTTCTTCTATCAGGTCCAATTCTATCAATTACTAAGTAAATTAACTGTAATTTAATTTAATTCAATAATTTTTATTATTTTTATTTAATTTAATAATTTGTATTATTTTTATTTGTTTTTATCGTCCATCAGGCCTAATTCGACCAGTTACTAAATTGATTGGCTCTAATTTAATTTAATAATATTTTTATTTTAGTTTAATTTTATAATTTATTTTTATCTTCTATTTGGGCCTCATTCTACAAGTTAACAAGGTAATTATCTCTACTTTAATTTAATTTTTTTTATTTTAATTTAAAAATTTGTATTTGTTTTTATCTTCCATCAGGCCTCATTCTACAAGTTACTAATTAAATTAATTATAATTTAATTTTATTCAATTATTTTTATTATTTTAATTTACTTAATATATTTTTGTTTTTATCTTCTTTCAGGCCTTATTCTACCAGTTACTAAGGTAATAAATTTTAATTTAATTTTATTATTTTTATTTAATTTAATAATTTTTATTATTTTAATTTATTTTTATATTCTATCAAGCCTCACTCCACCCCAAATAATTTAAATTTTAATGTTGCAATCATATTTTATGAAGTAAAGATTTCACTATGTCGACCATGTCCAATTTTAGATTTCCCATTTTCTCTTTTTCTATATATAATGATATTTTTATTTTGTTAGTCTTTTTATTTTATTCTTTCAGGCCCTCTTACGACCTCAATAATTTCATAGTGCTATATTTTCTACAATTTTAAGGTTGCAGTTTGGACCACTCAAACTTGACCAAGCCCAATTTGAACTTTCGCCATTTTGTTTTTCTTTTTCTATAAACATCCTTTTTTCCTTTGTTCCACTCATAGTCCATGCCGTATTACACCCAATCAGTGGAGATCGTAATTAAAGACCAGACTCAGACAAACTCAGACACAATCAAACTTCAATCACACAAAACTATAACGAAATTAATATTTATACAATTGAGTTCTTCGCTTTTTAGTTCCAGCTTTTGAACTAACCTTTTTTCTTTTAGTGCTCCATTTAGGTAACTTTATATTTGGGCCGACAAAATGTTTTATTTACTTTTCAGCCATGCCGTCAGTTTGGAGCTGGTCCCAGCCAAGCATTGCTACAATATTGTAATTTGGCTGCCATTTTTTGATTTCATTTTATTTTAGTCCTTTTTTTCTGCTACAGCAAAGAAAGAAAACAAAGAAGAAATCAGAGCAGAAGCCAAAGCAAAAAAAATAAGGAATCGTAAAAACTTTGCGCAAATAAAATGCAAAATAATATCACGAAAAGTTGACAAAAAAAAAAACAGATAAAATGGTAACTGTAGCTAACCAATGTTTACATACTCTTGCATTTATAATGGATGCTTGTGACGTTGAAATAATTTCAATATTGTCAAAAAATTGGTTATAAAATAAAAAATATGTTAAACAAAATTTATAAAATACAATTAGAATGCGAAAAATGAGAATGTTTACTCTGGAGTTCCCAAAAATAATTTATAATTATTACTGCCCAAAATTTTGTTGAAAAAAGCGCTAATAACAGTGTGTACATATTTTATTTTTGGCATTATTTAGGGTTTGTAGTTTAAAAAAAAAACTAAATAGCTGCGAATTCCAATTTTCCATTAGAAAATGCGCAAATTTATAATATACTGAAAAAAATGTTCGAAAAATACTGAAAAAAAAACTTTTCCAAAACTACTTTTTATTTTACGTTTTTTTTTTTTGGTATTTTTGTCACAATTTTTTGGGCTAAGTCAAAACAATTTAAATAAAAATATTTGTATAATTATACGTTGACATAAATATACGGGGCTGCAATAAAAATCTTTACAGATTTCGACAACCATATGAAAACATATCTTTAAAAAAAATCCATAGGTGCCACAGAAATCTCAAATATTTCATTTTTCGGACAAATAATTCCGAACGTTTACGCTTTCGCTAGAATAGCAGCAAAGGCTTGCCACTTTCTTACAATTATTCTAGAACACTTAGACATTTATTTGAATAAATGTTTTTAACAGCGATCCAAAAAAGTTAATTCTTCTTTACGATAATTTTCTATTTCTACAAAATAAATATGAAGGAAATTTATATTTTACTCCCGCCCAATAAATGAATCTGTATGACAACCCTACGGCTCAACAGCTGTCATCAGCGTTGTGAATGGCAAAATTGGAATGATTTTGATGATATTTTCAAAACGCCTATAAATTATTAGCATTAGCATTATTAACATTAGATTTATCAAAATATAAAGATACAGATACAGAATCAGAAATTAAATAAACATCCCAAATATGTAAAATTTTTTTTAAATCAAATAGGCTTTATGGATGAATTTAATCAAATTTTGAACAATTTTGTCTAACTAATTATTTTTTTTTATCGACTTTCCAGCACTGCTATGCAAGATTTTTGGCAGCATCAATTAAAAAATTATTTAACTACTAAAATCAATAACTTTATGTTTAAATTATAACAGTATACGCAAAGTAATATTGATCTGTAAGAAGCTAATTGTTATTAAACACAAACTCTGTAAGCCTTCTGTAACACTGAAATGTTAAGGCTATGAGCTTTCTGATTACATGTAACATAGGCTTAACATAAAATGTACACTTAACATACTCTCTTACAAATAGACATTCAATAAAACTACTCGCATTAAGGGGTTACGCCAGCTTAAAACTTTTCCTCGAAATGCTACCTTATAGTCTTAAGAATACACGAAGTATAAAAATTTAGAACAATTCGATCGGCAAATGATTTTTTGACACTTCAAGCCATACGCTTCCAACCGGTTGGAGTCTTGCTCGAAAACTTTAAGCTGTTTTTTCTCGAAACGACGTTTTTAAAACGGTGCGCAGTGCTACTCTTACAATTCTTGACCGATTTGAATGTTTTTTAAACCAAAATTTTCGTAAATCTGTCAGCTTGCGCATGCCATAGGATTTTCACGTTCGAAGGAATACTTTTTTTTATAACAATTAGAATAATCAGAAACATAGTTGAAAACGTGATTTTTTGCGGAATTCTTCGCAGTTTTCAGACAATTCTACGTCACGCTATAGCTAATTGCCTATTTATAATAAAAAAATTTAGGTCATTTCAATCAGACGAGAATTGTGCCCACTTCAAAATGCGCACTCAGTTGTACTTAACCTGTTAGAGAGGCTTCGTTCAAGTGATTCTATCATTGACGTTAAAAAATTATTTAACCATTGGATCAATAATATTAGTTTAAATTTTTAATAGAACACACTAATGTAATACTTGATCTGTAAGAAGCTAATTATTATAAAGACAAACTTTAAGCTTTCCGTAACACTGGAATGCTTTCAGAGCTCCTCTCTCTACCTGCATGTATATAACATAGTCCCTAATATAAACTGTCCACTTGATTTATTGGTCGAAAAGGTGGCCAATGAAACAACACACATTAAACAGAACATATAGAACAAATTGTACAACCACGTTTTGCTTAATCCTTTAACTGTGAAAATTCAAATTGGATTGGATCTCCAGAACTAGATCTGGAACCCAAAATATAAACCAAACGAATTTAAAATTTTTTTTAAAACTGTAGGAGTTCGAAAAGCTCAACGTAAAGACAAGTAAGCAACTGTAAACAAGTAACAGCTGATTACAACCACTAACTGACGCCAACTGTTAATAAATTCTGTTAAGTGTAACCAATTACTTTTCAGCACAGTGTGACCATGTCAATAGTTTTTAACATAGCGTCTATCGGCGGCTGATTAATTTTGTTTTTATTCAACGCCAGTGCTGAACTCACTTCATTATAAATCCCACATGCCCTTTGTTAGAGTGTTCGTGCAATTGAGCAGGCAGCGAGCGGCGAGTCAATGTCGTTGGACTTTGAGTGTGGCGCGGTGGTGCGCCTAAAAGCACACACTTCATTTCTAAATAGAATTTTGCAATTTGCCAAAGTTTTTTCGCTCTTTGGCCATTACTTGGCCATTGATTTCAATATTTTGTTCTCTGGCTGCAGCTTTTGGACCTTCTTCTTCTTGCAGCCTCCTTTCGCTTTTGTGTGCGCTTTTTGCAGCTGCTTTACTGTTTGTTATGCCTTTTTTTTGCTCTTTCTCTTGCCTTTTGCCTTATTTTAATGTGCAATTTGGCAAAAAATCTCATTTTGATTTGATTTTGGAGTGGCACAAAATGGAAACGCTAATGATGATGCTCCAAAATGCTTGCTTCCAAAAACCTTTTAACACAATAATTTTCAAATTGAAATTGTTTTTTTTTTATGTTTTGCGAATAACTTTTTTATTCCTTATGCTGGTACCGAATTTTGCATGACTTATATAAAAATTACTAAAAAGAAAAGTTTAGTCGAGGCAGCTGCGCCTGGGGAAACTAGCTTTGAAGCAACTTTTCGCCAGGCTCAGTGCAAACTCTGTGTACTACCAGGATCAATTTGGTTCAATATGCCTAAAGTCAGATCAGGATTGTGAACGCCGTTGCTTATTGGCGATAACGATAACGTATGCGGCGCACGGTCTTGTAACGATAGCCATCCTTGCCTACTTCGGTGGCATCAGCAGCGGGTGCAGGTGCGGGCTCTTCGGCAGCTTTAACCTCAGCTGGGGGCAGATACTCGCCATTGGGTGCAGCATCAGACGCCTCGGCAGCAGCAGCATCAGCCTCACGACGATGACGACGGAACTTAAGACGACGCACGGTCTTGTAACGATAACCATCCTGACCCAAGACGGTCTTAAGTTCAGGCGCCAACTCAACATCAACGGGAGGCAGATACTCATTGCTGGGCTCGGCAATTTCGGAGACATCACGACGATGGCGGGCACGGAACTTCAGCTTGCGCACGGTCTTGTAACGATAGCCATCATCGGCCACACGTGTCTCACCGGCAGCGGCATCAACTGGAGGCAGATACTCTTGGCTGGGTGCGTTGTCCACAGGTGGCAGATATTCCTGGTTGGGCACTTCACGGCGATGACGCAGTCTCAGTCTGCGTACGGTCTTGTAACGATAACCATCCTCGGCTAGTTGGGAAGCCTCTGCATCACCAACGGGTGGCAGATACTCGGAGGAGGGCTCAGCAGCATCGAGAGATTGAGTAGCAGCGAAGGCCACCAGGCAGAGGGACAGCGCGCAGACAAAGAGTTTCTGGGGAGTACATAGAAAAGGAGGTTTTAATTGTATTATACTGTGACCGTATTTTTGTTTAAGAACACCTGCGACCATATTTTAGTTTTAGAACCACTTCTTTTTCACATTAACTATATTTAGTACATTTTTTAATGCTTTAATTTCGCAGCTTGTTTCCATTTTATTAGTATGTTTGTTCTATTTGTTGTTTTTAGACCTCTTAAATTAAATGTTATTTCTTTTGATCATATCCATTTACAAAGCGCTACGGAGAATTCGCGAACACCTTAAGGCTGAGTTTTTCAGATGGCTGCGACGCAAATATTTTTTAGAACATATTCTTATTTTTGGCTGCAAAGTTTTTAGTACAAGGTAAATAAATATCTTGTGTCGGATTATTTTGCATTATTAGGAACTCTAACTTGTATTAACAGTAACTTCTAGCTTGCAAAAATTAGCACATTTTAGTACATCTATGCATTTGTTAGACAATGGAGTTTTGCATCAATCCAATTGAATTGTTGAAGTCAAATTGCCACTTTTAATCTATCCGAATAGAATTTAGCACACTTTTAGTACAGTTACATTTTAGTACATCTATGAATTTTTAAGAACATTTTCAAATGGCATATTTTATCAATTCAATTGAATGGTTGAAGTCAAATTGAGAATTTTAGTCTGTCCTAATAGAGTTCAGTCCATATTTAGTACAATTTATATTTTTCGATTGATAATTGCATTAACTATTAGTTGTAATTAACACATTTTGAGGAACTCCAGCATTGCGTAAATAATCTGTTATCAGTTTGAAAGTTCTAAGCTGCTAATTTAAAAAAAAATAATTTTTTAGAACATTTACAAATGAATATTGCAACAATTCAATTCATTGGTTAAAGTCGAACAGCGACTTTTAATCTGTCCTAATAGAATTTAGCACATTTGTAGTAAATTTAAATTTTAGTACATCTATGAATTTTTTTGAACATTTACAAATGGAGTATTTTTTAAATTCAATTGAATGGTTGTAGTCAAACTAATGAATCTGTCCTATAAAATCTGCACATTCCTAATACATTTAAATTTTAGTACATCTATGACATTTTTTTAGTAACATTTACAAATGGAGCGTTTTATCAATTCATTAATGGTCGAAGTCAAACTGCGACTTTTATATCTGTCCTATTCAGAATTTATCACATTTTTAGTTTATTTAAATTTTAGTACATCTATGAATTTTGTTAGAGTATTTACAAATGCAGTAACTTATCGATTCAACTGAACGGTTGAAGTCAAAATGCGGCTTTTAATGTATCCTGACTAGTAATTTAGTACATTTTTAGTACATTTATGACTTTATCTCTAGAACAATTACAAATGAATTATCTTATAAATTCAATGGAATAGTTGAAGTCAATCTGACTTAATAAAATTTAGCACATTTTTAAATACTTTTGATTAATTGGTCAGAGACTCAGTCTTCACTACAGTTTTAACACTTTTTTTTCCTAGATCCTTTTAGATTCGAAAATATTTTAACACTTTTTAGAACTTTATTCTTTTAACACTCTTTTCCAGGATTTTCACTGTGCGAAAGATAAGACAACTCACCATTCTCTAGCTGTTGTTCTATCAAGTTTCCGAAGTGACTTTGCTGATGTTACTGTATTGAAGGTATTGAACCCAATGATGCCTTGCTCCAATTCGCTTTGCGTATTTATACTGAAAAATTGATTCATTATTGTAATGCCAATTGAAATATTATTATTATTGCTTGTTTAAGACTAAATCTGGTTTCGTGTTACCAACGCTGGTGGTAGATGTCCGAAAAAAAAACTCTAAACTTAACAAAAACTTTGAAGTGCGCATCAAAGCCAACATCAACTGGCCGGCTCGATTCGATTTTGGCCCTCTGCTCGTCTGGGCTCTATTAACCACTTATGCGTATGAATCTTGAAGAGACACAATGACGACGATGATGATGATGATGATGACGATGATAATGACTATGATGATGTGTGTTGATGATGGTAACCAAATTTGTCTTGCACGCTTTATCTCTTTATTGCCATCCGCCTCCATCAACGGATCTATCGATTGCTTTTTTATTTGATCCACTTGAGCAAAAATTATTTTTAGAGCAGGTTTTTGACGCTCAAGTGCTCATTTTTTTTGTACTAATAATTATTTATTTTACATATAAAGTGCGTTAAAACTTTTTTGTTTTAAATGTGTAATTATTTTTTAAATTAAATGGCTACCGTTTGTCAACTTTTTTGCTAAATAAAAAACTCAGCGGGAAGCAAATAAATCCCTTCACTTTTGTAATCTATATTTTTTTTTGGCCTAAAAACTGATTTTTTTCAAGAGTTTCCAGCCACTTATGGCACTCAATTGTTTGGTTCTGTTTTGGAGTACCGCGTAGAACACTTCTTTTGGAATTTTTGTAACCTTGAAAATTGCTACATATTTATTTAAATTTTGATGTTTAGCAAAAATTGTTTCCTGTTTGTTTTTCGGTTTAATTTATTTTACTTATGTAAATAATTGTCAATGACTCATTACTTTTGGCATCCCAAGTGAACTCATTACAATTACAAGCATTTTTTTGGTAATATACTAATTTAGTTTTTGATTTTGGTAAAAGTTTTTGTACATAAAAGTAGTTTTACCTTGGCCATAAAATAAAAGTCTTCTACGCACTACTTGAGCCTCTCAAAGAATTGCAAAATTTAATGAGATCATCTCGAGTATATTTTATTTTTGGCAAACTTGAGATTTATTTTTAAAGCAATTAAAAGAGTTCACTTTTGGTCAAAAGTGTATTTTTGAAAATCTTAAAATATATGAGTACAATCTAGACTTTATTTGGAGGCCTACAAGAGGAGTAGGTTTAAAATACCGCAGCTTCTGTTCAGCTGAAGACAACTCGAGAAAGTTCATTCAGTATTAAAATATCTTTAAAATCGTATTTTCTCTTAATTAATTTTTAAGTTGTGAAGATTTAACGCCCGGAGTCTCGTTGTATTCTAGCCGTCGGCGACTTCAGGAAAGTTCCCACTGGTTCCAGGTTCAGAATAACATCCAGAGCCGCCTAAGGTGTGGATTGCATAGATCCGTTGATACGTAGGCAAGCCGCCTTTTGTACCCTCTGAAGGTTGTTTAGGTGAGATTTCGAATTAGCCGCAGCTTTCGGATGTCGTCCGGTATCCGTGCTTTGAAGGATTGAAACGACTTGACAGTCCAAAGTGTATTTTCTTCTGTGATAATGTCCATTAACACCACATACTCTTACAAATCCTGAAGCCTAGCCGATAGGTATTCCAATCTGACTAGCTTTGTTAAAAAGCTTTCTCGTTTCTGTACTGATAGGGCCAATTTCTGTTGTCCGGACAGGATTTGAGAAATGCTGATCGAATCACAAATCAAAAAATATCACTTGATTGCAGTTTTCAAGAGTGTCATATAGCAACAACTCCCCTTACGGTGGGCTGGGTAGTGTGCAGCTAACTGTTCTTGAAAACGCAGCCCAGTCAGTTCTTTTGGATTTCTATAGGGAATCCATTGATATCGAAATGAATCCTGCAGTGGTCCGAGAAGGAACACTAAGTAGATACTTGCCAATTATCAATGGATTGGGAGCTACTAATCGACGCTAGGGTTACATCTATAACCTCTGCGCTGTCCTTATTGCGGAAGGTTGCCCAGGTTACACACAATAAGGTTTGCGCTCAGCAGAAATTCGAGCAAGGCCGCTCCTCCCTCATTTATGCCCGTGCTGACCCAAATGGAGTGATGGGCATTGACAGCCTAAGATCAAAACGTCGCCTTCCTTCTGCACGAGCCGAAACTTTTTTCCGAGGGGAGTCCTTTTCCTCGTTGGGGAGATAGGCTGATGCAAGGTATAGGTTTCTTCTGATACTTGATTCGAGCATTGACACCGTGAGGTCCTTGTCGCTGTAACGAGGGAAGAAAAGCTCAGCAATTACCAACGATACAACGATGGAATAGTTTTCGATGATGCGGTGTGCCATTCGGAGTAGTATGGCTCAATGGTGGCTCGAATGCTATGCTCCAATTCATCAGGTCTTGGATTTATTGGCATAAACCTTAGTTCAATCTAAGCCTTAGTTCAATCTAAGGTTTATGCCCAACAAAAATGATTTTAATGGCGTTAAATTTCATGATCTTGGTGCCAATTGTCATGTCCATCCAACGTATTCGTGCCTTTCCACTTTTCACTAAAGTTCAGTTTAAAATGTTGACTTTATTTACAAATTGACTCAAATTCATTTTCACTTAATTCAAGTGAGAAGTAGTTCTGAAACCGACCCATATATCTTTTTAAAACAACAAAGAAAATCGCTGAAAATTGTTCGTTTAAAGCAACAGTATACAAAAATAGCATAAAATAAATACAAATGTGTCTGTTGTCAATTCGCATTCAGCTGGGTTTTAACCAGATTTGCAGCCTTAAAAAAAATATATACATATATATATCATATGATATACTCTGCGAATTATTCAGTTGCCAACCATCTTTGACTCATTTAAAATTATGCAGTTATTTATGCAAATTGTCCCCGGACTCGTTTCCAATTCATTTGCAAGCAATCATTATGAGCGATCAACACTTGACAAACACAGACAACAGGCAAATAAAAGATACAACAACTGCAGTGTATCCATAAGGATAACAACAACAGCAACAAGAACAACAACTCAAATGACAACAATAAAATGCAACTCCAAAAATTATGCATTAAACAAAAGCCTTTAATTGGCCAACATTCGAATGCCGTTGGCGATTGCATTCGTTTCAATCGTTTCGTTTCGATTGACGGTGGGTGCGTTTGGATGCTCGATTGGTTACTCGATTGCTTGTTTGATAAAGCAAATTGTTTGCACAGCAAAAGGATGCAAGCCAAAGGACAACGAGGACAAGGGGACTGACCAGCCATTGGCCAGAACACCTTGCGTATTGAAAACGGATATGGCGTACATTAAAATGAAATTAAATGAATGCGCGGCCAGGCAATTGCTTTACGCATTGTTGTTGTTTGTTGTTTATACACTTTACACAGAGAGTGAATGGTTATATTAGTTATCATCAAATGTATGAAAAGGCAGTGGAAATTAAATGCCCGTATTTGTGAAATATACACCAATAAAAGTATCAGCACAAATGCCCCAGTCTATAAATATCTGTCTTTATGAAGGAATATGGCTAGGGGTAACTCTCGAACAGGTGGCAATCCAGGACTTGAACTTGGGGTAGAGTTTTTCACTTCGAAGCGTTCGTAGGTATATCACGCAAAAAACTTTTACCCCCGAAAACCCTGCCGTGGATCCGTAACTGCCCTCAACCTTACGATTGAATACAAACTTATGTACACACCGTATCGTAAATATCGTAAGAACTATGTAAGAATCATCAAGGTAATAAATTGGTTATTGTTTGAACAGAACACTGCACTAGTAACTGATCCCTAAAACTCCGGCACTTGTAATTACTTTGATCATAAAAATTTCACTGCTCTAAATAGTTATTATTCTTCACATCCAAAGACACCCTCAGCGTATATATATATTATATATATATATATATATATTATAATATATAATAATATAATATATATATATAATATATATATATAGTATATATATATTATAACCCCAAATTCGACCTTCGGCTGAATACAATAATATCGATAAGAAATATTAAGTATCGATATAAGCATACTAAGAAATCGAAAAACTATCTGTTAGAAATATTCAGTGCCGATATCGAATTGTTTGAATCTTAAATATCGGATCGGTAATGATCCTATTTAAATTAGTATCGGATCGAGAATGCATCACAAATCTGAAATTTTGGTTTCGAATTTTATATTTATACCGTCGATACTAAAATATTCGATTTTGAAAATATCGAATAGGCATTGCAAGTCTTTGACTAATATTTGGAAACTTTTGTGTTAACGCCCTAAATTTCGCGGATGGTTAATAAAAAAAGAAATGATCGATTTTGCATAAAAAGCTGGGAAACTAATTATTGGAATTTTTATGCCTGGCGGATGAGCAACAATACCACTATTATAATTTGGAGTGAATAGGCGCAACCAAAGACACAAAATTTTTTTAAAAAATTCGCATTCTCAATCAAGTTAGCTGAGCTCTTTGTATATTTTGTTCTTTTTCCATTTTTTTGTTTTACCATTATTTAAATTTATTGAAAGGTACTTCCTAACAATATGTTTTTAAAATGGCATCGCCACTGAAGGTTGAAGGGCGGGTAGTAAGGCGTCCGCAATTTTTATCCAAAATCAATTATACATATATTTTTGTTTTATTCAGTTCACTTATTTATTTTATATGAACCACTGAAAAGTCAAAGACTATTGAATATTCCGATATTGTTGTATGAAAAGTACGAAAAATTTGTAAAATTATAAAAATCTTTGATTCGTATAGAAGGGCTTTTCATTATCAGCATTTTTAGAAATAATTGGGTTTAATTTTTGCAGGAAAAATGCTGGTGCATTACCGGGATTCAAAAACCCAGAGCAGTTTCTCCATAGATCCGGCCCCTCTTTGCAAATAATTTCTCCTAAATGACGCATGTTTTCTTGTTCTTAGAATTTATAATGAATCTCTGCGCGATAATGATAAAAGACAATCAGCGTGATCTAAAGCTTTGACTCTGCCGCGCTATGTTAAAAGCAAGTCTCATCTCCATTGGGATAGATATATGAACTTAAAAAAAAAACCTCAAATTCTATATATACGAGAAACTTAAATTGAAAATCGGTCTTACTTTTTGGATCAGTATAATAGTTTTAGCCTTCGTGTGAGTATAATAAACAAATACAGTTTTACCTTTTACTGAAACAAGTGCAAACGCATTCAATTTTATGCAAGAAATTTTAATTAAACGACAAAGATAAAAGTTTTTAAACGCTTTTTAGACTGAAGTATTAAAGTTCAGTTATATATATAGAAACTAGGGGTTATACATAGATTATATAGATAAGCTACATAGATTAAGTTTTTAATTTGATGCAGTTAAGTTTTAGTACATATAAATAAAGTAAGCTATTAATAAACACTACAGTTCTCACTCGACAGCTTGCGCAAATTAATTCTCACTTTTAAGCAACTATAGAGCATCCACCCGTCGTTGACGGCTGTCTTAACCACACACAATGCTTGTTTTTGTTTTTGTTGTCTTTGATACTGTCATTGTTGTAACGACATTGCTGCTGTTGCATATTTTATAAAACACGAGAGAGTATGAGTGCCAAAGGAAGAGTGAGAGAGCGGAGAGCAAGGAGAGAGTTGGGAGTGCTCAGTCGACATGGCATTTTGTTTGCATTTTTTGACAATTTAAATGCACACACCCATACACTCATACACATACACATGCACGAGTTTGCACACACTTTGACACTTATGCAAGTAAAATGCCAATAGACTGATGGTCGGTTGCAAAAAGCAGAAGAAGAAGCAGAACAACAACAGCAACAACAACAATAGCATAAACCAACAACAATTCGTGTAATAAATTGACATAAAGCGACAGAAAATGCTTAAATATATGCAAAAGGTAAAGAGCGAGCGCTCTCTTTGGATTTGTCGTCCAAAAACACAAACACACACACAGAGAATTATTGTATATATAAACACATCTACATGCATACATAAATACGATAAAACACACACACACAATTGCAAATTTGTGCAGCAAGCGCAACAATTCAAAAGTGTTCTTAAAAAAAAGAGACAAACAATTTGTGCATATTGCAAATATATAGTCAAAATTTTGAGTCCCAAAGGATATTTTTCCAAAAAATTTTATTGTGGAAAATTAAAAAAGAAAATATTTATTGCGTTAGTCAGGATTTTATGTTTTTATGTATTTTTTGGGGGTCTTTGACTAGCGATTTTTTGAGCAATTCTAAAGTATTTTTTTGTTGTTTTTTTTTTAATTTGCATACAATTGTTAATTACAAATTTATTTTGAATTTTAATTCCATAAAAGTGGCGCGAAAAATAAAAACTAATCTCTTCCAAAAAGTTCTGCACAACTAAAAGAGTATATATTGAAAAAATTATTATTTTCCAAAGTCAAGGGCTAAAAAGACCAATACTGGATTTTTTTTTTGTATCAAAAACTAATCTTAAAAAAATATATTAAATTGGTTCTTTATATAAAATATATTTTTTTTATAATTTCTCATAGTCCGCACATCATTAGTGCACCTTTTATAACAATGCTGATTTGAAAATATCTTAAAACTTTTGATTTTTAATATTTTTTATTTATATAATAAAGTAGTAGTTATTATATAATAATTATAATATAAAATAATTAAAAATCTAAATAAATATGCTTGAAATTTATAAAACAAAAAAATCCAAAAATCTTAGGGAAGAATTAAATTGTTTTTGTATAAAATAATAAAAATTCTAAATAAATATATTTAAAATTTATAAAAAAAAAATGGCGGACGTAGAGTCGGGCGCGGACGACTTTAGGATACCCTGTACCACTAGCTTGTAATAAAGTCAGATTTCTTCACAAAAAACCAAAAACAGAAGAATTTTTAAGCAAAAAATTTTTTTTTGACCGATCGTTCCTATGGGAGCTATATGATATAGTCAACCGATTTCAATAAAATTTAACACAGTGCTTAAATACCTTAAAAAAGATATGAATGCCAAATTTATTTCAAATATCTCTACAAACAAACAAAACACATCGAATTTTGTATAAAAAACGTGTTTTTGGACCGATTGGTCCTATGGGAGCTATTTGATCTAGTCAAACGATTTTGATTAAATTTGGTACAGTGCTTAGGAACTATAAAATACTCACGAATGTCAAATTTGGTCCCAATATCTTAACAAACAAACGAAACACAACAAATTTTGTTAAAAAATCGATTTTTTGGAAGATCGGACCTATGGGAGCTATATGATATAGTCAACCGATTTTGTTCAAATTTGGCACATTGCTTAAGTGGTCTAAAAAATTTCTAAACGCCAAATCTGGTTAGGATATCTTTATTAAAAAACGAAATATAACGAATTTTTCTTTAAAAAAGTTATTTTGGCCGATCGGTCCTATGGGAGCTATATGATATAGTCAACCGATTTCGATCAAATTTAGTACAGTGCTTGGGAACTATAAAAAACTTTCGAATACCAAATTTCGTTACGATATCTTCATAAACAAACGAATTATTCATCTAAAACGCTTTTTTTGTCGAGGTCGTCTCAAACACCCCCATGGGAGCTATATAATTTATCCCCGATATCAAAAAAAATAAAATAAACTTGCCTCCTATGGAATAATATGGGATCTAATGTGAAAGTTTGGTAACTCTAGCTCTTACCATCTCTGAGATCTAGGCGTTCACACGGACGGACGGACGGACAGACGGACGGACGGACGGACGGACAGACGGACAGACGGACATGGGTATATCGACTTCTCTATTCACCCTGTTCATATTTTAGGTAACTTTGGGGTGTCTCCGACGTGTCCTTCTGTATGTTACATACATTTTCGGCTTGCACAAACTTAATATACCCTTGGTACCATACGGTACAGGGTATAAAAACATCGCTATCCATCGCATAAACAAAGTTTTTTTTAATTTTTTTTAGCGAAATCTATTTTTTTAAGCTAAATGTGGACGAAGTTTTGGACAATTTTTTTTATGCGGTCCCATCCCCGCACAATAAAAGGTTTGAATGCACAATTAAAAAAATGTTAATTGATTCCAAAAAAAACTCTCCCTGGATCAATTCCTGAACTTTAGATCTATAACTTATTTACAGAAATAAATAATAATAAATATAAAAAAATCATGACGAGTTAACAAGTTTTTCGGGAAGGAATCAGAGAAAAAATTAGATCGCCTATCAACTCCAAAGTAGTCCATGAGACAAAAAAAATAGACTTTAGGATACCCTGTACCACTAGCTTGTAATAAAGTCCGATTTCTTCACAAAAAACCAAAAACAGAAGAATTTTTAAGCAAAAATTTTTTTTTGACCGATCGTTCCTATGGGAGCTATATGATATAGTCAACCGATTTCAATAAAATTTGACACAGTTCTTAAATACCTTAAAAAAGATATGAATGCCAAATTTATTTCAAATATCTTTACAAACAAACAAAACACATCGAATTTTGTATAAAAAACGTGTTTTTGGACCGATTGGTCCTATGGGAGCTATATGATCTAGTCAAACGATTTGGATTAAATTTAGTACAGTGCTTAGGAACTATAAAATACTCACGAATGTCAAATTTGATCCCAATATCTTAACAAACAAACGAAACACAACAAATTTTGTTAAAAAATGGATTTTTTGGAAGATCGGACCTATGGGAGCTATATGATATAGTCAACCGATTTTGTTCAAATTTGGCACATTGCTTAAGTGGTCTAAAAAATCTCCAAACGCCAAATCTGGTTACGATACTTTATTAAAAAACGAAATATAACGAATTTTTCTTTAAAAAAGTTATTTTGGCCGATCGGTCCTATGGGAGCTATATGATATAGTCAACCGATTTTGATCAAATTTGGTACAGTGATTGGGAACTATAAAAAACTTTCGAATGCCAAATTTCGTTACGATATCTTCATAAACAAACGAATTATTCATCTAAAACGCTTTTTTTTTGTCGAGGTCGTCTCAAACACCCCCATGGGAGCTATATAATTTATCCCCGATATCAAAAAAATAAAATAAACTTGCCTCCTATGGAATAATATGGGACCTAATGTGAAAGTTTGGTAACTCTAGCTCTTACCATCTCTGAGATCTAGGCGTTCACACGGACGGACGGACGGACAGACGGACAGACGGACGGACGGACAGACGGACAGACGGACAGACGGACATGGGTATATCGACTTCTCTATTCACCCTGATCATATTTTAGGTAACTTTGGGGTGTCTCCGACGTCTCCTTCTATATGTTACATACATTTTCGGCTTGCACAAACTTAATATACCCTGTATACCATACGGTACAGGGTATAAAAATTGTTTCTCTTTAAAAGAAAAAAATTTAAGAATATTTAAAATAACATTTAATACCAACTCATATCTGAAAATTATTCTCAGAACACCGTCCAGCTACGTATCAGTAGGCTTATCTGCTTGTTATGCATACGCTCAATTGTCCTTTTTTGTATACATTGTATGTTTGTGTGTGTATTTGTTGGAGTGTATCTGCGTGTGTGTGTGTGTTGCCTGACTGCCTTTGACTGGCTGCCTGATAATATGTCATTATATTAAAAGCTTCGCAAATACAACAAACAACCAAACCAAGCAGCTTTCAACTTATGCAGCAATCCAGTTTGGTCGACTTGCCCAGCTCAACTTTCAGATACTTCCAACCCTGCATCTCGTAGCTCGTATCTCGTGATTTTAGATCCTTGGCTCCTGGCTCCTGGCTGTTCCTTGCTGCTTCTTGTCACTTTGGCCAACTTCAACTCCCTGAGTAGCGACCTGCTAGGCTGAAAATTTCATTAGCGTTTGGCTTTTGTGGCTGTGTTGTGTTTGGCCATAAAACTAAGACGCCATTGGGAATTTGCTTTAGCTGGATGCTCTGCATGTGTGTGTGTGTGATCTATGTGTGTTTGTATGTATCCCTACAAGTGCATCCACAAAGTAGGCAATTAATTTGTTAATTGGCGTGAATATAGTTTAGGCCAAATTGAAGGCAGGCATCTCTCTGTGATGCTTTAACGTTATTAGCGTTGGCAACATTCTAATTGATTTTTCATGTTTGGCATTTGGACTTCTATGGAACAGCTAATTGCACACTCAATTTCATAGCCCAAAGCCTGACCAAAGGGCACAAGTCCTTTGAATGATTAGTCCTTTGGAACGGGCACAAATTAAATATTTATAAAAATGGCATTGAAATTATAAAGCCTAGATAAATGCTTAAATTATTTAAAATAAGACTGGCAAGATAGGCTCACATTTAGGAGATAGTTCATATCAAATTAAGGGTTAAGCATCCTTTAACGAACGGAAGAGGAAGAAAGCTAACAATTTGGAGATAACTTACATATAACGCACACAAGCATATTTTGAATATGATATTGCGTATACGCAACCGAGGAAGCAAATGGGTTACTGCCACTTGTTGATGAAATTTTTACGAACTCTACTTGGGGTTGTATTTTTTAAAATTCGCTTAGTTTTGGAAATCTTTTTTAAATTTCTTAAATAAATTGTAACTGCATGCAAAAGTCCTTTCGGAGCATTTGCCAATTTTAAACTAAATAAAATAAACGCCTTCCGCCATTTTCTTTTTGTTCTATGGCGCGACGAACCCGATGTGAGATTAGGCCTGTATCGCTCGCCTCCATTCTTTCCTGTTTTCCGCTTTGTTTTTCAATCGCGGATGCCCAGCGCATCTATATGCCTCTGTACCAATGCAGCTTCGGTCTACTATGACGTCGAGCGCCAACTGGATCACTAACAGAGCACGCCTCGTGGGGCAGTTCTCCTGAATTCGATGCACATGCCCCAGCCATCTTAATGTCTGCTGTTTGATTCGGGTGACAATTTTGATGTTATTTTATAGACCGTTTATTTCTTGGTTAAAGCGTAGCCTCCATTGCCCATTCTTGCAGATTGGACCGAAAATCCTACGCACAATTTTTCGTTCGAGGACATTTAATAGCTCCTCACCAGAAGCTGTCATAGACCAGGTTTCGGCGCCTTAGATAGCGATGGGCACTACCAGCTTCTTGTACAGTTCTATCTTCATGATAGCCAAGAGACCGCATGGCGACATATAGATGTTCCCTGATTATGCAGTCATATGCTTGTCGAAAGTCGATGAACAGGTGGTGGGTTTCGTTGTTGCATTGTAGCGTCTTCTCGAGGATCATGCGCAGAGCAAAGATTTGGTACGTAGTTGACTTGCCCGGTCAGAAACCGCAATGGTAATCTCCTCTCGTGCCTGCCATATATTGTTTCTGTCGTTCACACAAGATACTGGATAAGACCTTATACGCTGTGTTCAGCAAGCATATACATCTATAATTTCGGCACACCTTTTTGTCACCCTTCTTGAAGATGGGGCAGATGAGACCAAGATTCCAATCCTCTGGCATACAGTTCTCTTCCCAAATTCTTACCATGAGGCTGTGTAGAAATTTCTCGAATTCGGGACTCGCCGCTTTTATTAGCTCGGCCTGTATTCCATCTGAGCCGTTGGACCTCCTTCAGACTCGGTGGTAGGACTTCCTCACTTGAGTCGGAGCTGATTTCAAAGTCCTCCGATGTTTCGTTTCCGCCGTAGCCACACAGATGATTCCTGAAATAACGTTTCCATCTTTGCCAAATGTCGTCATCCGCAGTAAGCAGGTTATCCATTTCATCGTAGCAGCATGGGATTGGAATGCTGAGAGCCCCCTTTATAAATGTTGATATCGTTGTAGAGACTCTTCCGGTCGTTAGTCCTTTTTCTTACCAGGTCGTTGATCAGGGTATCGAGTTTTTATCTGAGGATATTTTGATTCTTTCGTAGTCATGGGGTTTGAAAAGGAAATGACGGCTGATTGAGCCTTCGACTCCCTTGCATGGTAGTAGATGTCCACTTACGCTCTCGCCATTTCCGAGTCTCCTATTAAAAATGTTTACAAAAATCTAACTTTATATGTAGCTCTAGCATTGAACAACTTCCTGCTTTTAAATCTAATGTTCTGACATTCTTTTAAATTGCAATAATATTTGTTTTAGATAAACTTAAAAAGTTCTGCTGGCTTTGCATTTATTTCATATTTATCAAATTTTCCGAAATAATATTTAGAGATGGATATTTTATGTATGGCGCTTTTAGTGCTTATTTTTGCTGTTATTTTAAATTCACTTTCATATTCGCTTTCCTATTTAAATTCATTTTTGTTGCTTTTTGTCAAATGTTTTCATTGTTTTAACGCAAAAAGCGTTTATGGCCATTTTATGGCCTTTTGATGTTTTCATTGTGGTCATCAAAATATAAAGATATACATATAGATAAATATATATATATATATATATATGTATATGGACATGCCTGGCAGTTCTACCTCTACTTCTCAGGATGTATTCGACCATCTAAAAAGCATTTAATTTGATATTAAATAAAAATAAAATGAACTTTTATATACAAAATGGTCGCCAGCTGTTATTTTTTGTTGTTGTTAGACAGGTAAATCAACAGCAAATAAAATTACGAAATTATAATAACTTAAATGAAGGGAAATTCTGCAGCGAAATCTAGCGACGGTGCTATACTCTCATTTTAAAAGAAAAGAAAATTAACTTTTTATAAAAAATTTATGGAGAATTTAACTGACAAGAAGAAGATTTTTTTTTTAATTTAAGCCAGGCGCACCTACACCATGTCTGAGTTCGGTATTCCTGCAAAGCTGATTTGTCTTTGCAGAATGAGCGGCACCATCTGCTCTGTCAAGGTAGGAACGGACCTCTCAATACCGTTCGAGATTTCAGACAGGGCGACCCTATATCATGCGACTTATTCAATTTCGTGATGGAAAGGGTACTGCGGAAGGCCGGTGTATATCGCAATGGCACTATTTTCTACAAGATTGTCCAGCTTTTTGCATACGCTGATGATATCGATATCATCGGGCGTTGTAAGCGAGATGTTACTGCTGCATTTTCCGCAATCGAAAAGGAGTTAGCGAAAGTGGGTCTAGCGGTAAACGAGGGCAAAACGAAGTATAGCTGTCTACGGACAGGGACGCACGGCGTCTGGGCTCCCATGATGCTGCGGACCGGTATACTTTTGAAGTGGTCAAGGAATTCACGTACCTTGGCACCGCCGTTAACACCGAAAATGACATCAGCCTGGAGATAAAGCGGAGAATTACGTTTGCCAATAGATGTTACTATGGTCTCAATAAGCAGATCTGAAGCAAAGACCTCTCTCGACCAACAAAAGTAACTGTACAAGTCGCTCATCTTGCCCATGCTCTTATACGGCTCAGAATCATGGGTTGTGTCACGGACAGATGCATCTGGTCTTGGGGTGGTTAACAGAAAAATTCTTCGTAAAATCTTCGGTCCCGTTCGTTTTGAGGAGGACTTTCGCATACGGATGAACCATGAACTGTACTAGCTCTACGACGACATAGATGTTGTCCAGCGCATCACAATACATCGTCTGCGTATGGATAACGATGCTCCACCGAAAAAGGTATTCGAATCGAAATCCGACGAAAGAAGACGAAAGGGACGACTAAGACTTAGATGGAAAGATCAAGTGAAGGAGAACCTATCCTCCCTTGGTATTTCTAATTGGAAAAGACGCGCGCATAGCAGAGGCGGCTGTTGCGGTCGGCCGTAACCCGAGAACGGGCTGTCATGGCCACACAATTAATGAAAAGGCGCCTAAGTAAACTAGATGATTTTTGCTGATGACGTTTTCATTAAAACATAATTTCAAAAAATAAAATATTCTTAATTATTACAAGAAAAAGTGCAAATTATAATTTTTAAAAATTTGATGGCATTTTCATTGACATACAATAATTTAAAAAAAATACGGAGATTCTCAATCATTACATGAAAAAATAATTTTTGAAGATATTTCGTCTGGCCAAAGTGAAGAATATATTTTTCCAAAATTTAATGACGTTTTCATTAAAACATTATTTTTAAAAAAAATAAAAGATTCTCAATCATTTTTAGAGAACATTTTTTTGAAAATATTTCGTCTGGCTAAAGTGTAAAATATAATTTTCCAAAATTTAATGATAGATGATAATTTAAAAAAAAAAGATTCTCAATCATTACTCGAAAAAAAAATTATTTTTGAAGACATTTCGTTTGGCCAAAGCGCAAAAATACAATTTTCAAAAATTTCGCAAATATGTTTATTACAGAAAAGATAATGAAATGTTCAGATCATTAACTGCATTTAAAATTAAAAAAATTGGAATTTCTAATCGACTTCCTTAAAAATAAAATAAATAACAAACATAAAAATAAATAAAATTTTGTCGGATTTGAAATCAGCTTCCGAAAATTTGTCGCAGCCAAAGACGCAAATTCCATATTATTAAAAAAATATTCTGTTTCGATATTAATTAAAATAATTATTAATAAAATTAATAAACTAATAAAATTAATAATGTCATTAAATTAAATTCGCAGCCTCTACCTTCTAAACTACACCAACATGCCCTTTTGTAGCGTATTTAAATTTGCACATTTGGTTGCTATGGTGCAACAGTGCGTATGATGAATTTGCTTAAATGCTCGTTTGCGCTCTGTTTAAAACTAAAAACGAGTTAAATAAATTTCTATAAACAATTTTGCATACATATTATGTAATACTGTTAAATTTTGCTATTGTTTTTACATTTTGTATTTAGTTTGTTGGCGCATGTCATGTACATAAATAAATATAAATTTTATAAATTGTAATGTTTTTTTTTTGTGTTTTTACGTGTAAAACGCAATTAGTATACGCCACGCCCCGTATTCATGGGTTAATTGAAAGTTGAAAATTTTACATTGACAGTTTACAAAGGCAGATATTTATTTTGTTTTTAATTTATTTATTTTTCAGCGCTATAAGGTTTAGGTAAATTAGAAAAAATATTTTCTCATATGCATGAGCTGTTTATTTTTTTTGTTATTTTATAGTTGCTTTATAGTTCGGAAATTTGCATATTTTAGAATGGAATGTTATTTTAAAAGTATTTATTGCTATTTTTAATAGATTTTAAGTGTTGGTTGTGGTTCTAATTATTTTTATAAAATTTATTTTTGTATTTAAAATTGTTTTTGTATTCTCAATATACACGAGTATATAGCTTTTGAAAAAAAAATAAATGAAGTTTAAAGATGACATCCCGGCACAATGTAGGACTCAAATATAATATATATATTTTTTTTTTATTTGTCCCAAAAAAAAATGTTTATATTTATTTATATTTTTAACAATAATATCATATTTGTTTGCTAGAGAAGGCAGCTTAAGCAAAATATAAGAACAATTTTCAAAAAGGTATTTATTTTAATTTTTTATTTTATATAATTTTAAATTAAAGCAAAACGTGACATTTTTTTAACTGGGAATCGTTATGCGTTATTAGATTTTACAAATTACTGGGTTCAGTTTTCTGTAGCTTATCCAGCAAGACCTCTTTACCGCTCTTCACCTATGTTTTATAACTCCGATTGATTTATTTCTGACGATTTCGTATTTCTTAATATCCTTAAACAGCTCCATTAATTTACCAACTCTCGCTCTCTGGAACTTCATAAATGTCATGTTCGTGTCTGTCGTATTTGTCTGCTTGTTTGCTTAACCATGTCCACATCAACCACATGTCATCAACTAGGCATATATGTACTATATACCTGTGTATCCTTGCCATCCTTATCAACACCCAAAAGCAAGCGCCAACATAACGACCTCGGCAACTCATCAACATCTGCATCATTACGGTCGCATGACAGGAAGGAGCATTTTTTTTCCGCTCGTTTGGCATATGTAAAATATACGCGTAATGGGACTTAATCCGGGCCTATCAGGACACGGTTGTCGGGTACGGATGGCAACGTCGAGAGCAACAGCTGGTCGGGTCGAGTGCCGTAAAAGTTGTTTTTGGGGGCTGTCAAATATTATTTATATACTATTTTCATAATGTGCGGATTATTTTCTTAATTGATGTTGAGCTGACTATTATACGCACACACACATACTCAAACACACACACACACATATACACGTGCATTTAAAATTTAATTTTTTAACTGGTTCGAACATGAACAATAAATATACTAAAAAATATCAAAACTAAAGTTAGCCCATTGCGGTTTAAATTTATTCGCACTAAAAGTTAATTTGATTTTGTGACCGCATGTGAAATTTTGAACTTTTTGACTTTGACAAATTTGCGGTTCCGAACCGGGTTCCGTTTTTAGAATATGCGCAATCATTAGCAATTTGTGTTATATATGTACTAAATATATAAAGTTTTATGTGTTTACTTTTATTATTATTTTTATTGTCGTCAGAGTGTTGTTTGCATTTATCAATTGGCATTGGGGATTTCTACTAATTGATTTGGAGAGCTCCAAAATTGTGGCGAATTTATTTTCGAGTGCGCAAAAACTAACATTTTTATTCCAGACTGTTTAGTTGGAACCCCTTAATTTAATTAAGAGCGCTAAATGCAGCATTAGGGTTGCCAGGTTGCAAAATTTATTTTTCTATTAATAAAGTTTAGAGTGGTGAGTTTAATACGTAAAGTAGAGCTAGGAAACTAATTTTGATGTATTTAGATTTATGTATGTGAGCCTAATAAGCAAAAAAAATGTATCCAGCTTGTATAAGCAAGACAACTTAAGACTTAAGACTGCTTAAGACTTTTTTCTTCAATTTATGTTATTTTGGTGCGATTTTTTTTATCAGATATTAAATAAGTACAAAATTATATGTTAGATTAAATGAAGTTCTAGATAATACCCGAAAGATAGCATGCCATATAATTCCATTTTTTTTGGTATTTGAGCTTATGAAAAAGCGTGGATCTAGCAGAGTGCAGCTTTATTCTTTATTCTATTAAATTATCTTGAAAATATTAAGCAAACTGCTACTTAAACTTTTTAATGACTTTTCCGTTCCGTGGTGAATGGTGAAAAAACGACAATATGGTAATATCAGCTATCTGAATTAAAAGTTCATAATGTGACTAAAATATTAGTTCATGAGCTAGCTAAGCTAAATTTCATGGGCTAGCTAACTAAAAATTCATAATCTGAATAAAATAAAAATGCATGAACTAGCTCGTGAACTTTTTGTTCAGATACCGCATGAACTCTAGTTCAGTTAGCTCATGAAATAGTTTGCAAGCAAAAACTTCAATTTTTTATGACTTTCCCATTCCTTGATTACGCCAAAAATGGTGGAAAATCTACAATATGGTACTATCAGCTAGCTGAACTAAAAATTCATCATTTGACTAAATAATAGTTCATGAGCTAGCAGCACTAAATTTCATGACGTAGCTGAACTAGAAGTGCAAATCAGGGCTGCAACAACTTAATCCCGAATTTCCATTTTTTTTTTGTGCTTGGCCAGAGACTACTGGCACAACTTTAGCATAATAAAATTTGACGTAATAATTTTTTGGACGCTACTGTACTGTTTCTTGGCACAAGTTTCACATAATCAAATCTGCGTTATGGACGCTACTGTCTGTCTGTCTCTTGGCACAATTTTCACATAATCAAATGTGCGGTACTAATTTTTTGGACGCAACTGAACTGTCTCTTGGCATTCCTTTCACATAACCAAATATTTTGAAATAATTTTTTGGACGCTTCTGTACTTACCTTTGGTAAACCATTCACTTAACCAAATCTGCTGTAATAATTTTTTGGACGCTACTGTACTGTCTCTTGGCAAACCTTTTATGCTCGATATTTCGGTAACTATTCCAAATAATTCAAAGTGGTCTAGAACTCTAGGGTACAACATTTTCCAACAATAAACAAGCATCTCTTTTTTTATCCAAAAAAATGCTAATAGTTTGCAAGGTTTAAAGAAATATATTTTTTTGGTAATAAAAAGA
Organism: Chymomyza amoena; assembly: GCA_037043745.1. NCBI lineage: Eukaryota > Metazoa > Arthropoda > Insecta > Diptera > Drosophilidae > Chymomyza > Chymomyza amoena. Next base: position 95,334 of record JBAMAX010000905.1, on the reverse strand, counting down.
AAACTTTGCTATAATTTCTTAAACAAAAAAGGGCTTGGAAATTTTTGAATTAAAAATATTTTGTAATATTATAAAGCACAAATTGCTGTTTTTTTTAATATTAAAAATAATAGGAATTATGAAAAAGACGAAAAAATAAAATTCTACATGAGGACCAAATCTGACTTTACGACTGTTTAAGGTAGATGGCGCCAGCTGCTTTGGCTGCGTAGTTGACTTCAAATGAGCAGGAACTTAAAAAAGAACCCTTAAGCATATTTGTTGCAGATCTGCAACATACCCTTTTCTGAAAAAAAAGACTAAAAAGGGTTAATAAAATAAATGTATTTCTTAAAAAGTTAATAATTTATATTTTTATTTTTAGCGCTCTGCGTATGGTATTGGTTTGATCTTTGTATGTATAATTCCCTGACAGAATGTTTTTCGTATCTTAAGTGTATTTCGTATTTTTAAATGTGTTTATGACCAAAATCTGTTAGTAGACTTAAATCTAAAAATTCTGACAATTTTTGGAAACCACCCCACGTTAATTGTTTCCAACAACATATTTCAAAGCTATCATAATCAGACTAAAACCCCAATAATTATGATATTTAAAGGATATATTACAGACAGGATGTATCAACTGTAACCGTTCCACTTCTAATATAGATTATTAATATCGTACAGCCTACAGTGCATTAAATAAGCAGTTTACCATTGTACCCAAAATAAATTTACTTACAGTTGGGAGGCGTTGGCCGTTGAGTATTCATATCCCTACATAGGCGCATTCTAGTGCATTTTACAGGATTAAGCACTTTACAACACTTTCGCGCACGCATTTTAAATTTATTATACATTATTTATAAATCAAATAAAATGCACACACAAATTGATGGGAAACAGCTTTTGTCTCTAGAGTACTGTGGAAAAAATGTGCAGCAGAAGGGATGATGACCGACTATGGAATACACTGCATGGGTTGATAAATAAAATTAAATATAAAAAATTTTGTCATTATTAATTTAAATTCTTAAAGTGAAAGCAAAAATTGTTAGAATAAGAGTAGTTTTTAGAATAATACATAGTACTAAATGTTGGGCAAAAATTCTTTAAAATTTTGAAAGCTTTTATAATTATTGGTTCTAATTCTGAAAACTAGACAAAAAAAAGGAAAATAAAATTTTATTTCTCAAAATATGAGGAAATAATTTTGAAATAAGACTAGAATTCTCAAATAACAAAAATACTCAAAAATTGATTATAAATTTAAATTCTTAAAATGAAAACAAAAATTATCAAAATAGGAGCAATTCTGAAAATAAGACTAAGTACTAAATTTAAAAAAAATTAATGCGTAAAAATTTGTAAGAACTATAAAGACTTTTGTTATTATTGCATTTAATTCTTAGAATTACAACGAAAGAAAAGGGAGACAAAATATTGTTCAAAATACAATATAAGCAAATAATTTTTAAATAAGATTAAAATGCCAAAAATACTCATAAATTAAATTAATTATTAATTACTGTATACTATTAACATTTTTTTTATTTTAAATACTTTTATCATTATTGGCCTTAACTCTTAGAATTAAACCAAAAAAAAGGGAAAAATATATTTCTCAAAATATAAGCAAATAATTTTGAAATATGATTGAAATACCAAATACTAAAAATTCTCATTAAATCAAATAAATTTAATATTAAAATTTTTTTAAATTTAAAGACTTTTATCATTATTGGTCTTAATTCTTAAAATTAGACCAAAAAAAAAAGGGGAAATAAATCATATTTTTTAAAATCTACGCAAATAATTTTAAAATATGATTAAAATACCAAATACCAAATATTCTCATAAAATAAAAATAATAAAATTTTATTTAATGAGAATTAATTACTATGATTTTTAAAATAATCTCAGTGTTCAAGCCCTGAACCGTCCTGCGCCGAAAAGAAAATCCCATAACCACATTAATCCTGTTTATTCCAATATTTCCCATCCTTGGCAAACCTACCTCAACGCCGCTGCTTCGTTATTAATCTTCACTTCAGCACACAGCTTTGCAAGGAAGATCAAAAGCAAGCTCAGATACCTCGATCAAGCTCAATGCAATCAGCAAGGACACAAACCCTTGTGATCTTAGCTACCACATTTTGCCAATAGAATAATAATCGAGCAAAAGTGTGCTAATCTACTAAGATGAGCTCGTTTTCTTGGGAGCTTTAATGATAGCCCCTTTCCCAAGGGACGTCACGCTCAGTTGATTTCAGATGATCTAACCTCGATCGAAAGAACAAATACTGAAATCAATACAAGAGTATTGCCCTTAAGCTGCCAAGAGGAGTAACAAAGAAAAAAATTAACAGGGGTGCCACAGAAAACCAATTCGATTCAATTTCGATACAATACAATTGGAATTGTAATGAAATTGAATCGAATTGGTTTTTTTAAAACCGTTGTTAGCCATGTCTGTGGCACCAAGAATTGGAATTGTATCGAAATTGAATCGAATTGGATTTCTGTGGCACCCCTGATAGGATGGGCCGTCTGTTGGGTTGTTAATTGCATGTTAATCGTAAATTTTCAAACGATATTGGGATATTATATGTATGCCAAATGCCAGTTTGTGATTATTTTAGTATGTATAAAAAATAATATCGCCCAAATATTCAAATATTCTCAAAAGTGTTGCTAAAGATGCGTAGAACTTTAGAAAGTTTTCTCTTGCAAAGAAACTCTTCCTGCTTATAATCTCCAGGGCGTTGGCTCATTGAGTGTCTGCGTTTCGAAACACACTCTGGCTAGATTTTGGAACATATATTGCCCAAGCTTCCATATACGCGAAATGAAAGCTCCTCAAGTCGAGATGGAGAGGTGATAAACCTGGTGACGTAACTGGGACGAGTTGTCAACAAAATTTCCTATATTTGCGTAACCCTCTGTCTCGCCAACTTCTCTCATTCTCTCTCTCTCGCCTTCTCCAGCCTGTTACATACTTTACATAAATCTAAACTACTCCTGACCTACTGGTTGCAGGGTATCAAAAAATATCATCAGTAGGATTTAATGTTGAAAACCGCAGGACGAACATGTTGCGCTTAAAATACTTTGCTAATTTTTGCTAATATTTACCAGGTAGATGACGTTGTGTTGTTCCAAATGTTTGTTGCTGTTGTTGTTGGGATTTGGTGTTCCTGTTCCTGCTGCTGCTGCTGTTGCTGTTGGTGCTGCTGGTTCGTTTGGGTTCGGTTCGGTTTGTCTGTCTGTCAGGAAATAACAAATATTTAAACGTATTTAATTAAAACTCACAAATGAAACCGCAAAGCGCGGAATGCTCTACGTCCGTTTGTGTTACGTTTTTGGCACACATATACATACACGCACATGTAAATACGTCAACACAAGCGCGCACACACACACACACTTAGACAAACAGCACACACATTACTTTGGCACACACAAACGCGCACAAATTATTGTTTATTTATTTACACACACACCCATATACATACGGACTTTGCTGTGCATATTTGCATGTGTTTGGCTGCAAGTAATACATATTTATATATATATATATTACATACTACACTTACTATATGCATTTATATACATACTTTTGTTTGTGTGCGTGCTTTGGTGTTTGTGGCGTTTCGCTTCCAAAGCGTTTTAGCATTTTTAGCATAGCATACTTTTAGGCATGCATTTTATTTGCCCTGCCAAAAGTGTATAAATTGCATTGCATACTTTTGGGCAGCTTTGTATATTTGTAAACGACTTGTTTGTACTATAATATACCAGTTAGCATGCATAGCTTTTATACAGCGGTGGATAAATAAATTGGCATAGCACTTATATATAGTATATAAATTTATTTTTAGTAGTACAATTCAAGTCCAAAAAGGGCAGAATTTTATTAATTGGTAAGCGTAAGTTTTTTTTTTACTTTCTAATAAAAAAAAAGTTAAGCAAAATAAGATTTCCATTTACTCCGAGTTTATTGGCTTTATGGAGCAAATGCAAACTGTTCAGTTAAATGACTTTCAACTTTAGTTTAGGGCCAGTTACTTAAATAAGCTCTTACGCATTAGCCCGATTGTAACTTGGTCTGCATTTAACTTAGCCAGGCAGCTTAGTTAAATAGTAAATTGCCCTAAAAGAGACAAAAATAAAAGTACTCAAAAGCAAATAGCCGTAAAGCAGTTGCCAAAAAGCTAAAACGAAAGAAAATCTAGCTAAAGAAGAGTTTGCTGCATATAAACAAACAAACAGTTAACACACACTTTTAAACAGGGCACACACACACACACATACGTACTCTTAAAGGGATTTTTAGTGTAAGTGTATGAGTGTATGGGATTTTTAGAACATGGTCAGTAAAGCCACAACAAAAGCGCACCAAGTGAGATGACAGAGAATACTTTTGTTTTGTTAAGGTTCCCTTAAGCTGCTTCTTCTTCATCTTCTTCTTCTGCCTCTTCTACTCTTTGCATTAATTTATGCATTTTAAAAGCATATCAAATGCTTAAGCGTTTGTGCATTAGAAAAGGGAGAGAGCAAGAGGAAGAGAGCAAAAGAGCGAAAGAGGTTTGGTGAACTAGCTAAAGTCGGAAAGCCAAATAGCAGCAAATACAAATGGAGCTTGCACACATCCAAATATATGTGTGTTTGTGGAGCAGTGGCTTAGAAAAAGAGGATTTTGAAATAACCCCAACCCAACTGCAAAAATTATTTTAGACTAGTAACTCCGGCAGACGTTGTAATGCCCTACCTTGGGCTTGAAGTTGCTTCCGCAAGATTTTTCTGTATAAATATAAAACCGAATTTAAGGAGAACACAATGTAATTCAATACTCATTGATAAGTTCGTCTTTCGATGAGACAAAGTTACAGAAATTCTGAGGAAATGAAATCAATCCGCTCGATTCGTCGACTGGTACTCGACCATTACCGATAGTCAGCAATTGCTTAGAGAAATCTTCAGCAGATGTACCATTAAGCAATGCAACTCTGAAGTTTGTTGTCAGCTGAATTTTCTTCACATAACGCCATAGATTCGATGATTTAAGGCACTGCCGTTGATCTTCGAATTACTGGCAGTGTTTGGCGGAAATCCAATCCTATGCCCGTCTCCTGGTTCTAAGCTACTTCTAAATTTTCAGCCAAATCGGTTTATACGTTCTTGATTTATAAGAAGTGTAAATAACACCACTTTCTTTTATATATATAGATAGATTACAAAATGTATATTATTAAATTCTCTACTTAACCATTGACAAAATTTCGTTTAGCTGTCATTTGCGTTTTGTTATTCCTATGTCCGTCTTGAGTTATAAATAGTGTAACTAACACCACTTTCTAAGGTAAGTAAGGTTAAACTACTTATATCATAGCTTATCGAATCTAGAGATTATACGTTCGAGGAGGATCCAAGTTACATTGCAACAACGGCTGGGAATCCTTTTCTCAAGAAAAGGGCTTATATAGATATCTGTGTTATTTCACAACGGGCCGGTCCAGGCCTAACTGTGCAGGATTTTTAAGACAACTAACCAAACAATAAATAGGAAAGGATGCATCGAAAACCCAGTTTGAGAGTGCATGGAATATTCTAAGGATCCATGGAAACATGGATGTTTGACCACCATTTCTCTAGCTGACCTGGCTCTTTTATTACCTTCAAATAAGAGCGAAATTAAAATATTTTCAAATCTTTAAACAATAAATTTTTCACTTAAGCCTGTCAGTACAAAGCAGTAATTAATTTTTTGGTTCTTGTTTATGTTTGTGGTAATATGGAAAATTTGATAAAATGAAAGTTTATATGAAAGTTTACTTTAAATTTTGAATATTTGAATACTCTATAAAATCTTTTGTAATAAATCCAATACATAAACACAAAAGGATTTTTGGTTTGGTCCTCTGCGTACCCGTGCGCTGTTGGATGTGATTGCTAGGAAAATTGATTTTGTTCGGAAGCGGTTCGGGCTGCTGCATACAGGACATTAACTAAGCCAGCAACGTTATTTTAATTTGATTATTTAATTTTTTAAAAATGTTGTATTTTTAAATAGCTTTAGTTACAAAAATATCATGTAAGCAATAATGTCTTTTCTTCTTTTATTCCTTCAACTCCTTGAGGAGCATAGGGCCTCTGTAAAACATCTAAAATGTATCCGGTTTGTGCCAATTGCTACACTTAGCTCCATTCTTCTGCTGTTTCAAATAGTTCGGCGCCATGTTGCTCTGGGTCTCCCTCTTCTTTGATTGGACTGTTGGTTCTAATCAAGGGCCTGGTGACAAACTTCATGTGCAAAGTATGCCCAAACTAACCCCATTTGCGACTATTTGTTAATTATTTTTTTTTTCCGAATTAAAATTAAATAATATTAAAAATGCTATTTTAATTCAATAATATTAAACATTTACGACTTCATTCAGAATAATCTGATATAATGACTATAATGCACTGAAGTGTTATTTTAGTCTTATATCTTCGAGTTAAAAAAAAATATAGGTACATATCTAGGTATGTACTTTAAAAATGCATAATTTCTTCTGAAAATTTCGTTGTCAAGTGTTTCTTGCGAAATTTGTAAAAATCTAAGTAAAGTTCTACCAAGTTAAAGAAAAGTTCGCTGCAAAACAATCTGAAGAGATATGTCATATCAACCCCCCTTCGCAAAAATCTATCTACGCCACTGTTTTTCATGGTATGAGTTTTCGTGTGTGTCTGTCGAGCGCAATTTGACTTTTGTGTCTTTGTGTGCACATATGTGGAAAATTGCAATTTTTCACACGCTACCATTGCCATGGCAGGAGATTTTTCCAAATTGTTTGCATATTTTTAAGAGTATTTTTTTTTTACTTGCGATGCTTTTTAGTCTACTATTTTCTATTTGTCTTTTGAGTCATAACTAAATCAATTTCATTTGTGCATACCAATTGCAAATACTAAATAATAAAAAATAAAAAAAGATTTTGTAATAACTTAAAATCTTGAGACTTAAATGGAAAGTTTATATTTTTGAGAATTATTTAAATTATGTTGAATAATTTAAAATTAAGTTGACTAGAAAAGTAAGAAATGTATTGATTGAGTCTTGTCAGTTATCAGTTGCTGATCTTTACAACGAAAGGTAGGATACTATCGATGGCACTATTGATAGTATCGATAGTTTCATTTTACGAATGCAATCTATTGTTTTGTTCGATATATCAATAATATGTATGTAAAACACTTTTTTGACAAGTCCACGGACAAAAAATTGGCAACATTTGAATAAGAATACAATTTCAGAGGTAATACGTCGAACATTTTTGACCATAATACGGTTTTGATTCGCTAAATACGATGGGGACCTTAAAAGATTATTAAAGTAAGTCAAATTTTTATAAAAATTCTTCGCATAAAGAACCAAAAATCGTTGCTGCATTAGCCTGTATGATTGCCAGAGACGTCCAGAGCAGTTCAAGCAGTTTTCATGTTGCCTTATTGAAAAAATAGGAGAAAGGTTGAGAGACGGTAACTTGCCTGCTCATAATTGTTGCTAATGACATAAATTGTATGGAGAACCATTCTATAAATTACCAATACCACCTCACCATCAAAAAAAAATGGGAGAATATCCTTTATTGATACCTGTCAATGCTGGGTTCCAAGTCACTCAGGTGACCCTAATAGCGAGGCGGCAGATGAGTTCGCCATGAACGGCTCAGCGCTACCAGCTAACCTTGCGGTTACGGAGATAGAAAAATCATTAAAGGACGTCGTATCGCAAATCAGGGAGACGGCTAGAGCTCTGGAGAAAAGAGAATGGGACATGGTATCCGATTATCGCATCTACCAAGCACTCTGGCCGAGATATGATCCAAAGCGAATATCTAAACTCCTGCGCTTCCATAAAAACAGAACAGACTAAAGTCTAAAGGGCTGCAAGTTCCCCGTCAGAGCTTCTGTCGCAGTTTTGGAGATGAGGAAGAGACATAAAGTATCCAACATCTGCTATGCGACTGCCAGGCGCTTCTTAGAAGACGAACCCAGTTTCTGGGTAAATCATTCTTCGAGGATCTGGGTAGTCTAGCCTACATGCCCGTAGCGGATCTGGCTGCTTTTGTCTAATCCGCAAAATGGTTCTAAAAAAAGAGACACGTGTGCGATTAGGGACGACCTACAGTTTTTGATCCTCCTCTCAGTCATAGACTGAGTTGCCTTCACAACCTTGGTCAGGTGAGAGTAGTCTTCCATATTAAATTGAATAATTAGAAGAAACTGGAAATCGATTTTGACATGTTCACTCTTGAGCAGAACCTCATAGGTTTCATGACTTTAAGCAATATGGTAATTTTTTCTGAAAATATATATAAGTAAAAAATAATAATAAAAAAAAATAAAGTGTGTAGTGGGATCTGAAAAGGGAGTTAGTCCGTTTTTAGAGTTTCCATTTTCTAAAAAAAAAAATTTCAGATTTCGACTGACGCCTACTTCTGCAGCAGTTTTGAATCCATCATAATTTCCTGACAAAAGAATTTATTTGAAATTTTGTTTTCATAGTTACCTTCGTAATTTCTATAATAATAATAGCAAAAGATTTCAAAAAGCAAATTTAAACCATCATCGAAAATGGATTTTTGCAAATATACCAAACGACGTCTAATCCGCCGCAAAGCTCCTCCAGAAGATGACACCCCACTTAGCAGAGTGCTCACTGCTTGCGATCTGACGGGTCTAGGAGTGGGCAGCACGCTGGGTCTGGGCGTTTATGTCCTGGCCGGAGTAGTGGCCCGTTGTGTAGCTGGACCTGCCGTGGTGCTATCCTTTATAATTGCGGCCATCGCCTCGCTCTGTGCTGGGTTATGCTATGCGGAGTTTGCCGCCAAGGTGCCAAGAGCAGGTAGCGCCTATGCCTACAGTTATGTCACCATGGGCGAGTTTGTGGGCTTTACCATAGGCTGGAATTTGGTATTGGAATATGTTGTGGGTAAGTTGTGGCCAAACTTACTAAGTACTTATGACATTTTAATTTTTAGGCACTGCTTCCCTTGCACGTGGCCTGACCAGTTACATAGATACCTTAACCCATAAAAAGATTTCCCAAACGCTAGCAAAGCTCTTGCCTCATAGTATTCCATATGTTTCAAGCTACTTGGATGTGATTTCCTTTACGCTTATTATGCTATTGACCATAATCTTAGTGCTGGGCGTGCGTCAGTCTGTGCTGCTGCACAATGTCATGACCATGTGGAATCTGCTGACCATACTCATAGTTGTTATCAGTGGCTATACAAAGTGTAAGTAGCTGAGTCAACTTTTTCAACCATATACGCAGCATTACTTCCTTAGGCAATTTCGATAACTGGAACATACCCGCCGCTGATGTACCCAAAGATCATGGCAGCGGTGGCTTCATGCCATATGGCGTAATGGGCGTCATCGCTGGTGCTGCCAAGTGTTTTTTTGGTTACATTGGATTTGATTGCATTGCCACTACCGGTGAAGAGTCCAAAAATCCCAAACGAGATATGCCAATTGCCATTTTGGCATCTTTGTTCATCGTGTTGATCGTCTATCTAGGCATATCCAGCGCGCTGACCTTGATGATGCCCTACTTTAAAATAGATGTTGTAGCACCACTAGCCTATGCCTTTGAATATGTCAATATGGATGTAATCAAATGGTGCGTAACCATTGGAGCAATTGTCGCCTTATGTACGAGCCTCCTGGGAGCTATGTTTCCTCTGCCGCGTGTGCTCTATGCCATGGCACAAGATGGGGTTATATTTGAAGCCTGTGCCTATGTGCATCCTTGGACAAAAACTCCAATGATTTCAACTATTTTAGCGGGAATCTCAGCAGGTAATTAGTAAAAGTTATATAAACATACTTTTTTGTCTTAGGGAGTATAGGCATTTGGAGAGATTTAATCTGTACATCTGCTCCCTCGTAACTTCTAAATCGTTGGTCATAGCTTGCCAAAGGGTGTATTATTGATAACGTCTTGAGCGTCCTCTGGCTTTAGACTCTATAAGTTTACATTAAATTGAATATGAAGAACTCTAGAGAAACTCATCAAAAATCATTTCCCCAAAATCCTCCTTCATTATCAATTCTTTCTTCCCAGCTCTCATTGCTATGTTTTTCAAACTGGATCAACTTATCGAACTGGGCACAATTGGCACCCTACTAGCCTATACCATAGTAGCAATTGGAGTATTAATAATGCATTATGATGATAGTACCGATAAAACAACTAAAGACGATGACGAAATGGATACCCACTCCAAAAGCTTTCTGTTACTAAAACAAATCTTTAACGGACCACGCCATAAGCAATCGAATGGGACTTCGGAAAAAGTTGCAAACTATTTTATAATCTTTTTTTTAATAATTTGCGTATTGTTTTGCATCCTAATGCGGCTCTTGGATTTTAAACAACACTATACCAAAATATTGCTTGGGGTGCTGACGGGAATAATGATTTTTTGTATATTAATAATGTTCATGCAACCGCAGTCCATTTATTTTCCGGGATTTAAAACACCCTGTGTGCCCATTATACCATGCATTACGATATTTATCAATACTCTTTTGATGCTACAATTCACGGCTTTTACCTGGATTGGCTATGCCATATGGATGCTGCTTGGATATGGGATTTACTTTACTACGTTGATCCTAAATTTTCAAAGGGCTTTGCTGAAGATGAACTCACTTAAAATGCTGATGAACTTATACGATTTGCTGGAACCTGATTGATAAATATTTTTAATTTTAAAACAAAAAAAAAGAATTGATTTTATTAAATATGATTTGATGAAGTAAAGATTCAAAACCGCAATGAAATATAATTTCTTTGATCTCAGATAAATTTAAACTTGTGCAATTTTAAGGACAGTACGCAGACTTGTAAAAAGCCGACCAAGCAGTGCTGCCCATAACTGGGAAATTGATATGTAGACGGCGCAACTAACAATAGATGGCGCCAGCAACAACAAAGAAAAAGTAGATATGAAATTTAGCTGTTTGATCTCAGATAGTCAGAAAACTTGTTAAATTTTAAGGCCAGTACGCAGACCTGCAAAAAGCAGCTCCAAGCAGCTCTGCACAAATCTGAACAATTTGACATGTAGATGGCGCTACTAATAATAGATGGCGCCAGCAACAACAAAGAAAAAGATATGAAAATTCGCTGGAAATTTTAAACTTGTTCAATTTAAGGACCAGTACGGAGACTTGCAAAAAGTCGAGCAAGCAGTGCTGACCATATCTCGAGATTGACATGTAGATGGCGCAACTACCTATAGATGGCGCCAGAAAAAACAAAGAAAAAGAAGATATGAACATTCGCCGTTTGATCTCAGATAAATTTAAACTTGTGCAATTTTAAGGCCAGTACGCATTTAAAAAATTTGACGATAGATGGCGCTACTAACAACAGATGGCACCTGCAACAAAAAATGAAAAGTAAATACAAAAATTAGCTGTTTGATCTCAGATAGTTTAAACTTGTTTAATTTTAAGACCAGTAAGCAGCTTGTAAAAAGTAGCCCAAGCAGTGCTGCCCATATCTAAGCAATTGACGATAGATGGCGCCTCTAACAAAAGATGGCGCCAGCAACAACAAACGAGAAGTGTAAATAAAAATAAGCTCTTTGTTGACATTTTTAAAACTTAACACTTTTATTTGTAAATTTTTGTATAACATTTAACATTTATATATATTTTTTTAATAACAAGCATTTAGAAATTCGTTTAAAGTTGCAGCTAAATTATAAAACAAAAGTTACTTAAACTTAATGCTAAACATAACTTAAATATACAAAGTATAATAAAATAAAATAGTATTGTACAGTTGCATAAAAAACAATGGCAAAATATTTCTTTCAATAAAACTATATGTACATAAAATGATTTACAAAAATTGTGACAAATATATATAAATTTTTTTTAGATATGTTCATTAAATTATATTAGTATTATTATATATATATTTTTACAAATATCACAATAATAGTGGCCTGACAATACATAATTTTTAGGCTGTAACTAGTTGGAATGCTCGCAGCAGTGTTGTAAAATACCAATATTGGAAATAAGTTAGTTTTGCAGTTGATTTGTTTTAATTAGATGCAGGGGTGTGTCTAAATTTCAGGCGCATAAAAATAACAGATCCATAAAAATACTTTAAATAAAAATACAAAAAATATTGCATTAGTTTTAAAAAAATAAATTGTACATGTTAGCTCGTTAGGCATTTGTACTTTTCCAAAATTAATCAACTTGTATGGATCCATTTAATTTTTATGCGCAATCTATTCATCTCTCTCACAAACTAGCTAAGAGTCTTGAAAAATGGTAAAAGGATGTCTAAAAGAAAAAGTTAGCGACTTAATATAATACTTTTACTTAGAGCTTTTCCGTAATGAAATCCGGCTCCTGTTGCTTGGCAGGCTTAATGCCATTTTCCACCTTCCAGTCCGGCTCGAAGGCCTTGTTGTCGTGTTGTTGTAACTGCTGCTGCTGCAGCGCATTGGCCGCCACCTCGGCGTGGTTGCGATTACGCGAGATCTGTGTGGAGTTACGCAGACCATAGGCAAAGTAGATGATATAACCAATGGCCAGCCATATCAGAAAACGTATCCAGGTGAACAAATCCAATTGGAACATTAGATACAGATTTACAAATACGCTAAAGCAGGGCACATACGGCACCAAGGGCACCTTAAAGGTTAGCTCTATAGTTGAGACCGGCTGCAGTCCAATCACAATGCATATGATCACCAAGCAAGCACCAACTATGCTCAGCGAGATGATGCCATCCGTGCTGGTTACTCCAAAAACATTTGCGAATATGCACCACATAATGCAAACTACTGCAAAGATCACTATGCCAAACTTGGTAATGCTCGAGGTCATCGTATTGGGCTCCTTGTAGGAGTTGCCATTGTAGAACTGTCGTATGACGTTGGGTGCGCGCACGGTGACCACTTTGGACATGTTCTCGTCCTGATAGCGTAGCACCAAAACACAAATGGCGACAATGGTATAGGCTAGCAGTGTGCCTATGGACATCATGTCAATCAGCTGATCCAGATTAAATATTAGCGCCATGATAGCTGAGGAGAAGTTGGTAATAAATTAGTAACTTCATAGGTGACGCTTAAGGAGCTGGCTAATTACCTGCAAATATGCCGGAGACAATTGTGGCTATCAGTGGCGTCTGCGTGTAGTCATGCACTTTGGACAATTTCTTGAAGAGTATGCCATCTTTGGCCATGGCATAGAGTATGCGTGGCAGTGGAAACATGGCACCCAACAGGCTGGTGCACAGCGCAAACAACGCGCCTATAGTAACCACCCATTTGATGACATGCCAGTCGACGGCCTCAAAGGCAGCGGGGAAGGGTGCATTGACATCTTGTAGATAATATGGCAACATCATGGTCAGCACCGTGGACACGCCAAAATAGGCCAGAAAGATGATGACCAGTGAGATAACAATGGCCAGCGGTATGTTGCGCTTGGGATTAATGGCCTCCTCACCAGTGGTGGCTATGCAATCAAAGCCCACAAAGCCAAAGAAACACTTGGCAGCACCGGCCATGACGCCCGCAATGCCATAGGGCATAAAACCACCCGTGCCAAAGCCTTCAAGCACTTGATCTGCGGGTATGCGCCAGTTAGCTGAGTCGGCTGTAAAAGGGATTAATGTTAAAAAGCTGTTGACTTGGCTTTAAGGCCTCCACACTTACCATTCATGGCGCCAGCTACGAGCACTATCAATATGGTAGCCATATTGACAATGGTGAAAATATTGTTCAAAAAACTAGACTCCTTAACGCCAAAGGCTAATATGGCCGCCAGCAGCAAGATCATGCCAAAACTTAGAAAATCCGGATAATCACCCAAAAAGCTAACATTTATGGGAAACGTTTCATTCAGTTTTGTGGACATGCTATGATCAATGAGCGTATCAAAGTAACCGCTCAAGCCACGCGCCACCGATGCTGTGCCTATGACATACTCCAAGATCAGATTCCAGCCTATGGTAAAGGCCACAAACTCGCCAATGGTCACATAACTGTAGACATAGGCGCTGCCCGCCTTGGGCACACGTGCGGCAAACTCCGCATAGCAGATGCCCGCAAAAGCTGAGGCCAGCGCAGCTATCAAAAAGGAGAGCGTCACAGCCGGTCCAGCAATGTCATAGGCCACCGAACCAGCCAGCACATAGACACCCAGACCCAACGTGCTGCCCACACCCAAAGCCGTCAGATCAAATAAGTTGAGCACGCGCGCCAGCTTTGAGACATCCTCCGTAACATCGTCCGTTTTACGGCGCGTCAAAGCGTTCCAACATTTGGTCAGATCAAATAAGTTGAGCACGCGCGCCAGCTTTGAGACATCCTCCGTAACATCGTCCGTTTTACGGCGCGTCAAAGCGTTCCAACATTTGGCCATATTGCGATATGTTTAACAAACTGTAAAGATATGAGCAAAAAAACATAGAAATTAGTACAAGATTTGGGCAGGTCAGGACGGTAGACCTTAAGAAAACTATCTTATCGTTGGGTACAACGTCACAAAGTCTGGCGATAAACTCTGCTATAAACTCAAGTCAGCCCATCAACTTCAAACAGTTGAGCCGCAGCCAAGTTTTCATATCCATAAAGCCTAATCTGCAAATGGCCCAACTCATTTGTGTAAGAGAATTGGCCAAAACAGCTGGCGATAAGATTAAATTTGTAACACTTTTGGAATGTTTATTATACCCTGTATATTAAGATTGTGCAAGCCGAAAATGTATGTAATATTTAGAATGAGTCGTCGGAGACCCCCCCTGATCATAGGGTGACTAGACGGACCTATGGCCGTCTGTCCGTATGAACTCCTAGATCTCAAAGATAGTAAGAGCTAGAGTCGCCAAACTTTCATATAAGATCCTTTTTTATTCCATAGGAGGCAAGTTAATTTTACTTTTTTGATATCGGGGTTATAGTATATAGCTCCTATATGAGTGTTTCAGAGGACCTCGAAAAAAGCAAAAAGTTTCAGATGGATAATTCATATCTTCGAAAACATATCATCTATATCCAAATTTGGCACTCTGAGGTTTTTTCACGTTCCCAAACACTGTATCAAATTTTATCAAAATCGGTTGACTATATTATATAGCTACCATAGGAACGATCGGACAAAAACAAAATGTTTGCTTAAAAATTCTTGTTTTTGTCTTTTGGTATTTTTAAGCAATATACCAGAATCTTATTTCAAGCTAGTGGTACAGGGTATCCCAAAGTCGTACGTGCCCGACTATAACGTACGCCATCTTTTTTAGTTAAGTTTTAACCCATCTTGAGGCTAACATGCTTTTATAATTTCTTTCTTTTCTTCTTTGATTAACTTTATTTTTAAATTTTCATTGTTTTTTTTAATTAAAATTTTTACACCTGTTTTTATGTTCTTGAACCGTAAGTCAACTTTCTTTTTTATACATAAATTAAAAGTGCAATAACATTTCATACAATACTTTTATTCTCTGTCATTCATTGTCAAGCTTATAACAACAATTAGATTATAAATTATTTGTTTGTTAAGTTTTAAAACAATTTAAATCAAAATGCTCGTCAAGTGCTCAGATAAGTGCCCAAGTTCTATTAAACCTGTCAACTTCTAATCATTACTCATTTTTAACTTTTAACAAAAAAGAATAAAAGCAAAAAATGGCTGCACTCAATCATATCATATAATGATTTAATACTTAAGCTATAACAAATTATTTTAAATTTTTTTAACAAATTGGAATTAGCCAGTTTTTGTTAACCCTTTAAAGCCCCTGTTGCCTATAAGCAGCATTGGATAAAAATTCAAAAACTCAGCTATATCGAATTATTTGCCATTGTTTTTTCCAAATAATATTTAACCAGTGAATTTTTTTTTAATTTAATATTTTATCTGTCATGGTAAAAAAAATTGGCGTCAATATCTTGAGTCGTTTAGAATATATGGCTTATCAAAAAATAGTCTATACATGAAAACCCCAATATTCAGTTATCGATTGCTCGATAAATAATCGGAATTTCACAATAAAATTTGACGTGGTTACTATTGGCTAGTAGCTCTACCAAAAATGTAAAAATCTGAGAAAGAAGCCGATATTCATTTTAATAATTAATTAACAATATTTTCGTTATTAATTATATTTACACAAAGTGTTTTATTTTCTTTAAAAAATAAATATTTTTTAATAAATAAGTACAATTTTTGTCAACTTTTTGTGAACAAAAGTTGTTTAGTTTTGTGTCAGGATTCTTCTTAAATCCTA
Source organism: Chymomyza amoena (assembly GCA_037043745.1). Taxonomy (NCBI): domain Eukaryota; kingdom Metazoa; phylum Arthropoda; class Insecta; order Diptera; family Drosophilidae; genus Chymomyza; species Chymomyza amoena. The sequence continues at coordinate 79,028 of JBAMAX010000905.1, read as the reverse complement.
CTGAAACATTTCGGCGGAGCCAAACTAGAATACTTTGAATTGTGATTATTTCTGGCTATAATAGGATAATTTTGAGATAAAATATTTTTTAAGACGTCCCATATTAATTCGATTCTGAATGAGTTAAACTTATAGAAAATTTCCTTTGTCCGCTAGAGGGAGCAGTAATATAAATTATAGATCGGACAAAAATGAAGTTTGCAAATTATGGGAATAAAACTATTATGCGACTTTAATTATTTTACACGTCTGTGAATTGATTTAATTTGTTTAATATCCACAAAACTCAATATGGGAATAGACTTCATAGGCAGGAATAACTTTTCCAATATTTTTTGTCTACACACTAATGTACAAATTACATTTATTATAAAACAAAGTTATCCCATTTTATGAATTTTGTATGACATTTTGTGAAATATTATTTATGTATAATAAATCAATCATATAAAAATTAGTTGTAAAACTACTATATACGCTATACTTTGTAATATGGAAATAGTTTTAGATAATAACGATTGAAATATTAGGGAAAATGAAGTAATTGAATTACAGTACAGTAAAATTAGGTTTTGACCAAATAAATGCTGGAATTTTTCTTGCTTAATGTCCATTCATCCTTAAGGACCATCCAAAAAGTGTAAAAAATGGTAACCTTCTCGTCCGTAGGATTTTCCCTTGTTTTGACATAACATATGTTTGAGCCCGTTTATCTCGATTTCAATGAGACCTACACTAAAATTTCCAAATCAAAAATGTTTAAAATTAAATTTAATATTTTATTTGTTATAGAAGGTATACCCAGAAGTTGGTATTTCAGGCGGTGACGTCGGCAAAGTAACTAAAACTCAGTTTTTTCTATTTTTAACCAACTCCCTACAATATTTTATTTGTGTGTAGATCTCAAAAAAATACATAAAATTGCATAATGTAATTATCTCTAGTAATTCCCAAGTTAGAACTCTTTTAAATCTTCTATGAACATATTGAACGCCAGGTGGCGCTAACTTGCTGATCATAGCGCAGCGTTAACTTGACAAGTAAAAAAAAAGTTTTGTAACTCGTCGAAAATTCTCCGATTCATATATATAAAAGAGCTACTAGTGAATAGTAACCATCTAAATTTTTATAGCAAAATTCCGATTTGAATAATAGATTTCTTAATTTTAGGCATTGTTTGACGAGCCATATATCGTAAAAAAAAAAGATATTGACGAAAATTTTTTTCTAATGAGAAATTCTCCATCTTTTTATTTTTTAATTTAATTTTATCTAAATCTTAAGGTTTCAGTTGTTAATGCTTATAGTATAAACTTTATAGCTAAACTCTGTTTATATAAAATTAAGCTAGCTTTGAGCATTATTATAATATTAAGGAAATGAAGCACAATGAAAATTAATAAATAAATAATACTTTTATATAATTTTTAGTAATACATTTTTTAACAATTTTTTATTTTTGAATCCAAAAGTAATCTCTCATTTTCTAAAAAAAATCTTTAATGCCATTTAAAAAAACAAAAATAAAAATCGAAATTGCTTAAAGAGAAAAAGCAATTTTTGGCGGAACCAATATTGAACAACTTTCAAATGCAACTGCGTACAAATTTTGACTATTCTTATTATAAAGGGTGGGCCGTCTGTTGGTTGGTTTGTTATATGCATTTTTTTCGTATAATTTTCAACAAAATTAGACAAAAGTAGATACACAATGCAAGTGCATACAAATTCTCACTATTCTTATTATATAGGGTGGGCTATCTGTTAGTTTGCTTGTTATTTGCATTTTATTCGTATATTTTCCAACAAAATTAAACAAATGTAGATACCGAATTCAAGTTTTGGACGAATTATTAGTGTTTAACAATCAAATCCAAAGATGGACCACCCTATATGGGCTTTCAAAATGCAGTAATGCCACGGAAATATTGTCGCAACGACTGTCTTTCTTTCGACAAGGTCATTCATGAGGTCTTTCCCCAAATGTCTTTTACTTATGTATTACGAAACTTTTTTTTTTGATAATTACCTCATTCAAGAATAAAACCTGCCCTAAAACACATTATTAGATTACTTTTATCACTGTATTGCAAATAAAAAACTTTTAACTAACTATTCCAAGCTATTACTAGCTAAAATGTTTTAAGACTCCCAACGATATCACCTTATTAATCATCTAATTGCACAATATCTTCATTTCACTTTCACAATCTATCAAAAAGTACCACAAAGCGCGATAATTTAAAAAAAATTCAATGGTCAATAATGAGCATTATAAAAAAAATGGCTACAATAAATACCAAAAAAAAATATAAAAAAAGACTAAATATTTACAAGCTGGACGTGAGTGAGTTAACTTTTTATAATAAAAATTTCAATTTTTATTATGTACCAAAAATTTATAATGATGATTTCATCAAGGTCTTAGATGTACCTAAAATTTCGAAATTTCTCTGCTGCCAAGTTGTATTAGCGCCACATTGTCAGATGTTTGACATTTTGATAGTACTCAAGGGGCTGATAAGAGCGGAGTTATAAGCACATGTGACGACGTTTGCTTATCTAATTGATAAGAACTGGTAATAGATTAACAGCTAACACGCGAATTATTTGTAATTACATTGGAGGCATTTTTTTAAAAAGTGGTTACAGTGAGGCTCAAAATGAAGGGAAATTAAAGAAAACTTGGCTAAATATTGACCCGTGGCTGAAATTTATATTAGATATACATATATTACTGATAAGCCAGACTATAAATCAGCCTATATAAAATTTGCACGTCATTAGCATAAAATGCCCATTTTTATAAGTTTTTTGTTTTATCTGGTTTTTTATTATTTATACAACCGGTTCGATTGAATATAAAAACAAAAATTTATTAGTTCATGTATTTGTTTAGAAACAAAACTTGTTTCCTTATCAAAGCAGCGAAGGTTAACAATATTATAACTATCTGTCTAGTCATAACTATAACAAGTATCTTGATTTGTTTGGGAATGAAAAATGTTTTTAGTCTGGCCAAGACAAATCAAGTCTAGACGAAGGTCAATAATTTTGATGTTTTACAATTAATTACTATTGATTTAAGCTACATTTGTGACTTGCTGTATTTTTGTTTGGAGAATTTTTAGATTGTTGCTGTTTTGAAAAATTAAGTTTAAAACTTTAAGTCATGGCTGATTAATTATAATTTATGCTATAAGCGTGTCTGTAAAAGGCGAAACCCGTAAAATTGGCAAACTACCAATTTAGACAAGGAAACACTTTTGCTGCATATAAATGTACATTTATATATCTAACTATATATAAAATCTTGAAGTATATAAACTGAGTCACAATAGTTGTTTACTAATGCGCTATTAACCTATTAAAGATTATATATAGTATATGTACTTAGAAGGCCTTATAAGCCACATGCCCGCTAAACTCACTTGAACTTTGTTATAAACACTTACAAAGTTCTACTCTTAATCAATCTTAATCTATATATCTAAGATTGTGATAAGACTGGAGGTAAATAATTTTGTATGGCAATTACTTAAGGCCTCTTCAGGAATTTTGATAAGCTATCTTAAAGGCTGGATTTACAATACAGTAGCATTTTATTATGGATTTAAATTATTGTTTTAAGGTTAACCAATCGAAGGCGAAATTTTTAGCTACTTAGTAATAAAGACTTCAAAACAAGAATCGATATTCGAGATTCATAAATATTTATTTATCAATTTTTTTTAAGCAATGCTAATTCTAATTTTTTTTTTGCACAAAACGTTTAAGAATATGTTATTTAATTTGCATAATTTTTAGAATTTAAAAAAAAAAGACTTGAAGTAGTTTCTTAAGCTGCCATGAAAATAAATTAGAAAGGGGAATTCCCTAACTTAATTGCTAAAACATTTGGTTAATTAAAATATTTTCCTTTAAAATTTCAATTAAATATCTAGTCAAATTATGCAAAAAAATTGTATTCCGTTCAACTAATTTTAATTTTAAATTTTTGGTATTTTTTTTCAAACTATTTTCCTTTTCTTTTTTGTTGTAAAAATTTTACGAAAATCGACAAATATTTAAATTTTTTATAGTTTTTAAGCACGTTGACTTTCGAAACAGAAAATTAAAACAACAGATAATTGCAAAAAACAGAAAACATAAAAAAATGCACAAAAGCGCCCTCTGACGGCACTCAAAATTAAAAAGTCCCTCTATTATATAAAAAAGTTTTTTTTTCTCATCTTTTTGAAAGTGTCAATCATGTTGTGTGTATAGCGGAAGATATTTGTTTCTCATGTTTTGATAAAGTAAGGAATTTAGCGAAATGGGTAGAAAGAAGTTGAATTTGACTGAAGAGGAAATGAAAGAGCGCAAGCGAGAACAGAAAAGTAAAGAAGTAATTTAATTTCAAGTAGGCCCCCAGAGCTGCTTTCGGCGATGGAGGGGTGTCTTATTTAAAAAAAAACAAGTTCGTAAGTAAATTCCAGCTTGATTTTAGTCTGTCTACAACTTTCTGCAAGCTTACCGGTCATTATTGGATTTCATTAAAAGTTTTTCTCTGGTAGACTCCCTAACACATATTTAAGTTTTCGGTAACATGGGATAATCCTTTTAATACAATATAAAAAATCGTTAGCTCGCCTAACAAAGTTTTGATTATTTTCTGTTTTAATGCAAAATTTTTATCACATCTGTTTTTTGAAATAAGTATTTTATAGATTTAAAACCGTCTGCCTTTTATTTGCTTTTCACTGTTTCATTTTTTTTATTATTTGATTAATGATAAAATTTCACCATTTTATTTACTACCGTAAACTTTATTTCTTTATACATACATATGTGCAACAAAGCTTTGATATATGTGAATTTTTTAAATATATAAACAAATATTTAAGCATTTTTATTGTCGTTCTACATTTGTGGATGTTATCAACGTTATTACCTAATTTTATTATAGAGTTGACTAAAAAAATAAAAATAAACCAAGAAAAATGGTATCTCCCTTTATAAATGCTTTACATTTAACTTTTTCATGCATTTAAGCTGTATAAATAATAATAAATTGCACTAATAATAATATTAAATAGCCAAATATGAGCATTTTATATAATAGAAAACACGTTAGGAGGTTTCAATGGAAAGTTGCTGTTCTATTTATATAAACTGTTTTGTTGTTATTATTATTTATTAAATTTACTTATTGTCTGCCAACAGACAGATTGTAAATAAAATATGAAAAAAATAAAAATAATAACAAATATAATAGAACCTCATAATATAATGAGTATTTTAATTGCTATAGCTCCAATTTTAACTTTCTTTAGATATACTCTATATTTTATTTAATTAATTAAAAACAAAAACAATGCTTTGTTGTTTTATTAACTCATGCTTGTTGCTAAAACAATTTTTTTAGATTATTAAAATATCCATATATATTATAAAAATATTAAATATCTATAAATCCGAGTTCAATCACTTATTTTTTGCTTGGAACTCAAAAACTCGTTGGTATACCCTGTACCGTATGGTACAAAGGGTATATAAAGTTGATGCAAGCCGAAAATATATAACATATAGAAGGAATCATAGGAGACACCCCAAAGATACCTAAAACATGATCAGGGTGACTAGAGAAGTCGATATACCCATGTCCGTCTGTCCGTTTGAACGCCTAGATCTCAGAGATGGTAAGAGGTAGAGTAACCAACCTTTTATATTATATCCCATATTTTTCCATAAGAGACAAGACTATTTTATTTTTTTGATATCGAGGTTAATTTGTAAACTGCACCAAATTTGATCAAAATTGGATGAATATATCATATAGCTCCCATAGGAACGATCGGTCAAAACAAAAACTTTTGCTTAAAAATTCTTCTGCTTTTGGTTTTTTATGAAGGAACCGGATTTTATTGCAAGCTAGTGGTACAGGGTATCCCAAAGTCGCCCGCGCCCGACTTTACTTACGCCATTTTTAATTAAATTTATATTACTAAGAAAATTAAAAAAAAAAACATGTCCTTGGTACTATTTACGCTTTCATTTTGAACTCAAACCTGATTAAAAGCCAAATCTAGCACAGTAACAGAATATTGTGTAAAAATCCGTTTGAAAGAGATTTCTCACACATCACTTAATAATTTTTTTTTTTAAGTCTGATGCACTTTTAAAAACTTTGGCGTATACAAAATTTTTTTACAGGCGCGGATGCTTAAACAGTTCTAAAAAGGATACACTGAATACACTCTTTGTATTTTTAATATTTAATGATTATTATAGAAATATAAAATTAATTAATTATTTAAAGAAATTCTTCTTGTTATAGGTATGTGTTTCTATTTATTTTTGTTTTAAATTATTTTTTTATTTATTATTTTAATTCTTCCTTTTTGGTCTATATTTTAAATTATCCCTTCAAATGTGTTACAGATTCACACTTAAAGTCACAAATCGCTTAAAAACGCACAATTTTTGCTTAAAGTCCAATAAATTTAATCAAATTTTTTAAAGGATTAAGAAACCCGTTTATTTTAATACTTATAAGTATAAATATATTTAGGCTAAATATTATGCATACTTTTTCTTCTCTTTTAAGGCTAACAACACTTTGCCACTTTAATAATTTTTTTACTACACTCCGCCGAACAAGTCAACTTGTTGAATTATTAACGATTTTTATTTTGTGAAAAAAATACTTTAAGCGCTTAAACCAAATTCGTCGTCCGCGCGCGACGCGCTCCAAAGTCGTTCTGATCGTGCTGCGTCGGCGTTGACGCTTAAAGCTTAGACAAGCGGCCAAAAGCCGCCGACGCAGACGGCGGCAGCGCTGCTGTCAAGTTTTAACTGAACTTTTTCTTAACGAAAGCGACGACGACGCGACGTTGCAGTCGCTGTTGACCCGAGGAGGGCAATGATTTTTGCAACGATCGTTGCTTTGGGCCTCAAGAAGCTAACGGCAATCGGACCTTTAGACACATTGTTAAGATCATGAACAGGCCGCCGACATGATAAGGCCAATTAGCTGCCTACTTTTATTTGTACTTGTATATAGCCTGTATTTATTTCGAAAGCGAGTAACTCTGACGTCACTGCGATTAAGTTTTTTTCAGTTCAATGCGGTTAATTTTGTTGTTTTTGTTTTATTATTGACGGCTTGTTGCTCGTGCCATTGATTATTCGTGGGCTTTGCGCTTTTAGGCCACAAATCAAACAAGCCAACTTGTTGTACACTTTTATTGCAGTTTATGTACTTGTAAACGGGTGTGTTGTGTGATAAGGCCCCAAACAATAAGACACGTTCCGAGAACTCGAAAAATGCGCGCCAACTAACCACACACAGATGTTATTTTGTTCTAGCCACTACTGTGGGCCATTGCACCGATTTGGCAATGATCACGAAATATAACGTATTAAATGAGTGATTACATTGACCTTGGCTTACATGCTTACATAGCTAGCATGGTATATACATACATATTTACATTTATGAGTATATATATTATCTAATATTTATTGGAATTGCAACATGTCGCGTGCGGCATAAAAAACACGAGTAGTTACCAGAAGAAGCTGGTGCGGATTGGTAATAGATTAATTGTGGATGATTGGATTTGCTTACATCGTTATGCCTTGCTTTCGATGGAATTATGGGCAATATGAAAAACAAGATAAAAAAAATGGCGGACGTAAAGTCGGGCGCGGACGACTTTAGGATACCCTGTACCACTAGCTTGTAATAAAGTCCGATTTCTTCACAAAAAAACAAAAACAGAAGAATTTTTAAGCAAAAATTTTTTATTTGACCGATCGTTCCTATGGGAGCTATATGATATAGTCAACCGATTTCAATAAAATTTGACACAGTGCTTAAATACCTTAAAACAGATATGAATGCCAAATTTATTTCAAATATCTTTACAAACAAACAAAACACATCGAATTTTGTATAAAAAACGTGTTTTTGGACCGATTGGTCCTATGGGAGCTATATGATCTAGTCAAACGATTTAGATTAAATTTGGTACAGTGCTTAGGAACTACAAAATACTCACGAATGTCAAATTTGGTCCTAATATCTTAACAAACAAACGAAACACAACAAATTTTGTTAAAAAATCGATTTTTTGGAAGATCGGACCTATGGGAGCTATATGATATAGTCAACCGATTTTGTTCAAATTTGGCACATTGCTTAAGTGGTCTAAAAAATTTCCAAACGCCAAATCTGGTTACGATATCTTTATTAAAAAACGAAATATAGCGAATTTTTCTTTAAAAAAGTTATTTTGGCCGATCGGTCCTATGGGAGCTATATGATATAGTCAACCGATTTTGATCAAATTTGGTACAGTGATTGGGAACTATAAAAACCTTTCGAATACCAAATTTGGTTACGATATCTTTATAAACAAACGAATTATTCATCTAAAACGCTTTTTTTTGTCGAGGTCGTCTCAAACACCCCTATGGGAGCTATATAATTTAACCCCGATATCAAAAAAATAAAATAAACTTGCCTCCTATGGAATAATATGGGATCTAATGTGAAAGTTTGGTAACTCTAGCTCTTACCATCTCTGAGATCTAGGCGTTCACACGGACGGACGGACGGACAGACGGACGGACGGACAGACGGACAGACGGACAGACGGACATGGGTATATCGACTTCTCTATTCACCCCGATCATATTTTAGGTAACTTTGGGATGTCTCCGACGTCTCCTTCTATATGTTACATACATTTTCGGCTTGCACAAACTTAATATACCTTTGTACCATACGGTACAGGGTATAAAAATGGCGGACGTAAAGTCGGGCGCGGACGACTTTAGGATACCCTGTACCACTAGCTTGTAATAAAGTCCGATTTCTTCACAAAAAACCAAAAACAGAAGAATTTTTAAGCAAAAATTTTTTTTTGACCGATCGTTCCTATGGGAGCTATATGATATAGTCAACCGATTTCAATAAAATTTGACACGGTGCTTAAATACCTTAAAAAAGATATGAACGCCAAAGTTATTTCAAATATCTTTACAAACAAACAAAACACATCGAATTTTGTATAAAAACGTGTTTTTGGACCGATTGGTCCTATGGGAGCTATATGATCTAGTCAAACGATTTGGATTAAATTTGGTACAGTGCTTAGGAACTATAAAATACTCACGAATGTCAAATTTGGTCCCAATATCTTAACAAACAAACGAAACACAACAAATTTTGTTAAAAAATCGATGTTTTGGAAGATCGGACCTATGGGAGCTATATGATATAGTCAACCGATTTTGTTCAAATTTGGCACATTGCTTAAGTGGTCTAAAAAATTTCCAAACGCCAAATCTGGTTAGGATATCTTTATTAAAAAACGAAATATAGCCAATTTTTCTTTAAAAAAGTTATTTTGGCCGATCGGTCCTATGGGAGCTATATGATATAGTCAACCGATTTTGATCAAATTTGGTACAGTGATTGGGAACTATAAAAAACTTTCGATTGCCAAATTTCGTTACGATATCTTCATAAACAAACGAATTATTCATCTAAAACGCTTTTTTTTTTCGAGGTCGTCTCAAACACCCCCATGGGAGCTATATAATTTATCCCCGATATCAAAAAATAAAATAAACTTGCCTCCTATGGAATAATATGGGATCTAATGTGAAAGTTTGGTAACTCTAGCTCTTACCATCTCTGAGATCTAGGCGTTCACACGGACGGACAGACGGACGGACAGACGGACAGACGGACAGACGGACATGGGTATATCGACTTCTCTATTCACCCTGATCATATTTTAGGTAACTTTGGGGTGTCTCCGACGTCTCCTTCTATATGTTACATACATTTTCGGCTTGCACAAACTTAATATACCCTTGGACCATACGGTACAGGGTATAATAATTGCAATATTGCGATTAATTTAGCTCGTTTATTTTTGATTGTAAACACATTAGTAACTATAGAATCTAGAGTGTTACCGATGTAGGCAATAAATGTTAAATAGATCTGAGGGATATTCTTAATCTCTGAAAACACAAGCGATAAAGGCATAAAATTTTACAATCTCTGCATAGTACCATCTCTGGATGAAGTTTCCTTAGTTCCTTGAGCTGATATTTGATATTTTCTTTCCCACGCCAGTATTTCCCGTCTTACAGCCATATTACTATATTTTTGAACTTCAAACTTGACAGATGGCCATAATCATCTAAAAGCAAGCCAAAAAGTTCAAAATATCCCAAGGGAAGGAGCTTTGCCTATGGACTACTCTTTGGAAGGCACTCCCCTGATCTGCACAAACAGCAGAGGTGATCAAGTCAGGTCTATCTATCTGTCCCTAGTCGGAATTAAATCTACATGAGGCTTAAATACATATTAGAAATACATTTAATGCGTTGCCCGACAATCTGACACCCTGTACCCTTCTTCTCGAAAAAATCAACTCCTGCATATTCCTTCTAAGTACTTTCCAATTAAAAAATGAGTTTCTATGGTGCCCTACGATATTTTTTCGTATAGGAGAAAAGTTATATCAAAGAAGTTCTTTAAAGTTGTTTAATTTGGGTAGAGTTTGAAGTGCTTATGTATGTTGGGAGCTATGGGAGAAAATACGATAAATCGTTATATATTGGTTAGGTTGCATAGGCAACTCAGATAGTGACTGTGATGGCCCAGCAACGATGAGGTCCATTGTGTTACCTAATTAAAAGAAGGGGAGGAAAGAAATTGAAGAAAGGGAGGCAGTGTAAAGGAGGATCAAAAACTTTAGGACATCCCTAATCGCCTAAGTCTCTCTTCTTGCAGAACCATTTTGAGATTCGACCCTGTTTATAATACCTAGACATGTCCGTCTGTTTGCTAGTTATCAGTGATGGTAAAAGGAACGGTAATTAGCAATGCAAAGATATCATTCCCAAATTAAGCCCTCTGAAGTTTTCAAGGCTTTTGAGATCATCTACAAAATATAATAATATAATATAAAAATTCAAGTTCGGTTGTCTGTCAACGCTTTTTGAACGTTAATGGGGTCGCTGAATCCGATGTCTAGAGAAACCAGAACAGGTAATAGATTCGTTTTATTTAATTTTTGTTGGCTATTTCTGAATCCATGAGTGTTGGAATTTTTTCGATTGCAACTCAGTACCTCAAAGTCCTCTTATGGGTAGTCCTGTCTCATGTAAAGTTCACATACCTATTATTTAAAGCTCTGCTGAAGAGATTCATCATTCGTATAAGATTTCAGATTTTACCTACCAAGCATTCCCATAAAGCTGGATGGTACCGATATCCCCTTGGAGAAAAAGGTTCGCTACATAGGTGTTGTATTAGATGCAAAGCTTTAGAGATAATGAAGATAAAGAATCTCATATCCTTTCGTTAGTAGGAACTCACGGTTGTCTACTGAGAATAAATTGTACTTGTTCCGATCCATATTTCAAGCAGTAATTTTTAATGAAGCTCCCATGAGGTCCGATGTGGCTTAACCTTTATTATAGATGTAAAGCGAAATATACATATATCATGCCATAAAGTGGGGACAAAGCCATTCTTCAAATTTTGACCAGGGCGCTTTGCATCTTACTCCCATCTTTTTGCCAAAAATTTTTTATAGCCCATCCAAATGGTGCCTTTGAAAACTAAGCCAATGCGACCAACGTTATTAAAAGTTAAAAAAATAATTTTATATAGTTACTGTAATTAAAAAATGTTGTTAAAGCTTATTTTGGAACACATTGCCACAATAATTATACGAGTCAACAGCCTAGAAAGAGTTCAAGCAAGTACCTATTATTAAATAAAATAGCAAACTAATTGTTTATTTTTATTATCAAAGTATTACATCATTTATCATTTCTGTCTATAAGTATCAGAATACCCTACTAGCCTTATCTAAGAGCACGTTTGGATTTCATGAACAAAGTATCTAGTATTTTTAGAACTTTGTCATGAGTGTGTCGCGCTTTTAAAACCACAAACATTTGCACAACATTTAAAAGATCTACAGATATCTTATCTATAAGAAGATGCAAGCATGGGTCAGTGTCGTTTGGGAAGTTCGTCAAAAGATTTCAGTTATCAAATTATACAGTTTATAAAGTATTTATTTTTATCTACTTATGACCCCCTAGAACAGACTTTATCTAGCCAAGTATCTTTTTTCTAAACAAGTATCTTTAAACTTTGAAAATTAGCCCAGACATACTGCAAATAATACCTCGTGAGAGTTGTACAATGTCTAGATAATGACGTTTTACTGAGGTGATTTACCTGTTATCTCAAGTTAGGGTAATTAGGTAAATCCATATGGAAATTATGTATGCCCCAAAGTACTCCAAACTTAAGTATTTAATGTGCAATTATTTCTTATCTGAAATATTTTGCGAAACTTAATGCGTAAATTCTGCCAACTTTACGATTGATATTGGTGGAATAAAATAAATAGTTGAGACCGTAATTTATGCCTATATGAAGCACGTGTCAGTCGAGCTAATCAAAGATAAGCCGGAAATCCTTAGAGATTAGGTGAAAATATTGAACTTTGACTGTCTGGTTCTATACTGTATATAAGGCAGGATAAATATAATAAATTTCCATGTTAGAACATTTTAATTTAAGTATGTACATAAAGCAGCTATGAAGCATGTGTCGGTTAAGCTAATCAAAGATAAGCCGGAAATCCTTATAGATTCTAGATTATGTGAAAATGTTGAACTTTGACTGTCTGGTGGTATACTATATATAGCAGGATAAATATAATAAATTTCATTGTTTTTATTTTTATTTAAGTACTTTGGTACACATATTATTTATGTTATGAGTTGTTTTTGGTTTATGATATGTTTAATTATAAAGATAGGTAATTCAAATATAAAGATAAAATACTGCATATCTGGGTTTATTTACTAAAGTCTAATATTGTAATTTTTAAGTCTATATGAATAAACTTATTTTTATAGCGTACAATTCGACAGTTTTATTTTGAAATTAACTCTACAAATTAAGAAATTTGTTTTACGATGGCGTATAAAAAGCTTGTGTATTTTTAACATAATTTTTGGATAAGATTTAATTCCATTTGGTAAAAAAATTAACTACGCATAATGATGCTAAAAATGATATATTTTTATTATAAAGGCTCATATATCCCAAAATTTTGTTAAATGAAGTTTTTTCATTTCGTGCGAAATTTTTGTTTGCTGCGTATGGGCTTTAAAAAAAAGTTTATTGATGCAGCACAGTGGCTTGCAGGCATTAATTCTTACTGGTCAATATTAATTTTTTCCATGTAACATAAACACACTTTTAAAATAAAAAGCATACGCTGTATTATCTGGTAATATATTTCAAAAGAAAACATGTCTTTTTTCGAAAATCCTAGGAAAATTTGTGTCTCTACTACCTATATCATTTATACGAACCCAATAAAATTTCATATCTGCAATCTTCTGAATTTTTTGCCATATTTTCTTTGCCAAAAATTAAAAAAAAATAATTTTGCAGCCAAATGAACCACTGTGCATCATGCCGTCACATTATTTCTCGGCTTAGTGTGTCCGCTAGATGGCGCATTCAAGTCATTCTCGCTAGACGGCGCGAGCAAGTTTTTAAAAATTTGTCTTTAAAATAATCGACCGTACTCCGGAAAAGGAATGTTTGGTCCTTCCGATTTCACCTAACCGATTTTTTTATGTGTTTTGAAATCGAATAATTTATTGCAAGATTAACTAAAGCGAATCGGCAAAGTAAGTTTAAAAAGTACACATTTTATACTAAAGATTATTTTATTATAAATTCTTAAAAAGATGGCTTAATTTATTAATGTTATATTTTTCTGTTTAGGTGTTTGCTATGAGCTTTAAAAAAATACAAATTTAAATTTTTTATTAACACTCCTTAATACTTAAAAAAAGGATACAGTTTTTCTCCATACATGCAGTTTAGTTAAAATAAGAATTGATTCCGACCTAGTATTTTTGAAAGTAGGTATCCAACTGCCGGATGGCCCATTTAGGTCATCTTCCTATTTTAGGAAATACATTACTTCCTTTATTTATTGAGTAGATTTATAGATTTTCTTAAAAGTTTCTACTGTCATATTGGAATAACGAACATTTTGAGCACTATTAACCCAGATAATAAGATCCTTTTAATTCTTTCCTGCTCTTCGTGCAAAAAAATTGTCCTTTTTTAATTTTAAATGATTGCTTTTGTGTTTTCTAGCAACATTATATGTTAGACATAGTGGAACTCGTATAGCAAATATCTCTCCATGTACATATACTTATTTTCTATGAAAAGCAAAAATTTAATTTTTGAAATAAAGGAAGATTGTTTTCTGAAAAACGGACACAAACGGAGTCTCTATTCGAAATAAACGTTCCGTTGCTAATGAGGTATATAAAAAAAATGTATGCACATATAACAATTTCCATGAGGTATATTTCCAATCCTTAGAAAACTCTTAATTTTATGCTTTGACGAAAAATTCGATTTTTTATTCTTGCAGCCAAATGAACCACTATGCGTCATCCCGTTACACTATTTCTCTGGCTAGTGTGACCGCTAGATGGCATAATCAAACTGTTGTCTCTAGATGGCGCAAACAAGTTATTATACATTAACATTAGAATTTATATTAAAATCATTTCAACATAATTAAAGTTAATATCTTATATATCAAGTGGCATATATTATAAAATATTAGATAATACTTCATTAGCAACATAATTGCAAGCCAGCGTTACCTAATTTTACTTTCTTTGATTATAAACAAATGAATTCTTAAAGCTTACCATGATCTTGCCGGCTTTAGGCAGCTGCTTGGGCAAAATTAGGAGATGTGCTCAAAAAATATTTAAATAATTTGCATGTTTGGGGCTGTTTCGAAAACCGCTTGTACTTCGGTCCGCTTCAAATAAGCTTTAATTGGTCAAACGATATCGAAATCAGGAACAGCTCTACTTATCTCCATAATTAAAAACGCAAATTTTAAGTTTGCTCAACTTTATTTTTAGTTTATTTATTTTGGCCATTCCCAGTAATATTCCACTACCAATAGTGGCGCCACTCGTGGCCTACATCAAAACTAAATTCAAAACAAATTTGAATATGTTAGTTGCAAATTATGTTGACCAAAGCAGCTGGTCGAGATGTCTCCATGGTTTTAGAAAAATTCCAAAGTTCAGCCTCCAGCAAGATCAATGACTTGGCGTTATTTAAGCTAACCGAATACAAAGTGCAAACTTAAAATAGATATAGACAGAGACTTGGCTTTTAAATGTGCTTATAAAGAGCTAGTAAGGCCTAGACGAAATACAAGCCAAACTTGAAAAACAAATCACGAGTTAAACAGATGCCGTCTAAAAAATTGTAAGCCTAGTTTTTCTTCTTTTTTTAGCTAGCGCGACTTGGCCAAGTTAACGCAAGGTAATTAAAAACCGGCATTACACTTCAATGATTGAGGGGTGGTGGGTGGCCAGATTTGGAGTGCAATCAATGTTGTTGTTGTTGTTGATTTTTTCGTCACTTTTATTAAGATGATTTCACACGCAGCTGTCATTAATTTTATCTGTCATTTATTTTATTTATTACAATAAATCCATCCCGAGCCAGACTCTTAGACAAACAGAGCTCAAGACGTCAGCAGCAAGTGTTTTCCTTAGCCATTAAGCCAACCATTAGTGACGTCACAGTAGGGGTGTTAATAAATAAAAGTAGCATCCACCATTCAGTGACAAAGTTTGTGTACATTTTGGTGCCTTTCAATACCTGGTGGTAAATTTTTTGAAATCATACAAATATTTGGCCATATCATTTACGCTTTAAGCCATAATTGATGCGTGGTCGGTTGGTTGGCTAAATACATATTTTCACATTGCATTGTTGGCTGTCACTTTAGCAATTGTTGGGCTTGTGGTTGTCACCAGATATAGTTGTTGGATACAATAGATAAAGGCACAGATAGGTACAAATAGCAAATATTGTACAACATTGTATTGATATCATGTGTTATAAACATATTTTTCCATCCATCGAGTGGCAATTGAATTTTTGGTTTGCTGCAGTTTGATTTACAATCGTTGAAACTCTCTGAATGGGTTGAATACGATTTCTATGAAAATGAATTGGTTTATTGGCACAAAGAATTGCAGTAGAATTTATTCGACCACTTGTCAAATGAGTATTGCTTTCAAAATTAAACTGAAGTGGTGCTTCAAAGGGCATATAACACTTCGGAAATTATAAAATGGTGTGCTTTTTCAGTCAAGAAGTGACGGAATGTAGCTCCCAAATCAACAATCTGGGTATAATTTTGGTAAAGAGGAAGCGCAATTAAAAAACAATTCTTTTTTGATTCACAAAAAATTTTGACTTGGCACTCTTTAAGCTCCTATCTTTTACTTAAATAAATTAGCATTACAAGAAATAAGATATCGATAGCTTAGACCCAGATGACTAGGAAATCTCAATACCATCTGAAACTTGAATAGTTGACACAGCCAGATGAGGATAAAAAAAAGGGGTAAATTAAAATCAGATTGGTGTAGTAAGTTCTCAGAATGTTGAGAGATTATTTAGACAGATTTATATCATATTACAAATTTCATACAAGCCTGAAATTCCACTCCTTGATACATGTATTGGAAATACATCGGCGGACTAATCTTGCAAACCGATGTTACTTTGTGCTAAATAAGGAATTCAAGAGTAGAACCCTCTCTCGACACACGAAATTAACCCTTTACAAATCCCTCATCATACCCGTACTTTTCTGCGGTGCTGAAGCATAGACATTAGCATGATCCGATAAGACGAATTTAGGGACTTTCAAGAGAAAAGATATCGACGTATCTTTAGACCGATAAGTGTGGATGGTGACTTTCGCATTCAAATGAATCACGAGCTGTATGAGCTATACGGCGGCACCGATCTAGTTCAACGCATACAACTACAACGTCCGCGCTGGCTAGGTCATGTCCAGCCAAAAAAGTATTCAAGCGGAGATCATTAGAAGGTCAACGTCGACTGGGACGCCCGCCTCTGCAATGGGAAGATTAGGCAACGGAAAATCTTCCTAGCAAGCACAAGACAGAAACCGCTGACGTAGGATAACTTCCGCGGGCGAGACTTATAACCGGTTATAATGGCCAAAATAGTAATAGTAGTATATATTTAGTGCCGATTCACGGGGTGTATTTCGGGTCCGGACCCTCCTCCTCCCAAAGTTTGAAAAATGGGATGCAAGTCTTTTCGAACTCAGATATTTCATACTCTTCAAAGTTAAGAACCCCCAAGACAAAATCATAGATCTGAATCAACTGCAATTTTCCAGAAATAGCTGTCAAACAAGATTCAAACGCGCCGGGACGTAGTCAAAACGCATTTGACGATGTCGTAAAAATATTGCCAAAAAGTAACCAAATCTTTCATAAATGCTTTTCTCACCAACTCCATTTTTCAAATTTTTCATTCAGTTGTAGATATACCGTCTGTAATATCCCTGAACATTCCCTAATTTGTATAGTTGGAAGAATATCATTGTGCATGCTCGAATAACTTTCAGTACCATACAAATCCGCCAGAGTACACTTCCGATTGAAGCTTTGATCCCTTTTAGAATCATCTTGGATAGCTTCTAGAAACATCTGTAGACCCCACTTTCAGTGGTATGGTTAAAAATAATAAATATTATAATATTAAATTAATATATAATAAATATTTTTAACCTCTACCAATAGGTACAAGGTGTATACCAAATTTGTTTATTTTATGTAACAGATGGAAGGAGGCGTGGCACACCCCAATTATTTTATATCATAACCTTGAGTAGCGATTGAGCCATGTCCGTCTGAACCTCCATCCGTCCCTCTTTCTGTATAAACATCTTCATTTCGGAGATTTGTCATTAAACAGCATTAATATTTGGCTATACGTAATTGCAGCTACAAACATTTATTGTAAATTCATTAAAAAAGCCCCAACCACACGACTTATATACTAATACTCTCACATATATATATATTCCGTCATTGTAAATCCGCAAAATGTAAAAAAATTACAACTTCTGCCTAACAAATGTCACTGAACTCACTTAACAAATTAAAAATTCGCAAAATAAAAACCATCTTCTGCAGTGCGCCCCAAAAATATATTATATACGGGTACTCATACATATACTGAAAATTTGAATATTATATTTGCACAGAGTTATTTGTATTGTTTTGAAAAAGTTTCAATTTGACTCAAGTAGCCGGGTAAAAATGTTTTTTTTTGCCAACTTCTCTTATAAATTTAGCAATTTACATTATTAATAATTCGCCATTAAAAACAACAAAATGTAATTGTAATGAAAACCTGCACTTGGCAGTTTGGGGAGGAGTTTTCGGAGTTACGGGTTAGGGGTTAGGGTATCCAGTCGGGGAACTACACTACTACAATGGGTTTTGTTTTAATGC
Source organism: Chymomyza amoena (assembly GCA_037043745.1). Taxonomy (NCBI): domain Eukaryota; kingdom Metazoa; phylum Arthropoda; class Insecta; order Diptera; family Drosophilidae; genus Chymomyza; species Chymomyza amoena. The sequence goes on along the minus strand of JBAMAX010000905.1, from coordinate 60,575 downwards.
GGCTTGTTGAGTGCTTAACGTGGCTTGCAAATTGTTTATGACTTTGAGGCGGCACAGCTGAGCTATTTGCTTAAAGGTTTTTTTCTCCCATATATATATATAAATGTATGTATGTATATATGTATTTATGTATGTAGTATATAAGGGGTAGAACTTTATTTGACATTTGTGAGCCGACTGCAAAAGTCAAAGGCAACTTTAAGCAGGCACTCAAGCGAGTTAATCTCGGAATGTGTTTGAGTTAAAAACAAATCGGAGCACTGCCCTGAATCAGTTCATCAAACAGGTTTGAGGGTTTTGGAAAATGAATAATTAAAAGAATATCTTTGGTGCAGTTAGTAAAACCCCATTATGATTTAATATTGTCAATGCATTGCCACTTAAGAGCCTACATCTATATTCACAATCACTTTCATTAATGAAATCGATTTCATATACGATTTATTTGTATTGGTTATTTGAGCAAAGTCCAAAATTTTATTTACATAAGGAAATAATCGATCCGCATAATAAATCTAAGTAACGTTGCGACGTGCAAAAATGAATTCACAAATTCCACTTCACAATAATCCCACATAAAATATTACGCCTACATTGTTGACCATTTTGCACGCCCACAATTATGATCCCCCCCCCCCCCCCCCCCCCCCCCACTTACACACCTTTTTTATGGCCAACATTTTCCAACACTTGATTCTTATCTGTTCCAGAGCGTGCCTATTTTTACGGCTCTGTACACCAAGTTCCTGGAATATTGTTCCCAGCTATAAATACTTCTGATTTTATTATCATTTTGTTTTGATATTATTGCACATTGATTGGAATCTTTCTAAAAATTAACCACAAAGTGGTCAACACTTTAAAGCCCACCAATCCAGTTATTAATAATGAGATAATTTGTAAGATTAGCTTTATCAGTTTGTAAGCTGGGTGAGATTTTTGGTCTTTTATTAAAGTTGTTGCCAGGTCAATTACTTAAGTGGTTTTCCCAAAGTATTTCACAAGTGGACGTGTGCCTTGAACTGATAACCAACTGGACTCAAGTACTTGTTGTGTCAATGAATGACTAAACAAAATTATGGCAGGAAAAGGGATTTAGTACTTAAGAGAAAGTCGGGGATTTTTAATAGAAATTTAAAAACAAGTTACTTATAGATCAAAGTACCAAGGAGATTACGAACTCCAACTACAATAGCTTTTAGTGTTTCGATACCTAGGTCCTACAGTTTGCTAGCAAAGCCCATACTGAGAAGAAAAACTGGAAAAACTATAAGAAGCTGGGGATTTTTGCGTGGGAACATCTCGGCGCTGTAATGCTTACGTTTTAAGAATCCATAATACTAGATATCGTGATATATTTATATAAATGACATCAAATGCTGATTGTCAGTTTTATTTATGCCTGTCATAAAATTGGGAATTCCACAGACCGCAAGTCTCGATTAAATTTAATAACATATGCAAAAAAGCGGCATATTTTATATCATAAATAATCAGCTTTTCCATCTGATAGCTAGACAGTGTAATTAAAACAAATATTTCTTTTCAATAAAATTCCCAAAAATGTGACATAATGCCATGTGAAAAGCAATTTTAATTTATTATTAATATTAATGACAATTTTTCTATTTAAAATAATATTACAAATTAATCACGACCCATCACTGGCGAAAAAGGTGAATTTTTCTAATAAAACAACTGCAAAATGCCTTAAAACGAAAATAAATTCCCAAAATGCGTCATGGGAACGTTCCCTGTATCAGAATTAATTTAAAAACAAACTACACAAATGAATCTATACTAGAATGGATACTTCGTTCAAAATGGCGCACCTAATTGACCTTGAGATTTTCTTAAAAAATTTTCAATATATTATACTTATCTAACAAAATAGCTGAAAATGCAAAAAACCAGATAAATTCCCAAAAAGGATAGGATGGGTACTTCGTTGCAAATTGGCGTACCTAATCGGCCTTAGATTTTCTTTAAAAATTTTCATTATTTTGCTTGTTATCAAATAATTGATATTTAGACCTTAAAAGATAATTGGAATAAAAAATAAAATAAATTATATTATATTATACGAAGCGAATTAAGTTTAAGTTAAAAAAAATATTTCCATACAAATGTTTACTCTCCTTACCCCTTTTTGGGTGACAAAATTATCCAAAATCCTATTCCTACCTCGAGATTAAAATAAAACTTTGTATAAAATTAAGCCTTCTTCTACTCATATTTCCCTTACTCATTGTTAGCCCAGCTTTACACCTTTCGAGGGAAATTACTGCAAGGGAAATTTTGTATGCAAAACATGAACCATATTCGGAAAAAAATTAAATAAAATATTTATCAATAACTAAATAAAATAAAATAAAAAATAAAATAATCTAAGAATATTTAAAAATATTTTAAAAATTATTGCAGCTTTAAATACTACTACGTACTATTTTTAACCAATTTTTCTTCTTCGTTTTAATTTGTCTTGAAACAAAATATTCGCTTTTAAATCAAATAAAAATAATTATTTTGGTAAATTTGGGAGCTGCAAAAATTTGGTTTCAAACCGCTTCCGAATAAAATATTCGCAAGGTCGATTAGCTCATATTTCATCTCTTAGTGGGTGAGTTATCAGGAAGTGTGGAGGGGTTTTAAATAAATGCTCCAAAATGTGACATAGATATTGATTTTATAACTATTTAGTAAAGCTGGGCTCGATCTTCAATTTTCTATCTATCTATATTTAATCTAACCAAATGCTAGAGGAAAAATGTTTTTTGGCATTGAAAATAGAAGATCTAACTAAATTTTTGAAGATATAAAAAAAAAAATTTTATTAAAAAGTGGGCGACTCAAAATTCCATTTGGAGACATAATTTAAAATGTTTAAAATGATGCAAAGAATCAGAATCTCTGAGAGCCGCCAAGCGATTTTCTGGCTCATACAAATTGATCCGATATAATGTACATAAAAGATCGAAAAAAAACAATCGATTCTATTGTCAAAAGACTTCAAAATGTTGTTATTTATAAGTAAATGGATTGAAGTTCCTGACTTTTTTTTAATGCCAGCCTTCGAATCAATCGATTATTTAAAATATATTCTGTAGAGTAAGCCCATTCGGATTCAATAGGATTCCAACTAAAAATTCATTTTCTAATGCAAAGATATGTAAGCCTTAGCTCCTATATAATATATGCAGTAATTAAATAAATGTTTGCTCACTTTTTAATGTCTTACATACATATGTACCTACTCCTATATACATATAAGTACATACTTAATACGTATGTACTCATGTCTACATCAAAAACTCATTAGATTAATGAAAACGATTTCAAATTAATTTCCAGCTGACTACATCTAGACAAAAATTGATTTCCGGCAACTTAACACAATTTCTTAACGCCAAATTATGTCATTAACATTATAAAACATTGGCAAAAATCACTTTAAACAAAAAGAAAAAAAAATCCCAAGTATAAATCATAATTAAAAACAAATCCAAATAAGACAAGAACAATTGCAAAAAAAAGCAAGATAATGCCAAAAATTAAGAACTGGATTTGAAATGATTTTTAACTACAGTAGACAGCACTTGAGATATACATATGTACAAACTATACATACTTTTTTATGTATATAATTGCTATGTACTTTTCGCACTTTTAAGTACCTGTAGCTTTATTATCTTTTGTACTAAAACTCCACAAATCGCAAAATATTCCACTTTTTTTTCTTAATACACGAACAAAAATCACAATACAATAAAAACTTTTCAATTATAATAAAATTCGCTTGTCTGAAATATTTTTAAGCCTTTTTTATTATTTTTAAGCTAAATTCAGACGAAGATCGCGCGACATGCAAAACAATACTCAATTATTTATTAACAATTCACGTTTTTGCACATTTACACTTTGTCAGCTCGTTTCTCTGCTTCTTCGCTTTGTGCTGCTCTTCAGCTAGTTATAAATATTTAAGCGAAAAACAAAAATGAGCAAACAAAAAGAAATGAAAAGTATCAAAAACGTCAAATTAACAATAGCGTCAATCGAGAGATATTGTCAAGGTCTAAGAAAAGAAGTTAAAAAGAGGACAGCTGATAACACAAAGCATGTTTGATAGCGAAGACAACAAAAAAGAGCAAGAAATTCGATGCTAAGATAACTAAAAAATGTATACACTATCAATTTGACGAATTAAGGGGCACACCTAGTGTGACAGCCTAAAAAAAAGGTAATTTTTGGAATTAATAAAAAAATAATAGTGAGTCCATCTATTTAAAATTTTGAGGGTATATTTATACATGTTTTGAGAATACACAGTAAAATTTTTGAAATAAAATATTGAATATTTTTGAAATGACACGCGATCTCCGGCGGCGCCAAAAAAAAGGTCCTCCACTGCTGGAGTGATTGCAGCCATCTCCGTTGATAAAACCTAAAAAAAAAAATTCTCGTAAACTAAAACATATTGTCTGTACGATGAACCTCGGGCGATCAAAAAAGTCGAAAATTGACAAAATGGCGGCTTGTTGAAAAAAAAGTTAAATTTTTCCCAAAATTTTGGTCGTTTTTGGACTGCCAAAATTCGATTTTTGATCAGATCAAAAAACTGGAGGTTCATCGTATGGAGAAATATATAGAGGAGATGCAAAAAAAATTTGATAGCGATCGGATCATTTGTCTTCGAGTAATCACTCCAGCAAATTCGAAAAATGCTGTTTCGAGAAAACGCGTTTAAGGGGCACACCTAGTGTGAAATTTTCAAAAAATTAATTTTTTTTTTCCATATTTCGATAGGTTATACCTTTAAAAATAACATACTAAAATTTTAAATCGATATCTTAAATAGTTTTTGAGTTACAGCCATTTAAAAGAGTAGCCGCTCGGCAGTTACATAGTTGGTATATACCTGAGATCGCGTGTCATTTCAAAAATATTTAATATTTTATTTCAAAAATTTTACTGTGTATTCTCAAAACATGTATAAATATACCCTCAAAATTTTAAATAGATGGATTCACTAGTTTTTTTTTTTAATTCCCAAAAATGGTCTTTTTTAAGGTTGTCACACTAGGTGTGCCCCATAAATGGCTGTAACTCAAAAACTATTTAAGATATCGATTTAAAATTTTAGTATGTTATTTTTAAAGGTATAACCTATCGAAATATGGAAAACAAAAAAATCTATTTTTTGAAAATGTCACACTAGGTGTGCCCTTAATTATAATATATCAATTTTTTTTAAACCAAAACAAAATGTAAAGTTTTAACTAGAATAGCTAATCACAAAAGTTTTGAAATATATGTATTTATTTTATAATTTATTTATAATTTCTAAAATTTTTATTAATTAATTTGTATTAATTAAGTTAAAACAAGGCAAAGTTGGTACTCTTGTTCTATTCTTTTCGATTTTTCCGCTTTCAACTTTCAACAAATATCTTTGCTTAAAAATTTTTGCAAAAACCCAATTATTTATTTATCGATAAATTAATATTTAAAGGATCTGGTTTTCTTGTAAATTTAAAACAACGAAGTTTTTTTTCAATTTAATTAAATTTTTTTAATAATTTTTTTCAATATAATTTTAAAATATTTTTCCGCGAACTTTTTTAGTAGGTTTTTAGTTATTTTTGGAAAGCTTTTAGTTTAAATCGTAAAATGAATTTAAAATTAGTTTTTTGTTTATTTATTTACCACTTTAATCATTTTTGTACCACTTTAATCATTTAAAAAAAATTTTATTTTTTTTTTTTGCTAATCCAAATAATTTAATTAATTTCTGGAATTGGACTAGCTGAAGAGGTCTATGGCATGTAGTGAAAACTATGGAGCCTAAGCGTTTTTTTATTTTTTCATTAAATTTAAATTATTCTTTTGTATATATCCTTGCTTGATCATATTTTTGAGAAATTTTGTTGAGAAATCCTTTAAAAAATTGTTCAAATTCAATTTTTCGGCTTAAAAAAATATATTTTTTTATATTTTATTTTAAGGTTATTTAAAGTAAAAATAAATTTCATATTTTTCGTTTATTTACTTAGTATTTTTGTAAAACTTTAATACTTTTTAAAAGCGTTATTGTATTTCGCCTATCCAAATAATTTAATTTATCTCTGGAATTGGTCTAGCTAAGGATTTCTAGGGCAAGTAGGGAAAACGATAGATCCTAAGCGTATTTTCCGCACAATTATTTTTTTTAAATAAGTTTTAACTTAATTTTTAATAAATTTTTTCATCGAACTAACATTTTTTTATCTAAATACCTTACAAATGCCTTGATAATATTTTTAAGAAATTTTTTTGATAATTCTTTTAGGAAAGTTGTTAAAACTAAATTTTTGGGCTTAAAAAAACAATTTTTTAAAATTTTTTTTTTAATTAATCTGTAATTGTAAAAATAAATTCAAAATAAATTTGTTGTTTATTTACTTAGTAATTTTGTAAATCTTTTATTCTTTTTAAAAGCTTTATTATTTTTTTTGCCAATCTATCTAATTTAATTTATCTTTGTAATTGGAATTGCTGAAGATCTCATGGGCAAGATGGGAAAAAAATAGATCCTTAGTGTTTTTTTTTCACAATTTTTTTTTTAATAAATGTACTTTATTTTTTTATTTTTTTATCAAGCTTAAAATTCTTTTAAATTTAAATATTATCTATAAATTTTTTATATGTATTATAAATATCGTTAAATTTACTTTTGTAACAAGTCTTAAAAACTTTCATTTTTTTAAGCGTATAATTTTTAATAAATTATTATTATTATTAAAAAAATAGTAAATAATAACTAATGCATATGTATATAAACGGAGTGTACCACAATCCTACTTCATGTTCCAAACTTGATGACAAAATAAACGTACTCTTTATAAATACGGACGGAAAGTAGTAAATAAACTAAAAACAAATATTTTTAAAAAGTTGTTTTCAATTTCGTTAACAGTTGTCAATACAAAAGCAATTTACATGACCCAAATGGGTAAATTTTAGAAAAAGTACCTGTATTTAAATTCTATTTGTTTAGTTATTTAAGGGAAATTTTTATATATCCCTGCTTGATAAGCTTTATTTTTTGAATAACTCAAAAAAATTAACGCCATGACGATAAATTTTGAAATGGCTCTTAGTTCATGTATCGTAATTTATTAAAAACGATTTTTATTATCAAAGTTAGTATAAAGCCCTAAATTCTCCAAAGAATAAATAAGGTTAAATGAGAAACGTGAGTTAAGAAACTTCTTATGTCTCATGTCTCTTTAGGTAAGGGTTGTCCTATCTATATGGACTGAACCATGATGCTGATAATTTTTGTAGAAGAAAAATGTACAAAATGATTCAAAGCTTTCATTAACTTGTGTCAAAGATTTCTGAAATTTTGCTGGAAAAAAAGAGACTTTCGCAGTTAGTACTATTTAGACTTAATATTAAATAAAGATAAGTAGTTCGTGTTAATAATGGCAAAACGTGAACTCATGTCAATTTTAGCTAAACCTTTCATAAAAATAGAATAAAAATGTGTTTTTCTTCTTAGCAAGACTAAAGAAATTTAATTTTGTGAGAAATTAAAATTATTTGGGAACCTCCGAACTTATATAAAAATGTTTTTGTTCTTATGCTTTGATTCAAGTTTAATGATTAATTTATTTGTAGCTTTCTATTTTATTTTATTATTTATCAGATCTAGAGTGTACCCAAAAAGTTATATATGGGTGCTTAAGGATATGTACCGATTTGGTGACTGTAGATTTTGTGGAATAGGATCGATATAAAAAAAATATTATGTGTGCTGGGATAATTTTATGATTTTAATGGAAAATAAAATATATGATACCAATGTTCACACAATTTCATGATTCTAGCTCTTTTCAGAATTATTATACCCTGTACCGTATGGTCCAAGGGTATATTAAGTTTGTGCAAGCCGAAAATGTATGTAACATATAGAAGGAGACGTCGGAGACATCCCAAAGTTACCTAAAATATGATCAGGGTGAATAGAGAAGTCGATATACCCATGTCCGTCTGTCCGTCTGTCCGTCCGTCCGTCCGTCCGTCTGTCCGTCCGTCCGTCCGTGTGAACGCCTAGATCTCAGAGATGGTAAGAGCTAGAGTTACCAAACTTTCACATTAGATCCCATATTATTCCATAGGAGGCAAGTTTATTTTATTTTTTTGATATCGGGGTTAAATTATATAGCTCCCATAGGGGTGTTTGAGACGACCTCGACAAAAAAAAGCGTTTTAGATGAATAATTCGTTTGTTTATAAAGATATCGTAACCAAATTTGGTATTCGAAAGTTTTTTATAGTTCCCAATCACTGTACCAAATTTGATCAAAATCGGTTGACTATATCATATAGCTCCCATAGGACCGATCGGCCAAAATAACTTTTTTAAAGAAAAGTTCGCTATATTTCGTTTTTTAATAAAGATATCGTAACCAGATTTGGCGTTTGGAAATTTTTAGACCACTTAAGCAATGTACCAAATTTGAACAAAATCGGTTGACTATATCATATAGCTCCCAAAGGTCCGATCTTGCAAAAAATCGATTTTTTAACAAAATTTGTTGTGTTTCGTTTGTTTGTTAAGATATTGAGACCAAATTTGACATTCTTAAGTTTTTTATAGTTCCTAAGCACTATACTAAATTTAATTCAAATCGGTTGACTAGTTCATATAGCTCCCATAGGACCAATCGGTCCAAAAACACGTTTTTTATACAAAATTCGATGTGTTTCGTTTTTTTGTAAAGATATTTGAACTAAATTTGGCATTCATATCTTTTTTAAGGTATTTAAGCACTGTGTCAAATTTTATTGAAATCGGTTGACTATATCATATAGCTCCCATAGGAACGATCGGTCAAAAAAAAATTTTTGCTTAAAAATTCTTCTGTTTTTGGTTTTTTGTGAAGAAATCGGACTTTATTACAAGCTAGTGGTACAGGGTATCCTAAAGTCGTCCGCGCCCGACTTTACGTCCGCCATTTTTTATCACGAAAAAATCTAAATCTGTTTTAACGATCGAATAATTTTGGATTTCTGGCATCTTACTCGTTTACTTAAGTATTTTACATTAAATTTATAATTTTATGTTATATAGTATATTATATTATAATTTTTTATTATTAACTAAATATAAACCTTACCTTTTGATAAAAACAAAAAATGCTGTTCAAAATGTCAATAGATTTTAAAACTCTACAACGAGGTATGTTAAGTACAACTTAATATTAAAACTATGACTTTGGTCAAATAAATACAACTCGGCATTGCTGGAATATAAAATGCATTGCAAAGCCAATGAAAAGCCCCACGCTTAATTTCGAAATTATTTCTGCATATTAAAAAGCTGATATTTACATGGGAATTACATTTCCATAAAGTACTTAGGTACTGTAGTAAAAACGTGGCCTCGAGGTCTTGAAATTTATTCACTGCAACTGAGCTTAGAGTTAAGTTGAAGTCTTGCAGGCCCATTGAGTGGGACTGGGTCTGAGCACTTTTTAAAGTATTAGCCCCGGCTCAACACCTGTTCGGATAGGTTAGTTTATAGGTAGTAGGTATTACATACATATATACTATATTATTTACTACCATGCTTCAAGGTAAGCCGGTTAAGGTCGTCACGTGCTTAATTACAAATAAACATTTTACAACACAATTTGTTAACAATAAAATAAATTGCCTATGAAATTTAAATACTAAAAATTAACAGTTTTTTTTACAAGCAGAATGTTAGTTAAATTTTTAGGTTGAAGTTGGCAGTAAATCAAAGTTAAAAAATTCGAGATTATGGCTCTAAAATGTTTGTAATTAAAACACGAAGTATTTAAAAATGAAGGGTGTTAGAGAGGTTATAGATATAATAACCAAAATCAATCATAAAGCCCATTTAAAAAAAATATTTACTTCATTTAAATGTTTTTTAGTATGGACCAAAAATGTTCGCTAATGTAGTAGTCATACCAAATTGTATTATTATATAATTCAATATTAATAAATAGCAAAGAATTTACAATTTAAATTAATTAATTTTGTATGCATAAAATAGGTAAATAATTGCAATGCAAATCAAAAATTTAAATTGTTCGTAATAACAAATCCCATAATAATGGGATTAATTAACTAATTGCAGCATTTTCGGTTAGCTAATTGCATATAAGCATTATTAGGAAAATATATTTTTTCTAATTGTATTTTATTTGTTGGTTCTAATGATTATATTAAGGAGTTAAGAATAAATCTAGCACTGAATTTCAAATGCTCTTTAAAAGCGAAAATTAAATTCGTGTAAAAAATTTTTCGAAATTTAAAAATTATAAATTTCCCAATTTTTGTTATGATTTAATGAAATGTGATCGTGACTCTTATAATTATTAAAATAAAAACCATGAAATAATTTTATTTTTTTTTTTAATAAAACAGAAAAATAACTTTATTTTTGCAACTAAAAATAAGAATTATTAAAATTTAAAAATTCTAGCTCTTCGTTTGGAGCTAAAAATAAAAATTATAAAATATTGGTTTAATAAAATTATCAAATAAAAATTTCAAGTTTTGTAATAAATATTTAAATTAATTTTGAAAATTTGTTTTACATTTTCAAATTGCAAAAAAGCATTTTTCTTCCATTTTTATAAATTGAAAATCAGTCTGCAGCCCTTTTTTATCCCGCCTACAGCCAGTCATAATTTTGAATTATATTCTGTCTTTAATTTTCTCATAAATAGTGTGACCAGCTCAATTTTGAGTGCGACCGGGACATTTCCTAAAAAAGTAATAAAATCCAGAACAATCGAACTCAAAGCCGGACCATTTCTTTATTAGGAATAAAACTTTATTATTCAACCTAAATTTATCAGTCGACTTATAGATAATTTGAATCTATTTTGTTGATTTTTATTTAAAATCGTATTTATCTTGTAATGATATTTTCTGATATTTTGGATGTTCTTTGAAAAAAATTTTAAAATTCAACGTAATGGGTGATTCATTAAGACCTTTTTTTATCAATAGGGATTTTTGTGTGGATCACGCGTAATCCATGACAGCTGTCAAAGGCAAAGTTGTTCAGTATTCATTGGCAAATCATCATGGAAAGACTTACACCCGAACAACGTTTACAAATTGTACAATTGTACTTCAAAAATCAGCGTTCTGCAAAGAATGTTTTTCGTGCGTTGAGATCGAAAATTTTGTCTCCACGGCTTCGTGAATAAGCAAAATTGCTGTATTTGGGAAGAAGTTCAACCCGAAGAGGTTCACCAGCTGCCATTACATCCAAGAAAAACAACGGTTTGGTGCGGTCTGTGGACTGGTGGAATCATTGGTCCGTAATCTTTTAAAAATGAGCAAGGTGAGAATGTTACCATCAATGGCGCAAGCTATCGGACCATGTTAACGGACTTTTTGCTGCCTGAAATTGTTGCTCGTGATCTCGACGACATTTGGTTCCAACAGGATGGCGCTCCGGTTCACATTCCCAATAAAACAATGGCTCTATTACGAGATCAATTTGCTGAGCGATTAATTTCACGTACGGGACCCGTACCTTGGCCGCCATGATCGTGCGATATCACACCGCTCGACTTTTTTCTTTGGGGTTACGTATAGTCAACAGTTTACGTGGACAAACCAGCAACGATAGAGGGCTTGTATGCCAACATTACTCGTGCTATTGGCCAAATACCAGTGGAAATGCTAGAATGAGTCATGGAAAATTGGACCTTCAGGATGGACCATTTAAAACGCAGTTGCGGCCAACATTTGAACGAGATTATTTTTAAAAAATTAATGCCATAAAATATCCTTTCGAAATCATAAATAAAGATCCCATCATTCCTTTGAAATTTGCATCTGCCAAATCATTTAAAAAAAGGTCTTAATGAATCACCCTTTATTGGGCTAAGTCTCGGTTTTTTCGGACCAGTTGGTCACACTATTCTTAAACAAATAAATAAATATATATTAAAAATATTTGCGTAGTTTTTCTTTTATAAATTGTTAATAAAAATAGAATTTAATTATCTCTTGAACTAAGAAGAAGGGTATTTAAGTAATGGTTTCAATAACTTTCCGTCAATGACATTCCCCTTCCCCCTTTAAAGAATCAATAATAAGGATTCCACAGAATACAAATTTTATTTAAATATTTTTGACTCCAAGAGTTGTATTGGAAGGTTTGCCGGAAACTCTAATAGCTATTTGATCCCAAAAAAAGAAGAATAAATATTAAGGATTCTCTACAAGATAAAATTTGAAATGGGTTTTGAATATAGCTTTTTCACAAATAGCTTTACTAAGATATTTTCATTCAACTGCATAAGATATATCTAAATCGGGTTTATTATTAAAAACAATAACAAGGAAAAAAATAAAACTTATACGTTACATTTTATTTTTTAAATCCATTGATGTGGTATGATGTTATAAATAACGTTGACTTCTTGAAAATCTTTTCATTAAAGCACTTTCGGGACCATATTTATAAGCGAATCTTTTAAGGCCTATTTTTACAGCACTGGCTATGATTACTCATTGGGTAAGATATATAGATAAAATAAATCAATATATTGTCGTAGCTGCCTCTTAATAAAAACTACTCAGACTTTTTGCGAATAATCTACTCCGTTTTTTTTTTTTGTTATAGACTATAGAGAACAAAAACAAATTTAATGTGAATGAAGAACGTGATCTTATTAAGTTGTCAGTTGAAAGTCATCACAAAAAAATTACAACTATTTATTACATTTTAAGAAAAAAAAAGTTCCCATTTCAAAATAATAATAGCAGCTAGTAATAAAAATAGTTTATCTAATTTACATTATAATTATGTGTAGTTAAAAAGTCAGCTATAAAAATTGACGCGTATTTAGCAAAAACGATCGTGAGGACTTTGACTTTTTAACTTCACGTAGCATTTATTTTAAGTATTAAACTCTTACTCAACTTATTTCTTGTCAAAAAGATGCAATAACAAATAACTTAAAACACGGATATTTAACAACAGATACTCCCATTTAAAAAGGCGTTTTTAAAATGTATCTTAATTTTTGTTGTTTTGAGCACAACATGATAATTATTATAATTATAAAGTAAACCAACGTATACGAAGCATTTTAACAGCTGCGCCTCCTTTTTTTATTTTAATAATTAATTTAGTTTATTTAACAAATTTATATTTAAGACAATCAGAGGCTTGTATTTTACAATTAGTGAAGACTTTTTTGAAGGCTCAACCTCAAAAAATTAATAACCTTGCTAATGAGTTTTATATAAACTCAATAATAAGATAATTTCCTTTTAAAAATTAATGATATTTTTGGTTTCGAGCAGCACGTGCAACTAATTAGCACATTTTTTATAAGGTTTATTACTAGTATATATATTTCATACCACAGTACATACAGGGATATATAGCCTCTGTAAAAGTGTTATATTATTTAGTCCAGTTATATACCAGTTAAGAACTGACTTCGTACCAGTTTAGGACTAACTAAAGCTGGAGTTGCTGAGCAATAAAATAAAATAAATTGTTTTAAATTTCACCTGCATTTAAACACGCTCAGAGCTCTAGTTCAGGTTCAAAAATGGCGGACGTAAAGTCGGGCGCGGACGACTTTAGGATACCCTGTACCACTAGCTTGTAATAAAGTCCGATTTCTTCACAAAAACCAAAAACAGAAGAATTTTTAAGCACAAATTTTTTTTTGACCGATCGTTCCTATGGAAGCTATATGATATAGTCAACCGATTTCAATAAAATTTGACACAGTGCTTAAATACCTTAAAAAAGATATGAACGCCAAAGTTATTTCAAATATCTTTACAAACAAACAAAACACATCGAATTTTGTATAAAAAACGTGTTTTTGGACCGATTGGTCCTATGGGAGCTATATGATCTAGTCAAACGATTTGGACTAAATTTGGTACAGTGCTTAGGAACTATAAAATACTCACGAATGTCAAATTTGGTCCCAATATCTTAACAAACAAACGAAACACAACAAATTTTGTTAAAAAATCGATGTTTTGGAAGATCGGACCTATGGGAGCTATATGATATAGTCCACCGATTTTGTTCAAATTTGGCACATTGCTTAAGTGGTCTAAAAAATTTCCAAACGCCAAATCTGGTTAGGATATCTTTATTAAAAAACGAAATATAGCCAATTTTTCTTTAAAAAAGTTATTTTGGCCGATCGGTCCTATGGGAGCTATATGATATAGTCAACCGATTTTGATCAAATTTGGTACAGTGATTGGGAACTATAAAAAACTTTCGATTGCCAAATTTCGTTACGATATCTTCATAAACAAACGAATTATTCATCTAAAACGCTTTTTTTTTTCGAGGTCGTCTCAAACACCCCCATGGGAGCTATATAATTTATCCCCGATATCAAAAAAATAAAATAAACTTGCCTCCTATGGAATAATATGGGATCTAATGTGAAAGTTTGGTAACTCTAGCTCTTACCATCTCTGAGATCTAGGCGTTCACACGGACGGACGGACGGACAGACGGACGGACGGACAGACGGACAGACGGACAGACGGACAGACGGACAGACGGACATGGGTATATCGACTTCTCTATTCACCCTGATCATATTTTAGGTAACTTTGGGGTGTCTCCGACGTCTCCTTCTATATGTTACATACATTTTCGGCTTGCACAAACTTAATATACCCTTGGACCATACGGTACAGGGTATAAAAACTAGTTCAGAAACCAAAAATTTTGGTTGGAACCAAGAATCGTTTTACGAACGTGTCCCAAAATCTTTGTCATATAAAGCAAATTTCATTTTAAGAACGAAAATCTTTTCAAGAGCTTCAACTACTGTTTTATAAACATTTTGTTTTTAATTATAATATTTATATAATCTATTGGTTAGTATTTAATATATAAGACAGTATTGTCTTATCGACAGTTGCCAGTGAATGGCATTTTTGCTAGAGAATTTTTAAAAATAAAAATCATGAATTAAAACATTTGATGAAATAGTTTATTGAAATACAAATAACTTCGAAATTTAATAATCTTAACATTTGGTTGTTATTTACATTTTATACATACCGAAAATATATGTGCGACTCTACACTCCTACATATTTTTACAACACCACAACAACATTATACCAACCATTATATACTACCCCATTTACTTGCCTTTATGATAACCAAAACAGTCGCCAGCAATTAACGTTTAGCTAATTAAAGGTAAAAACCGGAGCGAGTTTTGAGTCCCACGCTTCAAAAAACTTGCAAATTGGCCAGATCCACCTAGTTCTGAATTGAATTTTTTTTAAAACAAACGCAGACATTTTTCATTAAGAAATTTGCCTAGTCAAATACGTCGAAATAATAAATGGCTTTGAATTAAAGCTGTAGAATTTTCATTAGACCCAAAATATGCCCAAGGGCAACATTTGGCCAAAACTACAAATTTACCATTGGTAGCTGGCGCATAATAATTTATGCTAAAATACGCCTAAAAGTGTGCTGTAATTTGCAGGCTTTTCTGCTTTTACAATTTGAAGGAGTCGTCGCAAAGGACGACGCGAGGACGACGACTTTGAAGCTGTTGAAAAGTTTTGCGGCTCTAATCACTTGTTAAGTTATTTGTAGAACTTGGGCGTAGTTACCATTAGCACTTCCCCGTCTTCAGGGAAGGGAGTGGTGAAACGTATTCCACATTTTATTTGATGTTGAATATTTACTACATTGTGTATACAAAAAGTTTTATACGCCACAAATTGTTAGGCATTTATTATTTATAATAATTGATGAAAGTGAAATTAAAGTTGAAAATTTGGTTGGTTAGTTTATGGAATTAGTTCATAAATATTCTTTGGTTTTTAATAACAATACCGCAAGCAATTGGAACGATACGGTGTGGCTGTAAATTAATAGATTATACAAAAATAAAAATGCTATAAAATTAACTAAGGGTTGAAGTTTATTAAGAGTCAAAAAATTCCTCGGATAAGATTTGAAAAGAAGCTATACAGCTCTATATGTCGCTATATAGAGGTCATGACCATAGAAAATAGTCTTGGCAGCTCTATTTTAAAAAAATATATGGTAAGGCTATTATTAAAAAATAAAATATACAAATGTCATGAAAATATTATAAATAGTGATATTTTTTAAAGATATTAATAAATCACTATATGTATTGTATATAAAAATAGATACGTAAAGTCGGGGGCGGACGACTTTGGGATACCCTGTACCACTAGGTGGCAATAAAATCCGGTTCCTTGATAAAAAAAACCAAAAACAGAAGAATTTTTATTTAAAAAAAATTTTTTTTGACCGATTGTTGCTATGGGAGCTATATTATATAGTCAACTGATTTCGATCAAATTTGACACAGTGCTTTATTACCTTAAAAGATCTGAATGCCGAATTTAGTTCAAATATCTTTAATAACAAACGAGACACAACGAATTTTGTCTGAAAATCGTTTTTTGGAACCGACTCGGCCTATATGATATAGTTAACCGATTTTGATCAAATTTGGTACAGTGCTTGGGAACTACAAGAAACTGTTGAATGCCAAATTTGGTTGCTATATCTTCATAAACAAACGAATTATTCATCTAAAACTTTTTTCGAGATCGTCTGAGACACCCCTATGGGAGCTATATAATTTAACCCCGATATCAAAAAAATAAAATAAACTTGTCTCCTATGGAATAATATGGGATCTAATGTGAAAGTTTGGTTACTCTAGCTCTTACCATCTCTGAGATCTAGGCGTTAAAACGGACAGACGGACATGGGTATATCGACTTCTCTAGTCAACCTGATCATACTTTAGGTAACTTTGAGGGGTCTCCGACGATTCCTTCTATATGTTAAATACATTTTCGGCTACAGGGTATAAAAATCACATAATTAGAACCGATTTTGTCGCAGCCATTCTCGTAAAAGCGTAAACACCCGGAATAAATTTTTCGAAAAATATCTCAAACTTTAGTGTCAAATCTAAGGATTTTGATATCAGAAATGGAAAGCGTATTTCTTTTAAGGAATTTTTTTTTGTTCTTAGCGAAAGTTGTGTTCTCAGATTATTGTAACTCTTGAAAAATAGCGTTGAAATTAAAGATTGCATTACCGAGGCAAGGTCACTAACGATAAAATATTTACTAGTGGCACTACTGATTCAAATCACTTTCACACAATTAGCACATGCCATTCAGATTCTACGTTAGGGTATACCCTTTCATAAAGCTTTTAAAACAGCAAAAGCTATTGGCGATTAATTCTTTGAAAACGATTTTAGGCCAACAATTATATCTTTAAGAGCGTTGGAAAAAAAATTATATTATTAAATTATGGCTTTCGGATTCGGACTAAAGACCAAATTGTGAATCCGAATTTTAGAGACAACATATAATTTAACACAAATATCGAAGATTTCTGGAATAAACTCGACTATACTCTGCAACATCTGGACTTTATTTAGAGACAACACAAAATTTAACTCAAATTCCGCTGATTTCTGGCATAATCCCGAATATACTCTGCAACATCCCGATTTAATTTTCTCAAGTTCACAACATAATTTTAAAAAAATTATTGAACTCGTATTCAATACAAAAGATAGTTATTTTTCGAAGCAATCAATCACAAAGCCTCTCATTCTGTTTCCCCTACTGAATCAGTTAGGTTAGAGTATTTACACGTTATATAGCCATTAAATATTTTGTTCTAATTGCTGTTACATTAGATGCGGAAAACATTCGCGCTGCATTGTGACAACGTACATAATTAACTAGACAGACTGGCAGACAAGTGATCTAAGCTGACTGTGATTTGTATCTGGTTCTATATAAATCAAGACTCATTTATACATTGGAATCTACAATGGGTATTATTTAAAAAGTCATTCATTTGCATTTACAATGAATAACTGGAACTAATACAAGGTTACAGCCAAGCCGGGCTCAATGTGGAAGAAAGTTAGTTCTATATTTACGACTAATGTAGAATTAAAAAAGACAGCTCATAGTTCAGCTAGGAATGTTTTAGAAAAATTAATTAAAGATAAAGAAAAAGATATATTGGGAAGTATTTGCAGTTAAAATTAATAACTGGAACTAATACAAGGTTACAGCCAAGCCGGGCTCAATGTGGAAGAAAGTTAGTTCTATATTTACGACTAATGTAGAATTAAAAAAGACAGCTCATAGTTCAGCTAGGAATGTTTTGGAAAAATAAATTAAAGATAAAGAAAAAGATATATTGGGAAGTATTTGCAGTTAAAATTAATAACTGGAACTACATACAAGGTTACAGCCGAGCCGGGCTCAATGTGGAAGAAAGTTGGTTATATATTTACGACTAATGTAGAATTAAAAAAGACAGCTCATAGTTCAGCTGCGAATATTTTAGTAAAATTGGTCAAAGACAAAAAAAGGTATAATGAGAAGAATTTGCAGTTACAATGAACTGGAAATAATATTACAAGGTTGCAGCCGAGCCGGGCGCAATGTGAAAGAAAGTTACAGTATTCATAAAAACCAGCTCATAATTCCGGTACAAAAATTTTAGAACAATTCATTAAAGATAAAGCAAAAGAATCAATTCTCAAAGCGTTATTATTATTAGTACCCATTGTACAAAGATGTACTCCAACCCAAGTGGACCTATTCACGGCTTAGAGCTCTCCCAAAAGCCCAATGGCCTGCATATATGTCCAGTATTTTGTATGGAATTACGATAACAACGAATTCCGGTGAAAGAACGTACTTCCTCAGGAGCTTGCACTAAAGTTTATTCACTGCCTGCTACAGAAGCAACATAGTCCACTATCCGCCAATTTAATTTAAGTGGCTGCAGATGTCCCGCCAAGAGGCTCGTCAGAGTCCTCAGAGTATTTTTCCTGTGAGTTATCATTACTTTGAACCTCTTACGGCTCAGAGACTGGCTGCTTAAGTCCTGGAATCTATGCGACAGTAGAGAAGCCTTTTGTTTTCTTCTTCCATTCTCAGTGCTAGTTCGCCTGCCAGCTCATTTTCAGAGATATTGTAGTGTCCTGGAACCCAATTAATAGTGAGCTTATTTCTGGCACTTAATTTGACCAGTGCAGTTCCCACTTCTTTGACCAGCCTTGATGTCATCTTGGCTCTGTTTAATGAGTTTATCGCTGTTTGACTGTCAGACAGGATGGATATCTTCTTATCGTGGTAGTTATGTTGCAGAAAATGCTGTATCTGCCTTAAGGTTCATCATATTTAGTCTTGGGTTTCAAAAAATGACCAAACAGAGGTTTTAAAACGTAAATAATTCAAATTTTGCACTGACTGAACGTAACTTTCGTAAAAGTATTTCAGTGTTGACCACAAAAATCCAAATAATTTACATACGCCACGAATTCAGAAGCCCATTATTTCTATTTTGGGAATGACTGATCTCACGCGGATGCCAATAACCCGGAGTTTCCTAATAACCACACAATCAGTGTTAAATATTTAAATTTTTTTCTAATTGCAAAGTAAAAACATAATTTATATAACCTAAGAAGACATTGTTATCGTGGCTAAGGATCAAGGATTGCGACTTAGTAACTATAATCTATTTCGATAGCATGTTTATACCATACCCTTTTTGGTGTTCGACCAATGTTTTCTACCGTATAATTCTAATTACAATCTTCAGATCAGTTTGTCATACAATGTATCTTCAGTTTACGAGTAAGATTAGTTTATAGTTTATTGATTTCTGAGAATGAGATTGTCATATGGGAAGGCCTAAATAGATATGAATAGACTCTTCCATTGCTGAACACTCGCAACACTCTGGTATTTCTATACGAACCTTTTGGTCTCTGTCATTTGGTGCATATAGATGAAAATGCTCTGGAGATATAAGTTTTGATAACAGTAGACTGCAAGGGAGTGACAAATGAAGTTACTTTAAGAAAGGAGAAAGGGGGCATTAAAGCTTGTTTAAAAGGATATTTAGGTCAGCTACATATGCACATAAACCATTGCCCAAAATTGTAATAATTTAATAAATATAACACAAAAAAAGCATATGCGGATATAATTCTTATAGAAGATTGTAGTTTTATTCTTAATTGTTAAGACTTACGAGCAGCCAATCTATGACTTTGTAATTTGCCCAGTTAGTGGTAGAGCAGCTACCATTGCCCCTCACATCCGCTTCATTGACTTGTCTTAAATAACTTTACAGAAATCTCAATCTCAATCAAACTAAGCATTTGCCGCTTAGACTTAATGCAAATATTGTAAGACGGTTGAATCGGTTTGGCCAGGTTTTAACCAGTTCACAGCTAGTTTAAGCCAAAGTCTTTGAGCGCAAGTTAGTTCATTCCTCATTTATGATGGCTTTTTTGTTTTATTAAAACTTGAATATAAATAATAATAAAAAAGAGTTGAACTCAAACGCACTTAAAAATGTACACTTCAATGCGTCTATTATGGTTATTTTTTTGTTATTATTTATTTAATAAATGTATGTACATAAATATATATGTATAATTATATACACCTGTTTAGCACACGTAAAATTTCAAACCGGAACGAGCAACAAACAAATGAACTGGACGAGCGCCAGCTTTGAACTTGGCACAGAGAATAAACAAAAAGCGAGAATTAACTGTGAATGGCAAACAAGAGCAGAAAGCGACGAATAATAAGTAAGAATAACAAAAACAATGTCAGCGAATATTCAAAAACAAATTATAATTAATAGCAACAAATTGTTGTCTGTTTTTGGAACTAGTCGCAACTGCAATGAGCTGTCGCTCAAGAACCATATTGAAAAGCAACGAGAAAAATTTAATACATTTTTGTATACAAAGTTTGGATACTCTTACGGAGAGACTAAAGCTGTACATAGTGCTTTTAAAACAAATGATTCTCTTACAACTTTTGTAATTTTGTAAATTTTAATATAATAATGACTTACTACATTTCTGACCACTTCTTACGTTTATATTCACAATCGTTAGTGCTAAGTTTGAATACTGATTCTTCAAACTGAAAAATATTTTAGAAAAATATTATCAATCTAACACTTGAATTGAAGTAATTGAACATATTTAAACCACCTCTTGCCCAAATCAATTCCGGCTTTAACTACAAAGTGTTACAATATGCCTGATTACAGATAATATTCAAAAAGAGCGACTAATCACATAAGAACTTTCCAGCTCCTTAATTCTATAAATTTTTTAAAATATAGAAACATGTGCAAATGTTTTACATTACAATCCCTTAAGGCAACACAGCTGCCTTACAGAATAATCAATACCCATTGAGAAGGTTTGGTGGTTGATTACAGCTGAAAATGTCGCTGCTGCTTGGAGCTACCTGGCAATAATGCTTCCATTTGACTTTGCTGAATCATTAAGCTGCTGTCTGCTGGCTGTTGTTTTTGCTGATAAATTAGCCCAGCTACGCCTGGTATGGTTGTACAACCCGGACAGCTATGCATCGTCTCATGCACGAAAATGTCGCAATCAATGCAATAAAATTGACTGCAAAAGCCACATTTATATACATGCTTATCGGCAAGGGCGCTCAAAACCTTTTTGCATGCGTAACAGGTGCGTATGCTGCCAAACTCAGGTGGACCAGTAGGCACCGATTCAAAGGGTAGCTCCTCAAAATTGGGCACTGGAAACAGGTGGTGATAGGAGCGCGCTAAATGCGGTGCAGAGACCAAAGTAAGACCGCAAGACTGACATTCAACAGGTAGCTCACAGTATTTGCTGTGACATTGCGGGCAATAGTGTCCTTTTGTGCACAGCGCGCTGGCCTCGTCCAAATTCTCTATATGACACATGCACATGGAAAGTGGCGATACCTTAGCTTCAACATCGTTTTTGCTGTGTGGAAAGCCCATGCGTATAAGTGAGTAGTCCTGCGTCTTGGCTGCGGGCGGTGGATCGACATGTGACAGCAAATGATCACGAAAATGTGCATCATCAAGAACAGCTCCAAAGGTTCCCTTTGTTTGCTGTGTCAGATAGCGGCAGACATGAATCTCAGCAGAGAGTGAGATAACAGAGCAACGTACGCCGTCTTTTTTGAGCTCATCAATGGTTATATTAATGTCCACAGGATCGCAAGTAGTGAGCGAGCCCATGATTATGACAATTTCCCGAGAAGCATGAGAGGGCACCACTTTAAGTGTTTTATAGGCCAAATCTAAGCCATTTTGCAGTGAGGGTTCGCTTGTAAGACTAATGTGCGCCAAACTAAAAAACAGAAATGTAAGTCTTACAATTTAGACGCGAATTTATGGAGCACTCTCACCTTTCCAGAGCCTTTAAGTGAACACGTGCTGTGCCGGTCAGCTCGGTTATTTTTTCAGCACGCTTGGCTTTTAAAGCAATAATGCCAAGTTGACTTATGGGATTTTGATCAAAAAACTCCTCAATAAATAGCTCTAGCAGTTTTATTGTACACAATAATCTGGTGGGCTTAAGATCAGGCACGCTCATGGCTTCAGAACAGTCGAGCACTATAAAGAGATGTCGCATCATACCCAGCCGATTTTGTTTACTCTTTTGTGCTTGCCTTTTTCGCTTGGCCTTTTGTATAAGCTCCGCAATGGCGCCATCCAGCAAACCATCTTCGTCCTCCTTGATGGCTTCCCTAAAATAATATATTACACAAAGCATTATAAGCCAATGTTTTTGATATATCAAATGCAATGTTATTACCATGTTTTTTCATAGCCCGTCTCCCAGCGGTACTCCTTTTGGTCGTCTTTATCATCATCAGCCATTTTAATTTATGTTTAGTTATTGCAAAACTACAATTTCTGTTAATATTTGGCCAATTCGCCTTTTGCGCTACGAAAAACACAAAATCCTCAAATTAAGCCGGTGCTAAGTGTGTACACATCTTGGAAAAATGTGTAATTAAGCAGCTGCTTTACGCAGCGCTGCCAACTTAACATGCACATTTTAAATAAAATTAATTTTTACACATAATAATATTGTTAAAAGGTGCTCATAAAATAAATAAACACTTTAAAAATTAAAGCTGTGTCAAAACGTAATTGTTTACATAATTAAAGCTGCTTTAATACAGAATGTCAAAGCAAAACGTTGCCACATTGTTGTTTTAAATACAACACGGCTTGTGATTGGCTAACAAACTGCTACATTTGACGGACGAACGGAAAATGGCGCTACACAGCAGTTTGAGGCATAGCAGACTTTCGCAAATATAAATTTATTTAAAATTGTATGTTAAAATATTCTTTTGTCTTTAGCGTAATTTTGGAATAATTATTAATATTTTATAAAAGATATATGATTGGTGGTAAATGTTTTTTTTATGATATTTATATGTATGCTTCGTAGTGCAGCGCATACAAAAGTCACTACAACCTACACAAATCCCATCAGTTGTTCGCACTGTCGAATTCGTGTATATCGTCTGAATATTTGGTTTTTGGCATTCAGAGTACCATCAGCGCGCGTGCAATTGTGAACAGCGATAAAAATCACTTTTTATTTAAAAGTGATCAGAAATTAATTTCTCGGTACAAATTTAAAACAGAGTTTAGTTAATATAAAACACTAATTAATTAATAATTCTATTTATGAAGGTGCGTAAGTTCAAATAAATTGTGTGCAGTTGCAAAAAGCTGAAAAAGAAGTGGGCTGTGCGAAAATTGTGCATAAAAAAAGTGTGTCAGATCCGAAATTGTTGCTTTGGCTAACTAAAAAAATGTGCCATCTATAGTAGTGCAATCGGTTTTAATTAAATTATGTATATCTTAAATGACCCGCATCGAAACTTCTTGTCATTAAATAGTGTTTCTGTCTTGCATATTTTCGCGCCCGGCTAGGTCTGTTTATGCGATTCCTCTTTGTGCTACACTTTCTGCCTTGGCGCTGCATTGCAGCCATTTCCCTTTTTTCATATGTTTTATCAGTACCTTGCTATGAAACACACCACACTTTGCACACATACGCACAGCGAGTGCTGCCACCTCGCGTGGTTTCACGTTCGTTTTATGTACTGTACTTTTTTTTTTGACTGTGCCTATTTAAAGGTTCTTATTTGTTTTTAAATTGCAAAATTAGTGGCATTAAATTAAAAGAAATCTTCCATGCTCTTAGTTTAAACGTGTGTGTGCTGTATAATGTTGGCACAGGAGATTCCACCGACCGAAATTGGCAAGCACGCGAGTATAATTAAAGGTATGTTAATGTACATATATAATCGAAAAGCCAACTGCCATTATTAAACAATTTTTTTTTTGGCCATATTATAGCTGCCCAGGAAGAACTAGCCAATATGGATGTTCTCGTTTGCGGGCGTTGCCTGAACGCCTTTCATTTTGTAGAAGAGTTCCAAGCCCACAAAGAAAATGCATGTGAAAAGGAGAATGTCAATCTTAAGGAAACGATGGATAACAAGCCAAAAATTTGGGCCTTTGCCTTGTGGAAAGCCACTCAGCTGCAAACTCGCAGCGAAATAAGTACATTAAATTCCTGGGCCCTCTATCAGCACTGGGTAAAGTTGGAGGATAGCCTGCGCGAGCCATGGATTGTTGCAGGCAAAACAATACAATCCTTTGGAAAAATTGGACATGGTGAGCTTCAAGATATGCCAGTGCGCATTACCAAGACAGTGGTCAATGCCAACAACAATAACAACACAGCAAACACCAACAACAACACCTTAACAAGTGTTTCACCAACACGTAGTACGTACAGGCAGCAACAGGCAGTAAATTTTATTGATTCTATAATTTTATTGTGTTCTTATAGAATCTCCCGCTTCTGCCAAGCTGCCTACCGTTAACCAGTTGAAAGACACTGAAAATGAGCGACCCAAATCCAAGCCAGGTACTCCCACACCGATTGCAAACGCTACAAAGCTTGCCAGCAATCGTTTAGCCATACGCACTGATACACAAACTGGAAAGTGCACCGAGGAACTAGTAGAAAAAATTGTGGCTAAGCGCTTTAATCCACGCCGTAAAACACATGAATATCTTGTTAAATGGGTTGAACGCACGCATACTCAAAATACTTGGGAGTCCAATGAACACTTGGAGCGTGTGCCACATTTTTTACAGATATTTGAGAAACAACTGGCGCGGCAAAAAGTCATGAAAGACAAAGCCATTGTTGATCCATTAAAGCGCACGCCAAAAATTGACTCACCTGAACCGAATCCCACTGGATCGCCAGGATCGACAAGACCTTCGCGCACCTCCAAAACCCGGGCCATGGATCAAGTTAAGCAATGGGTAAGCGAAAGTGGCCAAGGCACTGGGTCAACATCGCCCTCATCCGCTAATGAGGATGAATCGCTAAATGAACACGATTGGCCAGCCACGACTTCGCTTAAACGCAAGATAAATAGTGCTGATAGTAGTTTAGATTCTGCTGTTAATGTGTCAAATGATTCATTGGGTTTGGAGGATTTGGAAGAGGATTTGATACCTTCGCATACGGTAAAACGTTTAAAAAATGGCAACACTATATCCGTGGAGCAAAACAAGCCCAAAGTGCACGGCGTGCTCAATGAGAAGGGAATCAAGGTAAACGGCAACGCGACATCTTTAAACGCAAAGTCCAGCAAAATGGCCGAGCTCATTTATACGGAGGATGCTGCGTCTTCGGGTTTGTTACGCAAGCCAGACGTGCCCAATACATTGCACACGGTAAATATTTTCCGCAAACACTACTTTATGGTATAATTAATTTATAAACATAATACATCTATCATAGAAAAAGGATAAAAGTGGCGGAGTTGTGCGATTTCTATCCAAAGCCGAAACTTTGCTCTCCAACACAGGCATTGTGCGAATGGAACATAGTCAGCTTTCAGCTCTTTCACCTACCACAAAGCAAAGTCCGAATGCTATAACAACCAAGCGTCAGCCAGTGCCGCGTACGCTAGCCACCAGCTCACCGGTACCCATAGCACAGCGGACACATACTTTGCGCGCGCCTGGCCAGCTTACACAACAAAGACGAGCCGTGGGTACGCCCCAAATGCGTAATCAGGCATCCATGCGTGGAGGCCGCATGATAATGGCACGTTCCGGCACGCCGCAGCAAAGACAGACTACTGCTGGAGGCAAGGTTATCACACCAGAGCAAAAGATCTTGCAACTTTCGAAATCGGGTGATCTCAAGGTAACACGCAAGGTGATGACGCGGGAAGAGCTGCTGCAACAACAGCGCGCTGCACAGCAACGCCAACAGCGACAGGCAGCTGTGCAGCAGTCACATGTACAACAAAAAGTGCAACAGGCGCAACCTCCTAGGCTGCGTACAATGGTGAAACCGGCTGCGCCATTGCAGGTGACACCGCCTGCGGAGCCCGAGGATGAGGTTCATCAAGCGCAGCTATGTCCCATAACGGGTAAGCTGATAGGCTTGGAGGAAACGCAGTTGAAATTAGAGCAAGAACAGGAGCAAGAGCAACAACGTGAGCAGCTTGAAGCAGCTACTCAAGCGCTGCTTGCCAGCGATCAGCAAGTGCTAACCAATGAAGATGGCACAGCATTGCTGGTGCGTGGAGAGGATGGCACCGTATATCAGGTTGCCGGTAAAAATGCAGAGGGACAAACCATATTGGTAACACAGGGACCAGATGGTGAACAACAGTTTGCCTATGTAGCTACTGCCGAAGGCGAGGAGCCGGACATGCTAACGCTAGACAATGCTGTAGCCGAGGCAGTGGCACAGTTGCCTGCTGATCAACAAACTGAAGCGCTGGCCGCCGCAGCCAATTCGGCAACGGCAGAAGGCAGTGAACCGATACTGGTCACCATGACGGAAGAGGAGCTGGCACAGCATCAGGCAGCTGTATTACAACAAGATGGCGCGGCCAGTGCACCAACTACACAAATTCATATTACAACCTCGGATAGCGACGGCCAAGAGGCAAACATACCTGCCGAAGTGGTGCAAGCTGATATGCCCTCGCCAGGTAAGTTACCTCAGCTGTGTTACAGTATCAATCACGCTGATGTTTGTGTATTTTTTTGTTTTTCCAGGTGGAACGCGTAGGGTCGTGTTGTTGCTACAGGATGGCACATTCATGATGACTGAAATGCACGATGACCAGTTCAAGACGCTTAACTTACCGACGTAAATAGGTTTTAGTTTTCCTATAGGCATTTTGGTTAAGTATGTGGCCATTGTTAGGTTATTGTGGTTAGCTCGGACAGTCTGGGAAAATCAACTCATTTTTATTTATGTTTATGCTTAAAATTTAGAGTGTATACACGTTATTTGGACCTGTTTTTAATTTCGCTTTTAGCTGCTTGAAGCGACCATATGACTGTATTGAAATAATGACCAATTGAAGTTCGAACAGTACTAATTAACAAAACATGAACATCACATTTATTTACACCATTTTAATATTCATTACAAAATTTACGGATTTATTAGTTCATTAATAAAACCAATAACAAATTTCTTATGTTTAAAATTTCACAAAAACATAATTTCGTTGTATTTCATACAAATATAAGAGCATTGTTTTGCAAGGAACTCTGCCTCAAAATCATTGAATAAAAGAATTCGCAATTTTTAGACTCCATTTGTTCTCGATTTCGAATCAACTCTTTTTTAGTAAATTACAAAATTCAGCTGACTAACCGCAAAAATAATGACAATGGCAGCTGTAAACACTGAATTAGCTATAACTTAAAACTAAAAACTACAGAAACATATTAAATATATTTAACTTTAAATAATGCATTCTATTCTAGGCAACAAAATGCAGTTGTTGCATTTTAAGAAGTATTTAAAGTAAAACAATAAACAGCTGATTTGCAACGCATAGAAAACAAGAACTACAAAGGCTTGAAAAAAAAAGAAAACCATCAAAAAACTTACAAAATAAAGTTTTAAGATTAAACTAAAAATTGCACTCAAGCAAATCTTAATCGTAAAATAATTATATGAAAATCTAATTAAGTTACTTATAAGTTTAAGGTATAACTCTTAAAGTAATCTATTTTCTTGTTTTTAATAATTTCTACGTTAAACTAAACATAAATTCTGTAGAAAATGCGTGAATAATTTTTATAAAGAAAATGAAAATTGCGAACTTTTAAAAATGTAAAATAATAATTATAATTTTCAGTTTATGTAATTTTTAATATAATTTAAAGAAATTCATTTAATTTCGTAGCATTAAGTATAGAGTTAGTATGTATTTATAAATAAAAATTAATTATTCCTTTCAAAAGTGTTTAATGAAATTGTCTTGGAAAAATTTTTTAAATCGAATCCTCTAAAGTTTGGAGATGCCTTTGGTGTGTTTAAGATCACTACAACGACATGTAAATGAGAGTAAAAAAATTAAATAAATTTGAATTTAAAGAATTTTGGAATAACTAATAACAAAAACGAAAAGCACAGCAAATATAACAAAAATAAAATTCGCCTTTAGCAGTAGTTTTGGGGGATGGCAATCACTTCCAAAATGCAAATTCTTCAAATTGTCTTGGTTTATTGCAACCAGTAATTAAAACAAGACTTAAAAGTTCTTAAAGTAAGAGAATCCTTGACAATAATATGAACATTATGTTAGACGTGAAATAGATGAAATATTTTAGTCCTTCCACATTGACAGTATAATATTGATCCATTAGCAATTGATTATACTCATAGGATTACAATTAATCCTATCAATATTAAAATTTCCCAATTGTCATTTGACATAAACAAAAATAAATTAAAAAAATGTATGTGCATATTTGACGAGATCAATTAATTTTATAACAAAACTTTTTTGATTTCCAACATATCCAAACCAAAAGGGACAGATATCCTCAAAGGCGCCTAAATCTTTTATCTTTTAGACATTTCATTGGATTAAACCAAAAAGCCTTTGAAAACCTTAGGTTTCAAATATTATATCCCTTCAGACTTTGCCTTAAATGGTCCGTTCTTTTACATTCCAACATTTCAACTTTAACCCATTAAAGCTTTTTTTTTGCTTCATTTCTTAAAAATGATCTCGCATGCAGTTTACTCCTTTATAAACTTTGCAATAAAAAATCCCATTGTATCCAAATTCTGTAAACAATTTGTGCTTGGCAATCCGAATCTCTGCACCAGCTCACACTGTTTCGATGTCAGTCCCAAATTGGGCAGTCCTGGTCCGCCGAATTTGGGTGTAGCATCTGCCAAGCGTAGATTGGGAAACTTGAGCAAGGCCCAGCTGACAATTTGTTCGCATTCTGCTTCGGTTACAGAGCAGGTGCTATATACCAGAACACCGCCAGTTTTCAGCAAAGGTACGGCCTGCGTAAATAGGCGGCGCTGAATGTGCGGGTAGGACTGCAGCGTCTTTAGATCCTTGATACGACAAGCCAGCTGTGGTCGATTGCCCAAACCACTGCAAGGAGCATCCAAAAGTATGCGATCAAAGCTGGCCGTGGGATAGGGTGGTTGGTCCGGTAATAAATTTGTAGCTTCTAAATCGGGACTATGTGCAAGTGTAGAATTGAAAATATGAGATTCTATGCTGTTGTACTGTTTAAGTCTTGGTTGCATTGAACGAACTCGAGCGGCAGCGTTATCCAAGGCAATAATACGTCCCTTATCTCCTATTAGTTCAGCAATGTGGCTGGTTTTATTGCCTGGAGCAGCACACATGTCCAAAATAACTTCATCTGCCTGCGGCGCTAAAACACGTACACAGACTACTGAAGGTAGATTCTGCAACAAGGCTTCTGCGTTGCTAAGGTCACCCATGGCTGGAACACCAGTTATATTACTTTGCATTTGGACTGCAATGCCAGACAGAGGCTGCTCATTGTTGTTGTAGAGCTGATAGCGCTGCATTAAGACTTTACCAGTACCTAGAAACATTTTTTGCTCGCATTCAAAGCGTGTTGCAGTTCCACGCTTACATTTTCCATTTAAATCTGCATAAACATTCACCAGTTCGTGAGACTGTGTGCCGGTTTCCATAGCCAAGACACCCGGAGCATAAATATGTGCACCTCTTAGCAAAGCGGCGCCGCAGCTGGTGTCCACCATTAGCTCTTTGTGTGCAGGGTTATGTTGTGATTTCATATTTAGCGGTTCTATGCACAGGACTTCTGGTAATCCATCAATGCCATAAACTTTTGGTGCCTGGATGCCAAAGCTAGCCGTAAGTTTAGTTTCCAATTCTTTTTTATATGCTTCTACAGTGGTGCGTAAGGTATTAACACGATATGTTGTGACACGCGGAGTCTCGCAAAGCCATTGCAATAGTTGTGGCAGTAATTCATGCTGTAAAATAAATAAAAACGACGCTTAATGTTAAAATTCAAAAAACCAGTGTTGTCCTATTGTATAAAGAGTTCAATGTTGCTCATTTATTGTATGTTTAAAACGGACAGCTGACTGGGGTCACTAAACCATATGCAATAGTAAATAAATTAAGTGTTGCTTTATTCCTACGCAGCAAACACAGTTGTATAAAATTTTCAGACAATTAGAACTCACATTAACTTTTAGTATTTCATTTTCCAGTAGTGGCTTGCCATAAAACGGCGTTTTTGGATAAAACATTACGCTTTTATTTAAATAAACGTGCGTCTTAGTTCAACACACCGGTCTTTTCTGCCGCCTTGTTTTATATAGCGAACTCTTTCTAAATTGTATATGCATCGCGCTCTCTATTGAACAAGACGTGGCAACATTTCAGCATTGCTTTGTTTTATTCACCACAATAAACTAGTTGCCCTGCTCTAGAACACAGTTAAGGCTATACCATGTTCGTCTGTCGGAAACACTGGTGAGTTTGCAGTTTTTTCAACGGCAAGTGTATTCTCGGTCAAGTTTTACTTTGCTCTGTGATTTTTGACATTTCCAAGCAGAAATTTTTAAAATTTCTGCTCAAATTTGTGTGCATTTGATTCAATTAGTTGGTGCGTAAGTGTTTTCTATGAAGCAAAAGGTATTGCTTTTGCAAATATGAGCATATTTTTGTGAAACTTGTAGCATAGTTCTTTTGTAGTAGCCTGCGTATAGAAAATATAGTTGCTTTAATGTGGGTGATGTGTTCATATGTATTGGTGCACAAATTTTGACACACACAACTACGTATATATGTATGTTTGTCTCTTTTGTACTTTTTGTGGGGAGTTGGCAGTTATAAAAATATCGTATATCGATTGCAATACAAAACGCGGCAAAAGATAAATGTTTACATGTCTAGCACTAAGTATTTGCTAAATGCGTGGAGTAGTTAATTAATTACAACGATTAGCATTAAGTGATGTTTTTGAGCTATTAATTTGTATTTTTATTAAGCAATCGATAATTTTTGAGTAATCGTTAACAACAATCGTAAAAGCAACTCTCACCTCTAACTTGTACATTGTTCGCAATCGTGTGGTGTGTTTGCCGTGGAAAATTTCAATCAAAGGAAAATTTAGTTTTTGCTGCTTTAAACGGTAAAAAAACAAGTGCAAAGTGTAATTAATTAATAACTATAGCTAAAGAATAATGCATGGTGCAAATAAATTAACAATTTCAATAGTAATACAATAGAACAAAGTTGCCGCATATTCCGGAACGCATTTCACCAACAGCGAAAGAAAGAAAAAAAAAAAAGCATACGTCGCCGTCATCATTTCTTGTCACACATACATGCTTACTTACACGCACACAGCTAAATACACGTAGAAGCTGCCTAGGGCTGTCAAACATAAACGTGGTTTGAGAAAGCATTTATTAAGTGCCTATAATTACTAGAAACATATGAAAAAAATTCTAGCAATTGTGAACATAACTATGGAAAAGTTTTTTTTACTGCATAAGGCATTTTTTAAAATATTTTTTAAACTATAAATGCTACAATTTGTATGCTGGCGCATATAGGCAACCCTAAACGCTTGCTCAACGAACATCAAAATGTACGCGTGTGTGTGTGTATGTAGGGTGTTGCTGCGACTGCCGCTTGGCAAATAAAAGTTGCTACGTGTAGTTTTCTTTTTATTTTATAGTTTGCTTGGTTAATTAAAAATTGCAAAAAACTTAAGCGAAATTTTTGTATCAGTTATAAAAGCAATTAGTGTATCAAAAGTTGCGTGTGTTTTGTGTCTTGTTGCACATTTCGTTTCATTGGTAACGCCATCATACTCTACAGCAGCCAACGCTCGGTTAGTTGGCACTCTTGGTCGTCTTTTTTTGAAATCAATTAAAATTTTAATTGAACTGCATATTGCAGACGCTTTGTTTGCGCTACATTGTTACAATTGTAACACAAACACACAGAGCTATATACAAACGCTACACATTGTTGCTACTACAAAACTCCCAATGCGCTGACTCACCCACTGATTTGGGCTTTTTTTTTTGGTTTTTAAAGGCGGCTCGTGCGTTGTCATTTTTCTTTTTTGTTACGTTTTCATTTAGCACTGATAAGGCTACAACATTCTCTTACTTCCTTTTAGTTTTTGGGAGCTTGTGGCTTACACGTTTTTTGAATGGACTTTCTACTTGCGCACCCGTCGCCGACTACACTAAAAAAAATCAATATCTTATCAGTGCGAGATTGGCAACAAAGAGCATATTTATATGGGATCGGGCTTTGTAAGCGCTATTAAAAGAGGCGTAGTAGATACTACAATGTAAACAATAAAACACCCAGCATTAGTAGCGCCGTATTAGTTTACTAGATGGCTATTAGCGTATAACAAATTCGACGTTTTCTATTTAAAAATTTCTTGCACATAAACTTTGCCAAATTTCGTATGTCTTTGTTTCATTTTTTGAATGCTGCTTTGTTTAAACATTTATACCTACGTGTATGGCGGAATTGTTGCTTTTCGTTTGCATGCAGCTGGCTCTTGTTTAACTTAAAAACTTTGATTTTTGTTTTGTTAATAAATTTGATGCAATATTAAATTGTAATTCTTAATATACATGTATTGGATATGACTCTTCCGGTTTCTGACTCATCTTAAGCTACTACCAAAACACGTCAGCTTAACGAGCCAAACCAAGCTATTCACCAGTTTGCCAAAAGTTAGTTCAGTCAATGCAGATAGCAGCAAGCGAGGGTAAACAACTCAATAATTTCACATTTGAAATTTGTTTACATCAGCTTGTAAAATTTGTCAAAGCATTATTATTATTATTTTCTGTGTGAACAAATTGAAAAGTTTTTATATAGTAGCTACGCAGCTTATAGGGGAGGTTTTCTATTTTGGACAACTAGCCGCCATATGCTAGCTTGCATTAAATTCAATTAACTTTGCTTATAGTCTCCTAATATTCTGTGTGTATGTATCTTAATACTAATGAGCATATGTTTATTTTCTTATTCTCTTGCAGATTCTCGATTCAAATCACACAAATCCATAGAGTTTGCATTATAACAGCATTGCAACTCGGATTTGAACTTGTTATAATTCCAACTTAAAAGGCAACAAATTCAACTTTTAAAACCCTCTCAAGCATATTTTTGACGTTAACTCGGGGAAAGACACTAAAAAAAAACAAGCAACATGGGAAACGTATTCGCAAATTTATTTAAAGGCCTCTTTGGTAAAAAGGAAATGAGAATATTGATGGTCGGTTTGGATGCCGCTGGTAAAACCACAATTCTGTACAAACTCAAATTAGGCGAAATTGTTACAACGATACCTACCATTGGTAAGTTTTTTTTTGCTACTTTTATATCAAGCAACTCAATTATTTAAACATTTATTTTAATAGGTTTCAACGTCGAGACTGTAGAATACAAGAATATTAGCTTTACAGTATGGGATGTGGGCGGCCAAGACAAAATTCGTCCATTGTGGAGGCATTACTTCCAGAATACACAAGTAAGTTGAAAATTTATTTATTCTCGAGCATAAAACAGTTTCTAGATGATGTTAACAACTTGTTATGATTACTTGTGATTATTCAAAGTTTATTTTGTTTCAAGACGGGACTGATACATTCATGATTTAGTTGCCTTAAGAACTAACTTGTTTTAAATACGCGCTAATTTTAATTTGTTTGGCTTTCTTTGCTACAGGGTCTTATCTTCGTCGTTGACAGCAATGACAGAGAGCGTATCGGCGAGGCGAGAGAGGAATTGATGCGCATGTTGGCTGAGGATGAACTTAGAGATGCAGTTTTACTAATATTCGCCAACAAACAGGTAAGGTTCAATTACTTTAAAGCTTGTAACGCTGATTTAAGTTATTAGTATACCACTAAACCTTACATTCATTCAATATGAATGTGTGCTCCTTCAAATTTCTATTATAGTTTATCAGGAATTCTATAATAGCAATAATATATATATAGTTATCGCAGTTATCTTAAGCTATATTGATAACTATATGGCTATGATAATCTTAAAAATGAACCAATCCGTTTTAAATATCAAATAAATATTTTTGTTTCATTCTTTTAGGATCTGCCAAATGCAATGAATGCGGCTGAAATCACCGATAAGCTTGGCTTGCACTCACTCAGAAACCGCAATTGGTATATACAGGCGACGTGTGCAACTAGCGGCGATGGACTCTATGAGGGACTTGATTGGTTGTCCAACCAGCTAAAGAATGCTAATCGCTAAATAAGCAACAAACACAACAACAAAATAATTATACACTAACTTTGATTGATGCAACTACAAAAACACGGAAGAATACATTCGAAGCTTAAGATATATTTCCAAACTAAGCGTATAATACTTGAAAATTGTTTTAACTTCGAGCAGCCCCTTATAAAAAAAATCAAGCTGCTACAATTTAATTTAATTTTACATAAATATCGGATGCGAAACCAACAATAATAATAACAAGTATACCGTATAAATTGTCTTAAGTTATATTTGCCCCCATCCTCATCTATTTACAATTCTTTTTAATTTTTAAATTTTAAATACTATTGAGAAAAATTGTAATTGAAATGGCTATTAGACGCAAAACCAAGAAAAATACAAGAAAAAAATATTTTAATTTTTACCTTTTTTAGTTTATATCGTCGCTTGGCAAGCAGAACAACCATATAAAAGAAAGAAAATCACACCATATACATAAAAAGAAAATAATATAAATCGTAAAAATAAAAGTGAAATAATTCTAAATAAAATTTAAATAAAAAACTCGCTGTCATTTTTGATATAGTTACGTACTTCATACAACACTCTTGGCGGTTACTACACAATATTTGAGAATATGAAAAAAATTATCTAAAGCAGCTGCATTATTGATTGGAATTTTGGCTCATGTATATCAAATACAAAAATTTTTAATGAAAAGGGCCGCAAGTATTTGCTTTACTTAATTTAAAAGCGTATTCTCAAAATGCGTAGTAACATTTTTTATTAAAACTATTTTTATTTTTGTTGACTAAGATCAATCTCCTTTAAATGCATTAAAAACGAAACAGCATCGTAAATAAGCAACAATTATACATAGCATGAAAACGTATATTAATTCAAGTTTAAGTATTAAGCGTCGCGTTTATATAAGCTGTAAAAAAATAAAGAGAAAACAAAGCTAGCAAAAGTTTTTTAAAATGAAAGTTTGCAATTAGCATTTTTAAATACAGCCACACACAACGATTTGTTATAATTTATCGATGGCACATCGATATATTTTAAGACAGTTGTACCAACACGTCATTTTAAAGCACTGCACATGCCGCATTTCAGGCGCTGTACAACACTAAACAATATAATTTTCATTCATTGCTGCTATTGCTGTAGCCAATTTATAAATTACGGATTAAAAAGTATTAAATTAAAAAATATATAGAAAATGTCGGCTAAACAAAATGCAAAAAAATCCAAATGGGCACTAGACTTTAATGGAAGGTAAATGCTTTATAAAGATTTGGTTTAGTTTTGTGAGCTATTTTCATGAAAATGTATTTTCTTTTAGCAAAAACGCAGATATACCCTCTCCACCTGGCTATAATCCTACTGTGTTGGTTAATCAAACCGAAGTAGTCCGCGATCAGCGTCTCGTCATAAAAAAATCGTGGGACTTGGCACTAGGCCCACTAAAACAGGTGAACATCCAATCATGTACATTGACCTATGAACATTTCTTGATATATTCTTTTGATTTTTTTTAGATACCCATGAATCTTTTCATTATGTACATGTCCGGCAATTCTATATCAATTTTTCCCATTATGATGGTTGGCATGATGCTTGTACGTCCAATCAAGGCCATGTTTACCACTCAAGTCACCTCGAAAATGGCCGATGGAGCTCAGGGCACTGGTCAACGAATTGTCTACATCTTGGGAAATTTGGCAAATGTCGGTCTGGCCTTATACAAATGTCATAGCATGGGTTTACTGCCGACGCATGCTTCGGATTGGTTGGCATTTGTGGAGCCGCAAACACGCTTAGAATATTTTGGAGGCGGCGTGTCCTTTATTTAGTAAAATAAGATTTGGTTTTTTGATAGTTGCTTTAACTCAAAATAATAGGTCTTTATAATTGATAATAACATTTAATATTTCTTTATTGGACAATAGATAAATTTGTTTTAACAAAAAAAGAAAAAACAAAAAACTGATGTAAACACTGCAATCTGTATCTTACTGAATAGAACTATATAATTGAAACAATAACTTTGTTAGTCGTCCAAGATCTTTTTGGCTTCTTTTTTAACGTCATGCACAATCTGCTCGGCGGCATTTCTGTATGGAAATATAGAGTATTTTAGGGATTCATTTTTGGTTAATACATTATTTATTTTAAGACTATTTATGAATTTATAGATTGATATGAGATTTTATTTTCTCTGAGTTGCATTTTTTGTTTATAAAGTCTTGCCAGCTTGGAATACACCCGATATTTTGAAAGAAACCCTATTGCTTGCTAACTTTTTGTATAATTTGGATCGTTTCAACTGCTCTTCTTTCTTTACTTGGGCTATTTTTTTGTATTACCTAAAGTAATATATTAATAACGTTTAGAATTGCAAAATTATAGCTATTGAGATTGTAATTTATAGTCGAATTACTTTTTCTTTGCGTCATCGGCCAGATCACGAATTTTTTGATTAATTCTCTCAATCATTTTTGGCGGAGCATCTAGTCGAGGAACCTAAGGGGAGAAATATTATAAGAATGATATCTGTGCAAACAAATTAAAACTTACCTCATAGTTCTGAGACACATAGATGCCCGTGTAAACACCAGCCCCAAAAGTAAACTGCAAAAAATATAAACTTTTAATTATTTGTGCATAATGGTAAGCCAGAGGTGTGAACGCCAACCAAAGAAAATAAGGATATTTTTGTGCCAGTCCAAAAAGGCTTTCTGGGACATGGGTTGCAACATTCCTCCGCTTGAGCGCAACTAGCGCGTCGCTTTAGCACTTGCATACCAAGTCCAAGAAGCTTCATGTTTACTAGTAATTTTGTCTATTTTTTTGTCGTAATTTACTTGTGATAAAAATTAAAAAGCAAAGGTTGATAAACAAAATCAAAGGTGACGAGATTTTATTAAATAACTAAATTCAAAAGTTGCTTTCATTGGCTTCATTCTTCTGTTGCTTCCAGGAAAGTTCAGAATAAAAGAGAAGGACTTGTTCCACAAAGCAGCGTATGGAAATAGATTATGGGGGCTACTCGCTGCGTGGAATAGCCCGCACGATGAGTTTGTCTGCATGTCTTATTGTTTAAATGTTTAAATTCATTGAACCGGTTCTAGTCACGCATAGGTTTTGACACTAGGCAGACTAAACTTTATGCTGTCGATGATCAATATCTTAATCTCTTAAAATATCATAAGTCCAGATTTTGGAACCCAGCTAAGTTATGTAACATTTGTTCTCCACTTTTGTATAATATTTTCGCATTCCACAGAACAAAGACATTTTCACCATTTCGTATTTATTTTCATGTTGATTTTGTATTGTCGCATAGATAATCGACGCAGCTGCAGCAACAAAAAATACATCGCCATTAAATCATCGCCACAAAAATAAATTACATTTCGCTGTCACTTTTCCCACGTTGTTCGTCAACCATCAATTACAATTTAAACATATTTTTACTTGTTTTATGTTTAAATGTTATTAAATAAAGTGCTTACCAAAAATTTAATCATATCCAAATAACTAAAGCTGCTTTTGTCACCCGCCACTTTGACTGAGAGAACTAAAACTGCGGCCAAAAAAACACAAAGCCAATTGGGAGAGTGGCAACGGCTGTTGTGAAAGTGAGAGCAACTTGAAAACAGCTGACTGGCACACTTTGTTGATTTCCTTTTTAGTATTTTTGATTAGATAATCGCGGGCAATTGGTTTTCCTAACTGCAGCGAACACGAATAAACTATGCTTTAAATGTAAAGTTTAACACTGGCTTTAATTAAAAATGTATATTCTTTTTACACAAATTTAAGTAAATATTTGAATTGCACGATTTGTATAAATTCAATAAAATCGAAAGCTGCTTCACCTTCTTGTTCTCGCTCAGTTGAAAAACTAAATGCAAAATGTTGCTAAAAATATCAACTTGTTAGTTCGCTTTGCGGACTTTTGCATGCATAATGGTTTAATTAAGTTAACTAATAATGTGTGTATTTATGCTACTTATTTTTTGTTTGTTGTATAATTTTAAAGTCGCAACGTTTGATAAAACTGTGTTTAAAGACTGTTTGGCTATTTTCCAGCACTGCGCAGCATAAACGATTTAAAAATTTCTACTTAGACCAAAAATTGTAACTAACAAAAATGAATAAATAAAAGAGCCATTGAAATAAAAACATGAGTATTTTACATAAGTCCTTAAGGACTGAATGATAGTTGACGCTGGGCTTAACACGGCGTCCCATCAAAGTTTATTTATTATATGCTATTGCATTTATTAGGCTGTTAAATAACAATTTAAATAAGGCGCGCACTATATAGTGATGGAACTTGCACCACACAGTTGTTTTCGTCACTAGCGATAGCGTTATGAATGAATTTTAATTCTGAGTTCATAATTTTTTACTCAAAGCAATTATTTTACACAAATTGGCTCTGTTTTATTAGCAACTTCAGTTTTAATAAAATGTTTGTATTTTAACATTTTACAGCACTGAAAATTTTGTGAATGGCAATTTTTTAGAGAAGAAGCAGCAATAAGTGCGACTTGATAAATGCAAGCGAACCAATTTGGAACACTTTTTGGCGCGTAGCTCTTAAAATTTGTTTGGATTGATGCATTTACCATAATGCCAAACTTGAGCATTAATGGCGACGCAGCCATTGAGCTTAAACTATATAAATCCTACACAATTGGGCGTGATAAATCTGAATGCAGAATTTTTATTGACGATGAAGTAAGTCCAAATGTTACAATACAATTGAATACTTTCTAAATATTGGAAGTTGCAGAGTGTGGTGCATGTACATGCTTGGTTGGCGTGCTCGCCGGAATATGTTATCATAA
The DNA here is from genome assembly GCA_037043745.1 of Chymomyza amoena. Classification (NCBI taxonomy): domain Eukaryota; kingdom Metazoa; phylum Arthropoda; class Insecta; order Diptera; family Drosophilidae; genus Chymomyza; species Chymomyza amoena. The sequence goes on along the minus strand of JBAMAX010000905.1, from coordinate 21,166 downwards.
CACCTGCCTTTGGCGAAGTATTGGTGAATGGCGAGCTTTTATTTAATACAAAACATGTAAACGCATCTGATGCCGTTGACGGAGTAGTGCGTCTTCACTTTGGTAGTGTTTTTGCTGAGCTGCGTTTGATAAGCAAGATGCCCGATGAGGATGTAAATATACATGTACATTTTAATACAATCTAGCTATTTATGAATGATTTTATATGCAGGCGCTTGATAGCAGTGGTTATGAGGACTCACAATCAAGAGTGGCGAGGGTCACTGCTAAACGTAGTCTTAAGAAAGTAGTGACTAATATTGCTTCGCTGAATTCAACAGTTAATACTACAGACGACAGTTTCAATGTACCGGCAACTCAAGCGTTGCCTTTGCAATTGCGTCCAAGCCTTAATGAGTTATCAAAAACTGGTGGCAGCGATGATGATTTTTTTATTCCAGAAACACAGGATGTTATTGATCACAGCTTTGCAGTGCAGGTTAATGAATCTGAGATAAGCCAAAATGTATCCGAAGTTGGCTCTCAAATTCGCATTCTCACTCAGGACTTTAACGATGATGAGTCAATTGAACACCTAGAGTCATCGTTAATTATGGGTGAGATAATGGTGATGTTACCGAAATCAAACATTCAAGAAGAAGGTTTGTACGATATTGAAATTTTTTATTTACTCCAACGTTTGCTGATATTCGAAGCAGCTAAACCACCCCTTTAAAACCACGGGTTATATTTACAAGTTCTGATTTTACTAATCTTTTATTCCAGATAAAACAAATGCATCTGAGCTTGAAATGGGTCGGTTAAACTGGACCTCATTTAACAGCACAAAAACCGAAGAAGTGTCTGGCACTGGTGCTTGTGAGGAAACAAGGGATTTAACCCATATGGAAGATATAAGAAGCGCAGCTTGCACCCCAGACTTGTTAGATGTTCTACCTGCTGTGGATGACGACGAACAATTGAGGTCCTGCACACCAGATTTATTTGATATGCCCGCGTTGCCGCAAACTTCGGCTAAAGAAAAGATTACAATTCTTTCGAACCTTGTTTTAAGTCAGCCCAAATCCAAATCGAATATTTCAAATTCGCAAGATTTAATTGAAACTCAAATGTATCCAGGAGCTATGCAGCAAAAGTCTTCTACCATATTAGAAGAACCTTCATGTGCACTCAAGCAACCATTATTGGTTCCAAATGAAGGACGCAGCAGTTTAGATGAGCAGATGGAGCCAATTGTTTCGTATACACAAGATTTTATTGAAACACAGGTGTTTCCAGCCTCAAAAGAGCGCAACACTTTAAGCGCAGACAAGCAACAAGCACCAGATACACAACCTCAATCGAGTGATTCGAACTCACAAGATTTTATTGAAACCCAATTGTTTCCTGCTGCAAAAAAACGCGGGTTTCCATTATCACTCTCAAAGCCAAATGATAGCAGCACTTTAAGCGCAGACGAGGAACAAGTACAGCTTTTACAAGATTTTATTGAAACTCAGCTGTTTCCAGCCTCAAAAGATCGCGACCATCAGTTATCTTTTTCAAAGGCTAAAGTCCACAACAAATCTCCAAATGGAGAAAAAGAGAATGTACCAAGTGGGTCGATTGCACAAGATTTTATTGAAACTCAGCCGTTTCCAGGATCAAAGGAAACAGTTCAGTTATCCCCAACTAATTTAAGCAAAAGCGACATAGAGTTGCAGCAGACATCAAATCAATTGAATGAAAAGGACAGTGGATGTAAAAGCAGTGGCAAGTGTTCGATATAATTTGATCAAAATATAGTAACTTTATGCTTAATAATTTTGTATTAACACAGAAGAAGATCGCCTTATTGCTAAGATAATTAAGGAATATAAAGAAAGTCCGCTGTTTTTTGGAGATGACATAGATGAAATTTTGTTGGATATGACAATTGTAGGAGTCACAGGAAAGCTTTCAAGTTCCATGTTAGTTGAACGGCCTTTCGTTGAAGTGAGTATTAAAATGCCAAAAAATGCACAAATTTTAAATATCCATCAAATAATGTATTTCTCTAGAATGTTTCGTCTAAAGAAGTCATCTCTAATAATAACCGTAGAAGCTACACTAACCAAGATAGTTCTTCACGACATGAAGAACAGAATTCCGGTCTTAAAAAGGGTTCTACCAAACGAACTGCGTCACGTTCCATTTCTCCTCCCAAGTCAGGTAAGTGATTTTGACTACTTAACTTGATAAAAATTAAAAACGCAGTTGTAGGCCCTTCTGAAGAGAATGTTCCGGACAAGAAGAAACACAGTTTAAGCTTGAGTAAAGCAAAAACAAAGTCATCATCTGATCCAAATCCTATACCATTGGAGCCCCCCCGAGTGCGTTTGAAACGCGCATACTTGGTCAAGAGTGAGGCAAATGATCGTAAGCGTTTTACTTGTAAATGTGTTGATATTTCATTACATTGTCAATTGTATAATTCAGAAAAAGAAAATTCTGGCTTAAGCACAAGCAATACTGCTCCAGAAGTGCCTGCACCTACCAGAACGTGTGGGAAACGCAAATCCACGGCTACAATTGAGACAGACGAACGTAAGTTTTCGACTTCCTGGTAAAAAAAAGCTGATTGCTTATAAAATATTTACTTGTAGCACCTCGGAAAACGCGTTCGAAATTGTCAAAGTTGGATGACCAAGATGATGCATCTACTAGCCAAGAAAGTACTAAAAAAGGTAGTAAGTGTTGCTATTTAAAAGATATTTTTTACCTTAACTGTGTATTCTGCAGGACTAAAAAGATCGTGCTCAAAGAATGTGGAAGATGAGTCGACAAATAAAAAAACACATGTTCCCAAGTCTTCATCAGGCGCTGGAAATATGGAAGCTAAGACCTCTAGCAAAAAAGACAGCGAAGCCCGCAGTAAGATAAAGCCGTGAGGTATATATTCGGCATACATTTCTAATGTTTCTTTCTACTGTTCAGCGCTGAAAACTGAGAAAAAATTGGACAAGATGCCAAAAACAGAATCATCCACTATCTTACAAGATGAGAAATCTAGCAGTAAGTAAATACAGGAATATAACCTTCACAGTTTTATTAATTCAGCAATTTTTTTATTAGGATCTGAAGAGATGCACTCGGATGGGAAAAAAGCTTCTTGTGCAGAAAAACCAGAAAGCTCAACCAAAATCCAAGAACGCCGTGGACAAAGTAAGTTACAAAGCACTTAAACGTTATGCAATTACATATTTTTTGCCTTTTTAGGAACATCTCGGAAGTCGGAAGCAACAAAGGAGAAAAGCGAACCCATGGAAGAAACGAAATTGCAAGGTTATAATAGAATTTGTTATGATTAGTGGCATACAAAGTTTTTTCACTTGTTCCAATTTTGCAGATAAAAAGTCCAAAGCTAATTCAGACATTGATTCGAAATCCGAAACTGGGGCTTCCACTGGCTCAGAACGTCGTAAGCTTACTAGTAAGTTAATTGGGTACATAATTGACACAGTTTTATTAATTAAGTAACGGTATTACCAGGATCTGCTGATGTGCGTTCGGATAACAAAAAAGAAGAAAGTCCTGGAAGTGTAACCAGCAAAAAAGAAAGCCGAGGACAAGGAAGTAAGTGACTAAGCATTAAACCATTATGCAACTACTTATTTTTTTCCTTATAAGGAACAACTCGAAGGACGGAAAAAGCAACGAAAAAAAGCGAGTTAGAGGAACAGGCGCAACCGCAAGGTTAATATTAGTATTTGCTTTGAACAAATAAATGCAAAGTTTTCTAATTGTTCCAATCCTTATAGGCCAAAAAATCAAGGCAAATTCAGACATTAATTCGACCATCCATGAAAAAGCTGGTATAAAGATTTCCGAATCAGAAACTGGGGCTAGCACTAGCTCAGAACATCGTAAGTTATTGGCTATATAATAGACACAGTTTTATTGATTCAGTACTAATTTTAGCAGGATCTGCAGATACGCGTTCGGGCAGCACAAAAGCATCTGTGGAAGAAAAATCTAAAAGTGCAACCGACATAAAAGTACGCCGTGGTCCTGGACGTAAGTTACCTCACATTTAACAGTGTTGCAACTACTTATTTTTTTCTTATTAGGACCAGCTCGGAAGCCGGCAACAATTAAGGAAGAAAGCGGTATCGGAGAACAAATGCAACTTCAAGGTAAATATTAGAAATTACTATGTTGGTTCAATGATATGAAACCTTTTCTTACATGTCTCATAGAACAAAAACCCGATGTAAATTCAAACATGAAAGAAAACGCCAGTAATGCGGGCATCACAAAAGCAGCTTTGGAAGAAAAATCTAAAAGTGCAACCGACATAAAAGAACATAGGGGACCTGGACTGAATTCCAAATCAGAAACTGGGGCTAGCACTAGCTCAGAACATCGTAAGTTATTTGCTAGATAATAGACACAGTTTTATTGATTCAACAATAATTTTAACAGGATCTTCAGAAACGCGTTCGGGCAGCACAAAAGCATCTTTGGAAGAAAAATATAAAAGTGCAACCGACATAAAAGTACACCGTGGTCCTGGACGTAAGTTACCTCACATTTAACAGAGCTGCAACTACTTATTTTTGTCTTATTAGGACCAGCTCGGAAGTCGGCAACAATTAAGGAAGAAAGCGGTATCGGAGAACAAATACAACTTCAAGGTAAATATAAGAAATTACTATGTTGGTTCAATGATATGAAACCTTTTCTTACATGTCTCATAGACCAAAAACCCGATGTAAATTCAAACATTAAAGAAAACGCCAGAAATACGGGCAGCACAAAAGCAGCTTTGGAAGAAAAATCTAAAAGTGCAACCTACATAAAAGAACTTGGTGGACCTGGACTAATTTCTAAATCAGAAACTGGCGCTAGCACTAGCTCAGAACATCGTAAGCTTACTAGTAAGTTACTTGGGTATATAACCGACACAGTTTTATTCATTCAGCAATAATCTTAACAGGAACAGCATCTTTGGAAGAAAAATCCAAAACCGACATAAAAGAGCGCCGTGGTCCTGGACGTAAGTTACCTCACATTTAACATTGCTGCAACTACTTATTTTTGTCTTATTAGGACCAGCTCGGAAGTCGGGAACAATTAGGGAAGAAAGCGATATCGGAGAACAAATGCAACTTCAAGGTAAATAGAAGAAATTGCTTTGTTTGTTTAATGATATGAAAACTTTTCTTACATGTCCCATAGAACAAAAACCCGATGTGAATTCAAACATTAAAGAAAACGCCAGTAATACGGTCTCGAAATCAAAAGCTACGTTATCGTTATCTACAAGCTCAGGAGCGGTGCAGAAGCAGTTGAAGGTAAAAAACCAACCAGGACCTGCGGGAAACACACGACTTCAAGGTAATCGTGTATAACAACAATAATCAAACAAACGGAAAAATTTACATTTATCAAGATACCAACATTTTCAAACAAACGCGTCGGTTAATCAATATAATGAAACGAGGCAAAGATAGCGTCATGAATTCTAGCTCAAAAACAAAATTATAAGAGCTTAAATAAAAAAAAATAGTTAAAAATAATTCAAAACACCTATAATCAAATATAAACTTATCGACGCCAACACCTAAGACGGCATTGATGATATCAGCAACCCATTTTTGTGTTAATCAGATTTATAAGAGGCTACAAGAAATACCCAAAGAATCTATCAGAAATTCTGGCTACAATTATTTAAAATAATAATAAATAATACTTGAAATAATTTTAAGTTAATCATCGGTACAAACATTCACACCTTATAAGAGGCTACAAGAAATACCCAAAGATTCTATCAGAAATTCTGATTATAATTATTTAAAATAATAATAAATAATACTTAAAATAATTTTATGTTAATCATCGGCAACAATATTCACCCCTCATAAGTAGGAGCTTTTCAAGAAACTCTCGACTTAAGATGATGAAATCAAAGTATTAAATACTATCAATTAACTTTTATACGATGCACAGCTATAAGCGACTATATGCAGGAGATCAGAAGATCTGGACGGAAGATTAAAGTCACAATTTCCATGTGCGACCGTGCAGCGCTGCATGTGGTCTTAAAATCCATAGCCGGTAAGTACGAAAAAATTTAATAATAATAATTAAAATTTAAACCACATATTCAACAGACATACTTGAAGTTACTGAAGATTCGTCGCAAAGTGATGTGCTCATAATGGATAGAGGTGAACGCACCTACAAACTTTTAGTGGCATTGGCATCGAATCGACCAATACTTTGTTCCAAATGGCTACATGATGTTATGCTCACACATAGCGTCAATGTAAAGCCAATGCACATATTTTCCGATCAAAAGTTTATTAATACGTATGCGTTTGATCCACTTAATGTGTTCCAAAAACGACGAATATTGAAAGGTTACCAGTTTTTTTTATGTGAAGGCATACAGCCAAATGTAAATGAAATGAGATGTAAGTTCAGTTCAGTTTCTCAAGCCTCAGTTTTGTGCCTCAATAAGGTCTGACTTATTAACGATTTTTATTTTTTTAGGCATTATAACAAGTGCCGGTGGAACAGCTCACACCAACCTGTCGGGCATATCAGTCAAGCATCAGCTATATGTGGTTGCCACTAAACAAATTCCTCATGACTTTTCCAGCTACAAGAGTATACGCGTAATTAAAACCGAAGCCATAATGCAAACTCTCGTCCAGCAAAATATTGCCTTTCTAGAAAAGTACAAGCACAAATAGCTTAACTCAAAATTCTGTTTCCATTTAATTATTAAAGTTAAGTCTCCTTTTTCTTGTTTGTTAAATGTATTACTTGTATACGGAGCCATATTATTTTCTAAATGTTTAAAAATTTACTTGCATATTAAATGTATAACTACTTATGAGAAAAAACCAAACTAGTCTAACTTCTTGCGTTTGGATGCCGTAGGCTTGTCAAACTGTTGTCGCATGCCACCTGCGTGTTCATTGTGAAATTTCATGTTGTTGGAGTTCTCAGCATACCAAGGAGAGTCGAATTTTGTGGTGTCCTGATCCACCAAATGCGTGTATTTGGTGCGACCGCAGCGACCAAAATTCTTCACTTGCATGACCTTAGGTAATATGGTTTTGTCAAAGTGATCTTCTAGCGTGGCTTGTGCAAAGTCTCGCTTAAGCACATCGTTTTCCTCGTCCAGATAGAAAGCACCGCGATGATAGTATTTTTGCAGGAACTTATATTTGCCTTTGGTGGCCTTGTTGGTAATTTGTTTAGGATTGGAGCGTAGTTCCTGACGCCGTTCCTCTTCGGTCATATTACGCATGCGCTCAATTTCCAACTTTTCGCGTTCAGTGCTAATGAGAAAAAGTAAAAGTTGAATATGTTTGTTAATTCAAGTAATGCTTTGTACTCACTTATCGCGCTCCTCACGATCTCGTTTCATGCGTTTAAGCTCGCGTAGTTTCCAGGCTTCGTACTCCACCTCATCGTTTTCATCGTCTGTACATACATCCTCTAAGCACGCCTCGTTGCTCTCTGGTTTAGTTTTCTCTAGATCTTTCTTAACGCTCTCTTCAACCAAGCGCAAAGTAGCACGCCTCCTTTCTTTGGCCGCTTTTTTGGCCTCTGCTTCTAGTTGCTTTTGTTTTTGCGCCTCACGTTCTTTTTCCTGTATGGTGGCACGATCACGTTTGCGCACAAACAGCGGCTTTAAACGCGGCTCATTCTCTGCCTCGCTGTCGGTTTCCTCTTCATACTCAGAACTTTCGGTTTCGGAGGACTCTGTTTGTTTTTCTTCTTCTTTTTGTAAAACCTCTTCTTCGCGCTGTTGCTGCAGCATGCGTGAACGTAGTTTTAGACGTCGTTTTTCTAATTCTGTGTCGCTTAGCTCCGAGTCCGTATCAGATTCCGAGGCAAGTGTAATTTTATTGGTGCCACGCTCTAAACGCCGCTGTTGCTCACTATCCAAGGCTTGCTGCTTTGCTTCCTCATCCTCCTCGCTATCGCTGTCTACTAACTCAGGCTCGTGTATGTGTCTGTGGCGTTCCCGGCGCTCGCGTTCCAAGTCCTCTTGATCAACGGGACGAGCGCGCAGTCGCCTCAAACGTGGATCATCCATTTCAGCTTCCTCCTCTTCTTCCACACCCTCTGGCTTTTCTTCGGCACTGTTGCGACGCGTCAGTTCTACTTTATGACGCTCTGCCTTATGGCGTTCCAAGCGCTTGCGATTATCAATAAAGTCATCCTCATCGCTTTCCTCCGAGCTGGACTCGGCACGTGCATAGTCAGGACGTTTGCCGGATATATAACGCTGCACCTTTACTTTTTGCATAGAAATCTCGCCTGTTGGAAAGGTTTGTACCATAACAATCAATAAAGAAAATATTTGTTTTTGTGCACATGCAGCCATTACCTTTTTCATTGCGCACGGGCACGGCACCCGCCGTGCTCTGTATGCCTGCCAAAACAGCTGGCGTGCTCATTTTGTTTAAAATAATTTATAAAGTTTCAATTTTTAATAAAAATGGAAACAATTTTGTTGCAGGCAACTTCTTCTTTCTACTTGAGCACAGCTGTTTATTGCTAGCGAGCTGCCATCTTGTATCCTAGCAGCAATATAGCGCTGCCAACTTGTTGTTTACTCGTTACTCGTTGCGCTTTACGCGCGCTATTCGAAATTGCTGCATGTGTGTGATAAAAAACGTATATACTGTCGGAAGTGCATTTAAGTTATGCCAAGCAAATATTGCACATTAATTAAGTTATTAAGACACTTAATTGCTGCTATACTTAGTGCGGCGGTTGTTTTTAGACATTTCGACGCCCACACTAATTAAAATTGATATTAATTGACTATTAATTGGTTTTATACTTTCTTTACAATGTAAAATGACACAATCCACGCTTGTCAAACAAGTTCTGCTCTGCGTCGGAAGTTCAATATCTTGGGCATATCTTGGCTTAGAAACCGCGCTCATGACTTTGGCAGCTACGATGCACGACCAGTTTGTTGTGTTTTGTTTAGGCCTAAATGCTGCAACGCATTGCTAGAACTGCTTTGAACTGCATTTTGTTGGTTTGTTTAGCTACTTGTTGTTTACATGCAGTTCAGATTTTAATGGCTTATACTCATTAATGCATAAGCTTTAAAGTAAACCTGATTTGCATTTCTATAAAATATTTCCAGCTGTTTTTTTTTTTTTGTATTTGTAAGAGAGTGTCGCAGACTTAACTAAGGCCTGGAAAATTTTTTAGATATATTTTTGAGCGGGGAAGCACCGCTGAAACCAAAATAAATTGTAGCTATGTGAGTTAAATTCATGAACAGGGACGGATTTAAGTGAAGTATTTTGGGTGCGGCTAAGGTTTTTAACTAACTTTTAACTAAGGCCTGGAAAATTTTTAGACATATTTTTTGAGTGGGGAAGCACCGCAGCAGCCAAAATAAATAGTAGCTATGTGAGTTAAAGTTATGACGGATTTGGATAAAGTATTTGGGTGCGGCTCAGATTTTAAATTGAAATGCAATATTTTACGACGATGTTTTCTATGTCGCAGTATACGTGAATGTTGTAGGGTTAACATAGTTACGAACAAAAATCTTGTGAAATATCAGCAGAGGTAATATGGACAATCCTGCGGCTCTGGCATTTCTCAATATTTTTCTTTCTTAGAATTTAAAGGAGTTTTTATTAGACATGACACTGTTAATAAAAGTTTGACGCTTTCCAAAATGTTGGTAAATCTACTTATGCTAATGCCAGAAACCGAAAAATAGTTTAGAAAAACAGACGTTCTCCAATACAGCAATTAAGGAGACGTACGTGACCCAATTTTTAAAATTCTTATGTTCCCAGTCCATTTTTGTTGACCAACCGCTGTGAATGCCAAAAAATGCATTTCAGCTGCAGTTATCTCGATTATTCCCCCTTTTGCCTATCGATTATTATCGAGTATGCGATTTTGTAGAATTGTCGATTACTAAATGATTTCCTTGCAATCCTTTTTACAATTTACAAGAATTAATTCGTCATAATTGTTACATTTCTACAGATTTATATCTTACAAGAGTTATTACGCATACGCCCTGAGCACGTGTAAATATCGGCATATACCATAAGCTTTGTTATATATTTCTTTAATTGTAATTTGAATTTATTGTTATTGCTGCATATTTTATGTGAGTATAAGAAACAAAAGAACAAAACTTTTTGAACTTTGCGGCGCTTCTGTCAAATGTATTCAATTGAAATTTCTTATACACACATTTCAATTAAACACTCGTATCTCGCTACAAGAATTAAATGTACAGCACAAAAATGTAAACAAATAATTTTCTATTAACTGATATAGTTACGACTTTTGTGTGAGGGTGTCTGTGTGTCTGTGTGTGTGTTTGTGAAAGTCATGCCCGATCAAAATCATACCAGATCGAACTTGTTATCGTTATCCAAGTAGTAAGTACAAGTACATACATAACAGTTAAAAGCCTTTTCGCAATTGATGCGGCAAAAAAAGATGAACTCGTAAATAACGGCTCAAATATTAATTGGCGCACTTTTTTTTTGTTTTATGTTACTCAAGTAGTAATTAAAGATAGACCGCAAACAAATAAAAATAAAAACAAATCTACTTAGAAACTCACGCTAAGCCCAAATAATAAATATTTTAACATTTTGAACAACGCATTTTGTTTAGACATGGAAAATTTCTACAATGTAATAGTTTTAAGCAGTCGATGGGGCTTTGATTGACAGTCGGATACGCTACAGCAGTTAAAAAAATAAATAATAAATAAAATTAGGCAGCGTATTGCAAAATAAAAATAGTTTGTTATTCCTAAGGTAGGAATTGCAGTTAGGAAAATGTTTAAACGGGGTACGGAAATAGTTTTAAACATCAGAAAAATGCGATACTTTTTTGTGGACTCCGCAAATAAATTTTAATGCTACTTTTTTGTTCAATAACGTTAGAAAAAGTAAAAAAAAAGCATAATTTATTTTAAGCACTTTGCAAATCAAATATTTTGACATGAAATTTTGAACAGATGTTACGAAGAGTTCAACCAAAATTATCGATTGGAGTTTAAATTCACCTTTTAATTTGATCACTATAGTACATACACTTCGAAGCGGAAAAATCATCGGAAAAAATTCGATACTCTTTTGGGGATTCCACAAATTAATTTTAATGTCACTTTTTTGTTCAATAAATTTAGACATAGTAAATATCGCAGAACTTATTTGACGTGAAATTTTGCACAAATGTCACGAACAGTTCAACCAAGTCACAGATTGGAAAAAAACTTGAAAGATTAAATTAAAAAATTCACCTTTCAATTTGATAACAGTAGTACATTCACTTCGAAGTGAAAAAATCGTCGGAAAAATGCGATAATTTTTTTGGGTATCGGTAAAGCGCCAAAAAACAATTGCCAAGTCCCAATACAAGCGTTTCAACTGTGTCAATTCGGACGGTTTATGAAGGAAAGTAATATTCTCTTATCATAAATTAAGTAAAAAATTTTATCTTTTACAAACGAAATTTGTCAGCTAGAAACTTAACATACAAATACTAATCAGTTCGCGAAATGAGCGTGCATTAAGAATTTACGCATCACTAAAAAAGTATAAAGGCGATTTTACTGACTTATCGATATTCCAGTACTTGTAACGAGTTGTTTCAAAAATTCTTTTTTATGAAAAACTAATGAGATTCTCTAGTTAGCTTATCTGGAAAAATATAAGATTTTTAGATTAGTTTGCAGCTCGATTCAAACTTGTACCATTATTAGTCGAATGTCGCGCTTCACGGGTCTGTCTTAACCGTATTCTTTCACGTTCATTGCGATCTTCACGTTCCTGGGCAGTACGATTAGATTGATAACTAATTTGATTCGTTACATTTATTCCAATTGAAATACATTATGCATTGATCGATTAGGTGACGGTATTCCCAATTGTCCTAATGCTTTATTAGCCATCGCCAAGCATAGATCCTCAATATGAATATCATTGTAAACTTCCGGGGAAATTTCATCACTAGATTGCGATTTACTTAAAGTACTCGAAACAAAATATCTTCTGATAATTAATCTTGATATTTTATTCACAATTCAGGTGGATTTGATGGAAAACATGTTGCCAAAACATACGCAAAAATCCGATTTGAAACTCATCGACGCGTTCATGAGAACACCCGTAACACGTAAAACATAAGTTTCTTTTAAATACATAGATATATCTTTTATAAAGTATATAAAGTGTTGTAGAAGGCGGGCCACACAAAAATTAAATAAAACATTTTTTACGATCTAAAAGAAATAAAACCAAGAAACTCTATAATCCAATATATTTTTCAAACTTTTCCACTATTGGCGCTATATCTAAATACTTTAAATTATCTTAAAAATTTGTACAGTATTTTATAGTCTTTTAAGTCTAATATTCACAAATAATTATAATAAACGAGACATTCAATATTTGCAGAATTTGATCTTAAAATTCTTAAAATTTTTAAAATTTTTGGCGCTTTATGTAAAAACTTTAAATTATCTTAAAAACTTGTACAGTATTTTATAGTCTTTTAAGTCTAATATTCACACATAATTAGAATAAACGAGACATTAAAAAAAAAAGTTTTGTAGTAGTTGGTTTTTAGTGACTTTCAAATATTTACAGAAACCTGATTTTTACAACTTTTAACCTTGAATAGAAGATGAACCCAGACTTCGCACTGTATAAAATGTTTCATATGGACATGATTGTAGCAAACAAATTATGGCAAATAGTTAAACATTATAAGAGATATTAAAAATACAAAAAAAAAAAACAACAAAGCTGACGATAGTTTGAGTTTGCGGAATGCGACAGCCCTTATCTCTCATATCGAGCATAAATTGTTATCAACTAATGCGCTGCCACGCCTTCTTCTGCTTTTTTGCAAGCTACGTCTACAATACCCTTGACCTCTTCGGTATAAAAACTGTACTGCCCTTAAATGACCACATGAGTGTGAGTAAGTGTTCGTGTGTGCGTGTGTATCTGTGTGCGGGTGATCCATTGCGTGCTTAATTGAAGAGCGTGCTGCAAAAAAAATTGGCTCAAAGAAGTTGTCTCCGGTATTTTCCGTATTTTGTGAATCATTGCAGAATTCCTTTTGTTTGAGCTTAATTGCCCTGACATGTCATAATATTTCTATCTATCAGTTTGTTATTATTATTATTTATTAATTCTGAGTACTCATATTGACTGTAGACGTTTGTCTGATCAATTGTCAATATGCAGGAACTATAATATAAAAAAAAAAAATTATATTTAAAATATTTTTTTTGCAGTTTATTTTTGTTTAAAGTCTGTTGTCAACTGTTTGCAATGTCATCAAACAAATTCTCTGATTATACAAACCTATAAAAATCAAAGGGGAAGTCAGTTTTTGAGAATCAGAGGCATAAGCTATTATTTATTATTATCTGTAGTTTTACGAGCTCTACAATTACTAATGGAAGGTAATAAAAATCGTGTAAGTAGATCTTGTAGTTAAGCAAGTTTTTAATCTTTTTAGTTAATCAATTTCACGAAATTCTGGTAAGGTTAACTTTTGGAGTTCAACGTTTTTGCTAATTGTTTAAATTTGTGTATTTTGAAGGCGTGGCTTTGTTGAGTAATTTACTGCTTGAAAATAGTTAATTTTTCAGTTATTTATCTTGTAATGAATTCCGTCAAGCCTTTTTGACTTAATAGTTTTTAGTGATTTGCATTTTTATGACTAAACGTTTTTTTTTACGTTTTGGAATTGAAATAAGCACATTAAAAATATACAATGAAAATAAGCAAATTTTGTGTTTTATTTTGAAAATAAGAGAGAACTTGATTTTTTTTTTTGTGAATTCTAGTACCAAGGATTTGGCCCAAACAAAGACTTAACTAAATAAGCTCTTTGTAAAATTTGATTGGATATATTTTTTAATTTGGGTAAAGTATTCTGTCACTTCTTGCATTGTTTATTCCAATTCCGATAGACGATACGCGCAAAAAATATCGATAAGGCTTTTAAGCTAAATCAAGCTAAATGCAAATTAAAAAAATGCTAAATTTACTTATATAAACATTTCGGAAAATTTATAAACTATTTAGTTTTAAAAATGGTAGATCTAGCTATTAACAAGCTAAAATGGCAACAGTGATTCTGTATTTAAACGGCTTTTTTAAACGTTTTAAAAATCACACAAAAATCTAGAAAAAAAATTGTATATAAATGCTTTCTATTTTGCACGATTATTTAAAGTTACTTGCTTGAAATTAACCTTTTATTTATAAGGTAAATTATAAGTATATCAAAACAAATAAGATAAACCTAAGCTTTTTAAATTTAGTTTGGGAATTCCCCATTCAAGTTTAGCTGCTTCAAGATTTACGTCATATCTATTTTACGCAGTTTATACTACACGTTTCTATAACGTGTCTACCGCGTGCAAAATTAGTTATGTCCAAAAAGTTGTTGTTCATTTTTTTCTAAACTGGTCACACTTTCCGTCTGTTTGGTATTTGACTTCGAAACATTCATCATTGTTTGAGTTATGCTTGACTTTTTCGGATGCTTAACCGAGCAAAGAATTTTGTTACTGGAATGAATATTCATGTGTAGAATGTTGAATGAGGAATTTGTTGAGCAAATTATATCTGAAAGAAATGTTTACAAGCAGTATAAACAGGTCTAAGAACGCAGAAAACGTGTAGAAGACGAAAAGCGCTTTGCTGGACCAAGCCCCAAAAATAAAATATTTGGTGCTTGTGAGCCGTCAAATTTCGCTAAAAGGCCTTTGTGATAATGTTTGAATTTCAAAAGAATGTATAAATTTTATTTTAAAAGAAGTTTTGCACCTCAAACGCATCAATTCTCGATTGATACCGATTGGTAACATGGAAACATACTGCATTGATTCTTTACCATTTTTTGGTCAGAAACGAAATCTCCATCGTTCCACAACATTCTGGCTATTCCCTATATTTAAAAGATCATTCCGGGAATAACGTTTTGAGTAAATTAAAGAGATTTAATGTGAACCGACGCGCCCTATAAAGACAATCCCGGCCAATGACTTTATAATTAGAATTGGGAATAACTTAATCCTGAGGGGGTTACTTCAAAGGCGACGAATTACATTTGGATGACTAAATGAAGATTTATTTAAAAGAAGAGGGGTCTTACTTTTTGGACACGTGCATATTAGAAATATTTCTTAGCAGCCCGGACTATACTTACTAGTATAATTATGCGAATGGGCGTAGGGTCCATGGTGAAATAATAGTTTCGTAATCAGAATTCTCTATCTCATAAGGGAGGACACTTAGCCCATTTTCTTCCTCATTTGAGTATGCATCTGTTTTCTATGTAGGGTGTCGGCACCTTTATAACTTTTTGTTTCAAAGGTATAGGGTTAGGCTAACTTCTTCTCCCTATTCCGACCTTGTGCAAAACACACGCTGACTAAATTTTAAAAACATTTTGGGTTTTTTTTTTGTTTATTATCGCTTTATTACTATAATGAATACTATTATGTACATTTTTATTTTTTGGCTTACACTACTAGTCCCTGACAGGCGATCAAGGATTTAAGAAGCATAGAAATAATTATGAGAATGCTTTTTAAGCTTATGCTATTTTACAAACTAATAATTTTAGTTTGAAGGATATTGTAATGAAAGAGCACAAAAACAATACGCATACCTTTTGTTAAAAAAAAAGGTTGTGATGAAAATAAAATTTTGAGCTAGGTATAAACTACAAAATACTGAATATACATTTTTTGTCTCTTCGATTTTAAAACAGGTTTAATTTCTTCTTAAATACGTCATCTTAAATGACAAAATTGGTTAATTATGCTTTAGTCGTCCGACATTTTTCCAATTGTCGAGCAATACGCCATTGTTGCGTGTACGTAATTTGACGCCACGGCCGTCCTAAGTGCTAAAAAATGATCAAATTTTGCCTTACCGTTGTTTTTTTTTCCAAGTAAATAATATTTCGCGAAAACAGCGATTTAAATATTGCACTAGTTTGCTTAAATCGTTGTCACCTTTTTTATCATCGTCATCGTCATCACCAAATAATTCACCATAGAAAACTTCTAAGAGAGTAACTCACCTATGGCGCCTAAAACTCAACTTTCACCTAACTTCAACACAAACAAAACATTTTTTCAAACAAAATAAACGAAAACAAAACAAATGGCGAAAAGATAACAAAAAGATTCTGCAGCTAAACAAAAGAAGATAAACGAAGTCAGTGTCTAGTCGTCGTGTTATTTGATCGTGCATTCTTCGTGTTTGCTTGAATGCGCGCACACATATGAGAGTATATGCACGCTCACCTATACAAACGCACACAAAACTATCCATGTGCATATATCAGTTACTCTCATTCGATACGAATTGATGGCATATCCGGTGCTCTGCTCTTTCTTAGCGTGCTGCGCTCTCTTGCCATGAAAGAGGAAGAGAAGAAGAAGGTATCGAATACATCTACGTAGACGGTGGAGGCGACTTTCGACGCTCTGTGATTTGGTTCGATCGGTCTTGGGGCGACTATATAAACAAGTGTAACGGCCGCTTGCAAAACTCATTCATTTAAAAATTGTCAACACGTCGAGGCTCGAATTGCAGCAAAGTGCTCAAATCCAACGAACGACTTTAGTTCACAAATTTTGTAGTGCAATTTATTTTTTTAAGGACACAGCTCAAAGTGAATACTAAAAAACTAACATAAAAACAAACAATATAGGTGATTCCTTGATTCCTAAAAATCCTTGTGCTCAAAACTAAATATTTTAACAATTTATAAGTGAAAATACGTTAATGAAATACAGAACTAATCGCGGACTAATATTGCAAATACAATTTAGAACATTTTTAAGAAAATTTTGGTGTAAACAAAACAAACGCTAAAGGAAAGTCAAAAGCAACAATAAAAGTCGCCCTTATAAAGGATTTACAAATAATTTCAAAGGTATGTTGGGAGTTAAAAAGTAAAATTTTGTTTAATTATTACATTTTTTAATTTAAAATTTATTTACTTAAAAATTCCTTTTATTTATATACAATTCAATACATGTGTAGCACATAGAAATTTTACTATGCAATAACAAATTAAATAATAATAATCACAGCATCTATAACTAATTAACTGGCGCTCTTAAGTATTACTAACCACATGTCAATTGTTTTTAAAGCTAATTTAAAAATAATTAACTAACAAATGTTCTAAAAATACCTGGCATGCATAATAAAATATAAAAATAAATGATAAATAAATAAACAAAGATTGCATTTTTGACAAAGTATTAAATCAAACAAACAATATAGTTTGACATGAAATAATAAACTTGACAAACAAATTAAGTCGTAAACAAAATTATTAAAAAAATGATATTTGTACAAAAGCTTAAATAATTGAATGCAACTTGAAAGCTAAATAAATACTAAATTGAAAAATCTATTAACGTAGATTGAGGTAAGACAGAAAGCAAACAAAGATAATAGTTTGATGTAAAAAGATAAACAAACATAATCGTAAACATAATAAAATCGTAGCAAAGCATAAAATAAATAAATTGTGGAAAAATATTTTTATTTTATTACAACATATCAAGTGGAAAAATTTCAGTTACCTTTTTATTTCTGACATTTATTTTTTATTAGCAATCAATATTTATTATCTGATATTAATTGCATAAAATTAATCGTTACAAAAAAAATCAATATTTATCAAAAAACTTAACTTAATTTTAATAAATAATAAATATATACAAAATAAATATAAATATATACACAATAAAATAATTGCGGCAAAGCATTAAAAAAATAAATTGTGGAAAAATAATATTTTTTTACGTCTAGAACATAAAAGACATTCAAGTGGAAAAATTATTATTTACATAAAAATATATTTATTTGTATCAACCGATAGATGCATAAGATTATGATCTAATATTGCGTACATAAAATTAATCGTTAAAAAAAAACCATATTGGTCCAAAACCTTAATTAACTAAATCTCAATGTATAATAAATATATAAAAATTAAATATAAACAAAAAAAACAAAAAATAGTTACAGCAAAGCAAAATAAATGGTTGAAAAATATTGTTTTTTTTTATGTTAACTATAAAAAATAGAAATTGAAATTTGTTTATTTTTTTTCCATTTATTTTTTATTACCAATTAACCGATTAGATCCAATATTGCGTACATAAAATTAATAGGTACAAGGAAAAAAAACCATATTTATCCAAAAACTTAATTAATTTAATTTCAATATAAAAAAATAAATATAAATAATAATATAATAGCAGCAAAGCACACAAGAAAAAAAATAATTATGGAAAAGTATTTGTTTTTTTGTCAACAATGGAAAAACAAATGGAAATTTTATATTTTTTTACATTTATATTTTATTAGCAATCAACCGATATGATCCAATATTGAGTTCATACAATAAAACGAATCGCTACAAGAAAAAAAAACAATATTTATCCAAACACTTAATTAATTTAATCTTAAGACATAATAAATATAAATAAACAAAATAAAATAATAACAGCAAAGCATACAAAAAAATAAATTGTGGAAAGATATTTTTTTAAAATGGCAACAATAAAAACAAATGGAAATTTTTTTTACATTTATTTTTTATTAGCAATCAATCGATGTATAAGATTAAGATCCAATATTGCGTATATAAAATAAATCGCCAAAAAAACCAATGATAATCCAAAAACTTAACTAACTTAATCTTAATCTTAATAAATAATAAACCTATTTTTTTAATTTAATTTTTTCCTCTCTTCTGCCATCCTGGACTCCTCCCAGTGCAGCAAAGAGCGTCAATTAAATTTTTTTTTTTAATTATAAAATAATTTTTTTTCAATCAATCCCTTAAACAATAAGTACATTTTTTAGAAATTAGAAATTAGCAGGAAAAATAGTTCAACCCAAATGAGTTATAACTATTGCTTTAATAAAAATATCAAAAATAAGTATATTAAAAATAAAATACGATCCGTTTGTTGGACAATTTCCTAGCTTAACAAGTTATTTATCCGTCCGTTCGAAGTGGTCCGATATTCATCGAATCTCAGATACAAACTCTTTCAAGAAATCTATTTCAATTGTATGTAGAGTGTATGCTAAAGATATTTATTCTTAAATAAAAAATTTTTATAAGCTTTACGATTTCTCTGAATTTACAAAAAAGCCATTTATTTAATTTATCGTAAAAAATCTTTCACGGAACCTCTAACAAAAAAAAATTGAAAAATTTTTACTAAACTTATGCATCAATACATCAATAAAATTTGCTTATCACATGCCAACAGTTTTCCTTATTTTTTCATTTGTTTATTGATTATTTTGTCATATTTTCATTATTAATAATAATCGAAAGTCAGAAAGGGCAGCAGCAAAAAAAAAAAATTGCGATATATGAGCTGATCAATTGGCGCAAAGATATATCAACAATTAGGGGCCTCAGCCAATTACAATCACAACACTTACAACAATTAAGCGCGTGACACATACATAGATACAAAGTCACACAAACAGACTCACACACATGAGCAGAGAAGAATTGCAGATACAAGATACATTGGCACACATGCGCATTAAGCGTGTGTACTTCACCTGCTGCTTATCAGCCCAAATATGTTAACAATAGTTGACAAGATCTCGACTTTGGACTAAGCCTAGAGCTGGCTTCAGATAAGGTTTGGTAAAAGCGCTCTCTTGGCTTTCGTTGCTCTTAGCCACTGTGGCTACTGCGTAGCCTGCTCAAACCGGAACCATCCGGTATAAGCCAACGTTGGCTGATACAAACCAGTTAAATTCGCTTAAATCTCAATTAGGCGCGCGTTTCAAACTTTGTATAAAAAAACAGTGTAGCTGTGTGTGCGTCGGTGTGTGTATGTGTGCGGCAGGAGTTTTGAATAAGGTTTAGATCATTTTACACTTTACATAATGATATAATACAACTTGGCATATATTACGTTGCAAAAGTGCATTTTTAATGACGCTGCCCTTTGGTGTAGGGTGTCTGGTTAGTAAGATAAGTCTAGTATGTAAATATTACAAAATGTGTTATAAAACAACAAGACATAATTGATGTAAGCGAATTTTTTGTTGTTATCGACTGTACTGACTGTACGCGTTGATCAGTGGCTACCGATAAGCGATAATTCTTTCTCAATGGCTTGATGCGTTAAGTTGGCACGCTATCACCACGGTATGACATTCTTTGCTCTTATTAATTCTTATAAGACAATAAGTTCGAGAATTTTATTATATACTAGCTATAAAGGATGAAAGAATGTGACAGCGGGATTATTATTTTTGTTAAAAAATCTTTATTTTTGCTGCGAAAATAATTCAGAAAAGTGTGCTTTTTTTTTTTGTTGTTAGCACGGTATCGTCACGGTGTGGCATTCTTTGCTCTCATATACTAATATTATTATATTATATGTACTTATAAGAAGAGAATTTGGAAAATATTAATATAGATATAACAGTATATAACAGGATATGATAGCGTGGCTATTATTTTTGTTAAATCTGAAATATGAACTAGATGGGCATGCAAGGTCGCTGGTCACATATCTGGGCGCCAAGATTTCAAAATGGCGGAGCTACAATGACCTCCGAAGTCTAGAACTCACTATTTTTAATCTTATATTCAGAAAACATTATTGCATTGTATGCTATTCAGATAATTTTAAGATAGCTGATAATAAGTTCATTAATTGCTTTTTAAAATATAAAAATGGCGACATTAAGATGGCCGCAGAAATCACAAAAATCAACAAGTTGGGAGCCAAAATTTAAAAATGGCGGACCTAAGATGACCAACGCAGAGTAAAATCATCTTAGCTAGAAAGATAATATATATCCGCATTTTAAAATTTGTTTGTTTTTTTGATTAAATTGATTAATTATTTGCATAAATTGACCATTTAATATATTCCCTCTCAATTGAATATTTTTTGATTTTAAACTTTTTCTAATTATCATCAACAAACCGATGACGCTTAGAAATTTCAGGTACAGCGTAGGCATCTTCCAAATTTCTGTTTGGATTTCGTTCCATCTTTGCGTAATATTTCGTATCAAAGAAAAATACGTAGTTTTCTGAAATGATTTTTACTCCATTTAAACCAAGG
>JBAMAX010000904.1:0-311474 GCA_037043745.1 Chymomyza amoena | reverse complement strand
ATACCAAAAGCAACAAAAAGAACGATACTGTTTAAACTACAGTTTTGGGCAGAAGTGCCCTAACTTTAGTAGTCCATCAGCGGTTATTGTAATACATTTCTGCATTACCTATCTCAAGCTTGCATGAAATAAATAAAAATATATCTAAATGTCAGCTTGAAGGGCACGTTGCTCTAGCTATACACCATTATAATTTAAAATTTACTTCTTTATAATTATATAAATAAATAAATAAATAAAAAATAACTACAAGTGGCTTTATACGATTTATATGATAGCTGAAATATCATCCTCAAAATAGAGTTGATTAACAAATGTTTTATCTTTGACGTATTTTATTTAATTTTTTTAACTAGTGGTGGTTTCTCAATAATAACGATATATTATTATGATATCAGATAAAATAAAAATAGTTTTTGCTCATATCTTCGAATTTTACGAAATTTACAATTGAGAAATATATATAATAATTACATGCAAATAAGTAGCTCACGTAGGATATTGTAATCCCTAGATGGCGCAACTCCAAGGTGGCCGCTGGGGGAAACTTCCCAGACATGGGATTTAGGAGAGAAATCAAATACCTACCGCAGATCACAAAGTGAGTTGCGTTGGGCTAGTAACCCGTTTAGTAAAAAACCCTTACTCAAGAAACGGAAATCCGCACTAAGTATTACATATTATATTCTTTCTTTTTTGACTAAATTTTAAATTAATATTAACTAGAATACTCAATAAAAAAAATAAATAATTTTTAAAACTTAAAATTTTTTTCGTGGCCCAAATAAGAACTTTTAAATAAAAGTAGTATACTACTACTGTAATACTCTCAGATAGTCGGGAAGTCTTAAAAGAAATAAAAAACAATGAGATGTATCCACACAACATAGGAAACGAAATACAGTCCCTTGCCTTATTATTGGACTCATGCTGCAAATCTAATTTTACTTTATATTTCTTGTTGACATTATGAACTTTTTTAGATATGTTGGTAGAACTTGAGCTTTTGAATACACTTTTATCGTTTTGGCAACACTGATCATGTTGGTAATCGATTGCTCACATCGATTATCGCGAAGAAGACTTATAATCTAATAAACAGAGTTTTAGTTTCACAGTGCAATTTGACAATTTAAGATAATAAGCTGCCGGAAGATGAATTCACCAAAATAATAATAGGTCGGTTGGCAAAGAAGAGAACAAGCCGCAAAAGAGTCTGAAAAAGCGCGGTTGGCCACGGTTCCCACAATCTAGGTAGAATTTCCCAATTGCTCCGGGATTGGTGGACTCCGAATCTCTTCAATCCCTTCCCATGCTCGACATGTCTGTTAACGGACACTGCAGAATCAGGACTGGGTAAGTTTACTTAGGGGACAATGCAGATTAAATATTAGGTTGTCAAAAAAGTCTTGCGGTATTTCCGCAAGCTTGTCTTTGCAAGCGCGTAGTTCTAGTTGTATTCGTTGCATCGGTTCACGCTAGAGCTTTTTGGAAAGCTCTTTTCACGTGCTAACACGTGTTTGATTAATTGTTGTTTGCTTTTAGTCGTTCGTGAGTTATAGCGTCGCAAACATGGAACAAAATAAAGAGAAAATACGGCATATTTTACAGTACTACTACGATAAAGGCAAAAATGCATCTCATGCTGCCAATAAAATTTGTGCAGTTTATGGACCCGATACAGTTTCCATTTTCACCGCACAACGATGGTTTCAACGTTTTCGTTCTGGTGCAGAGGTGATCGAAGATTCGCCACGGTCCGGAAGGCCTGTTGTCGAAAATTGCGATAAAATCGCTGAATTGATCGAAAGAGACCGGCATAGTAGCAGCCGTAGCATCGGCCAAGAGCTGGGCATGAGTCATCAAACCGTTATAAACCATTTGAAGAAGCTTGGATTGAAAAAGAAGCTCGATGTATGGGTGCCACACGACTTGACGCAAAAAACATTTTTGACCGTATGGATACATGCGAATAGCTTCTGAATCGCAACAAAATCGACCCGTTTTTGAAGCGGATGGTGACTGGCGATGAAAAGTGGGTCACTTACGACAACGTGAAGCGTAAACGGTCGTGGTCGAAAAGCGGGGATGCTGCCCAGACGGTGGCCAAGCCTGGATTGACGGCCAGGAAGGTTCTTCTGTGTGTTTGGTGGGATTGGCAGGGAATCATCCACTATGAGCTGCTCCCCTATGGCCAAACGCTCAATTCGGACCTGTACTGCCAACAACTGGACCGCTTGAATGCAGCACTCATGCAGAAGAGGCCATCTTTGATCAACAGAGGCCGAATTGTCTTCCATCAGGACAACGCCAGGCCACACATATCTTTGGTGACGCGCCAGAAGCTCCGGGAGCTCGGATGGGAGGTTCTTTTGCATCCACCGTATAGTTCGGATCTCGCACCAAGTGATTACCACCTATTTCTGTCCATGACGAACGCGCTTGGTAATCGGAAGTTGTCCACAAGAGAGTCCTGTGAAAATTGGCTCTCCGAGTTTTTTGACAATAGGGAAGCGAGCTTCTATAAGAGGGGCATTATGAAGTTGGCATCTCGTTGGGAACTCGTCATCGAACAAAACGGCGCATATTTGACTTAAATCGCATTATTATAACCAATTTTATGAACAATTAAAAATTCAATAAAAATACCGCAAGACTTTTTTGACAACCTACCTGATAAAAATATCTTAAATACTAACATATGTAGGTAATTGAGAAGTAAACCCCCCAACATATTATGCTAGAATAATTTTTAAATTGTTTTTGTTTTTTGACCCGCTTAGACTTAATTCATAAGATAAAGCTAAGCTTCGTAAAAATGTTTTTTAGGGTAATTTGGGGTTGAAAAACACGAAAATGGCAACCTTTTTTTCTTAAGCACCGATTTCGAGAAATTTTCAAAAAACATGTTTTCGGTTACATGTTTTAGTTTTTCGTTAATAACTCATAAACAAAATTTTTCCATGTACGGAAGTTCCAATCTTCGTTCAACAAAAAAAAAAAATGTTTCACTCAAATTTCACAAAAAATTGTATGCAGCTTTAGTCGTACTTTTTCGGTCATAGTTTCAAACCATCTACTATGCTTATCAGATTTTAAAGATCTTAGACTCGAAATGTTTGTAAAAGTATTTTCTTTTAGCTTATAAATTAACATAAATTACAAATTTTTTATTTCGTTAGCAAAAAGGAAGACAAAATTTTCTGATTTTAAAAATAATCGAAAATTTAAGTTTTTTAAACATTGGTTGCTTGTTATATCTATAATTTCTGTAATAATCTAAGCATATTGCATATACAGTAAAGAGCATATCAAGACCCTTTGATCTAATCATCTTTCATGTCAATACTTACATGCCCGGATTAATCGTCAATCCTACATCATTGATTTGAACAGTCTAGCTCGTTATATAGACATACATATTTAATTTTTTTAAGTTATTTAGAAAAAAAACTTAACACAGAAATAACTTTATTTTCGCTCAAAAAAGAATTGCCAATTCTCTATATTTAATGCGATGGAACCCAGTGTATTACAATATTTTTTACTAACGATTTGTCCGGTTTTGCAAAAGAACCTTTAGAAGAATTCTTCTAGCAACTTCAGCTACACCTCTCAAGTGTTATGGCGCTAATTTGTTACGTGCATATTTTATGATCCATGACTTTTATTATTTATTGTATCCGCAATTAGTGATAAAAAAACACGAACAGTGTTACGGCATAGAGCCTTGAAAAAGTGTTTTTAAATCTAAAAACAAGACGTTCCCTTGAAAAAAATGCCCATCAAATTAAAAAGTTTACGATCAGCGTAACGCTCATACGTCATAAAAAATGCTTTTTCAAAATGTGAAAAAATAAAATAACAACTTCCGAAAGCAAAAAAGGAATATCTTTCGTAACCAATATATGACCCTTTGCAGCAAAAAAGAAAGGAGGTATTGTTTTTTCTCCAATGTGGCTGGCTCTAATTAAAATATATTGAAATGTCCAACTCCCAAGACTGTACAATAACTATTTTTTACTTTGTGATGTTACATAATTCCAAAAAAAACCTCTTCGAGGTAAAAACTTTTTAAGAAAACTTTATGTAATTGTAAGCAAACCTCTTAAAGTGACAATTAAATAACTTAATTTTATCACACTGGCGCTTTTCTTGTTACTTCCTAAGATGAAATATTATACAGAGATCAGCTTAAAACCAAATTTTTTTTTTTTTGGTTTCTTCAACATTTTTTCAGCACCGTGTTTTTTAGAAGAAGTGAAGCTGGAAAAAAAAGTAGGTAATCGTGTACACACAAAAAAAAAAAGACGGACGAGGACGTTTAAGTTAGAATATCTGGCACCACCATATTGCATTCAAATCCGATACATTGCTTAAGAACTCCAGAAGATAATTATTTGCCAAATTTGATTACGATAGTTTTACAAACAAAAACATATGATACAAACCACATCAACCGAGTTTGATAAAACAAACGAATTATCCATCTAAACCTTTTTTTTTCGAGGTTAATAATATATGGAATCCAAATTTCACAAAGTTTTGTTGCTGTAACTCTTCTCGTCTCTGAGATCTAGGCGTTCATGCGGACGGGCAGACAGATGAACTTCGCCGTATTGAGATCTCTAGTCAATCTGATCATAATTTAGGTAACTTTGGCGAATGTCCGACGACTCCTTATATAAATATATAAATATTATATAATATATAAAATAACATTCGTAACATAAGGTACAGGGTATAAAGACAACAAGATGTTCTAAAACCTATTATCAGATGACAATCGCACAGTTTTATAAATAAAAAATGGCGGACGTAAAGTCGGGCGCGGACGACTTTAGGATACCCTGTACCACTAGCTTGTAATAAAGTCCGATTTCTTCACAAAAAACCAAAAACAGAAGAATTTTTAAGCAAAAAATTTTTTTTGACCGATCGTTCCTATGGGAGCTATATGATATAGTCAACCGATTTCAATAAAATTTGACACAGTGCTTAAATACCTTAAAAAAGCTATGAATGCTAAATTTATTTCAAATATCTTTACAAACAAACAAAACACATCGAATTTTGTATAAAAAACGTGTTTTTGGACCGATTGGTCCTATGGGAGCTATATGATCTAGTCAAACGATTTGGATTAAATTTGGTACAGTGCTTAGGAACTATAAAATACTCACGAATGTCAAATTTGGTCCCAATATCTTAACAAACAAACGAAACACAACAAATTTTGTTAAAAAATCGATTTTTTGGAAGATCGGACCTATGGGAGCTATATGATATAGTCAACCGATTTTGTTCAAATTTGGCACATTGCTTAAGTGGTCTAAAAAATTTCCAAACGCCAAATCTGGTTACGATATCTTTATTAAAAAACGAAATATAGCGAATTTTTCTTTAAAAGAGTTATTTTGGCCGATCGGTCCTATGGGAGCTATATGATATAGTCAACCGATTTCGATCAAATTTGGTACAGTGATTGGGAACTATGAAAAACTTCCGAATACCAAATTTCGTTACGATATCTTCATAAACAAACGAATTATTCATCTAAAACGCTTTTTTTTTTGTCGAGGTCGTCTCAAACACCCCCATGAGAGCTATATAATTTATCCCCGATATCAAAAATAATATAATAATAATAAACTTGCCTCCTATGGAATAATATGGGATCTAATGTGAAAGTTTGGTAACTCTAGCTCTTACCATCTCTGAGATCTAGGCGTTCACACGGACGGACGGACGGACAGACGGACAGACGGACAGACGGACATGGGTATATCGACTTCTCTATTCACCCTGATCATATTTTAGGTAACTTTGGGGTGTCTCCGACGTCTCCTTCTATATGTTACATACATTTTCGGCTTGCACAAACTTAATATACCCTTGGTACCATACGGTACAGGGTATAAAAAGGAAGTAACACAGCCTATATTGTACAAGTCAATCTGATTCCAATATATGAAATCTTTCCCAATATCGAAGCTAACATTTATGGTCAGAAAGTCTATTTAAATATTTTTAAATTAATTTTTGTATATCGTCTCTAACGTAAGTACTATTTACATTTTTGAGTCGATATTTTAAAAGCTTAAAATCGATATATTCGACGTATATGCTCCGTATAATGAAAAACGAATACAATTTTTCGATTTCATTTTTGGGTGCATCCAATCTTCTGAAATTTCCCTTACTCTTTGTTAATTTACTAAAAATATTACTAGTAAATTCTAGTGTTCGATCTGTATTCTTAATTTCTGTTTGATTCAGAAAAAAACAATTTTTTTAAAATTATTAAATACCTAACTTGGCATAAATAAAAAAATATTTAAAAAATATTTTTAGCTAAAATTACGTAAGCTTTTGATCCTATTGTGACACTTCGAATTGATTTTATTTACAACAAAGTTGTCGAATTCAAACCTCAGAATAAATTCGATTAAAATTCGAATAAAATATTCGGAATAAATATTTTAAATTTATTTTCGAAATAAATTTTTGAACACAAATAATGTTACATTTAATCACAAAAGAAACGATTATCTTCATTTATGGCTGATTATTATTAATTAATTTGTTGTTCTGATCAATATGGAAAAAATCTTTGACATAAACTACAGTAACAAATATGCGTCGTGTTCTTAATGTTCCCCATATCTACACTTTTCCAGATCTTTGTACACATTTTCAGAACTAATCAAATCCAAGAAAAAAAAACATGTACCTTACTGAATTCTTACTTATGTTACGATATCATAAGTAACTCATTACAATTTATTCATTCCTAAAATTAAAGCATTAAACATAAATATTAATAAGGCGGAAGTAAAACCTTATTGATTCACCAAAGAGCAAAGACCTAAAAACCTTAACTTAAGCTGCGGTCTACATTTTGAACCAGTTTGTGGTTCACAGATTAAAAAAATAACGTGAATCACAGTTTTACAAAATAATTCGGCAGGAATAAATAATTTAAGAAAATGCTGAAATAATGGCAAATATACGGTATATTTTTTATCGGTCATTATTACTACTTAGTCACATTTTTTAAGCTTTAAAAAACAAGCTAAAATTTTTATTTTTAAACCCAGGAATTTTGGAAATATGTGAATTTATTTTATGGATTCTACAAAAATTTACGTTTTCAGCTTGAATCTTATTGGATATTCAGTTCGCATTGTTTGATTGATAGATTGATTCATTGATGCAGTTCCCAGCTAATTTAGTTTCGAGCACACGTCCAGAAACTTGTTTTTAATTCTTTTACGTATTATCAAGTCTTTTGCCAGCAAAATACAATTTGCATAAAGATTTATTGTTCTTCCCCTGTTTTTAAAATGCGTCTAAAAGCCATAAATTGCTCTTCAATGCTTATAAAGATCATGTCCCATCAATTTATTGCACAAAATAATTGCACGGAACAAACATAAATTTTTGCTTTAGCCCTGTACATTATGGAGTGAAATTAATAATATGTATTATCAAAGGATATGGATGTCCTAATGAAAATGGGCATAATGAACTGATTCTACACCAGTTTTAAACCTAAGAATGACATATTTGTTAAAAAATGTAGGTCGAAATATTATAAGCAGTCTAGACTAGCATTCTTCTTAAGTTCAAGTCTTTCCAAAAACAAATTCTTCTGACCATTTTTGCAAGAGAAAATCATGATCACACCTGTTACCTACCCATAAACATCATAAATTCATAAGATTCTTAAGATACCGATTTGAAAATCATCTAAACTTATAGATACGATATCAGCCACCCCAAACTGATCAGATTAATGAATAACTATTTTTGTTTCCATTACTGTTTACTTCAAATTTCAAACCAATTACTATATCTGTACGACCTTGTTTACTCATCGGATAATTATGTCAGTTCTTTGAATTGATGATGGCCCTGAAAATGACCAAGTTAATATATAATTATCATAATCCATTCGTTAATATCGTGACTCATAATTGCACTAAAGTGCACCAAACTTGATATGCAGCATGACCACATGATTTGCATCTCAAATACAATGAATTTTTGAAATGATTCATAAACTTTTCATGAGTACACCATACTCAATCCAATCCAACAAAAACCCACTCACTGGTAGTTTGGCTGCAGTACGCACTGCCAAATCCAAATGGTCTTACTTAGCACAAGCATGCTTGCGCTTAATTATTTAGCACCAAAGCAGCGAACGGAACGAGCCAACGCACGCACTCACCAATACCAATGTGAATACAGTGGAAGCTCGTTTTAAGCAATAGATTATGGCATATGTGAGTGTGGGAGTATGCCAAATATTTTACAAATAATTCAAACTATATTTTTGCCTTCCTCAAAGCATATACTAGACAAAGATGCTTAATATAGAAATCCTAAAATAGTTTTGTTTTTAAATTATACGTTTTCCAAAAAGAAATAATTTTTTTTACGTTAATCCACCTTTCATTAAATTCTTGTGCAAAAACTAAAAAAAATCATTTATTTTTATATATTGCATTTATCGCATATTTTACTGTCGCCTATCCAGCGTGCACCCCGAAGCCATCAATTGCCATAAGGGCAAATCAGGTCTTTACATTAATGTTGGAGTTAGGGAATTTAATTTTTTAACGATAGTTCTTTAATCTTCTAACTGGATTATCGCTCAGTAATTTTTTTGGATGGGTATAGCTATTGGGCTATATTCTCTTGCCGCGATCAATTAAGAAACTTTTAGACGAAACTACATCTAGACAATATGAGGTCTTCTATAGAGGTTGTCCAAAACTTAAATATCATTTAAAAGAATTGTGATTTTTAACTAACATTAGTTTGAAACCTTAATACCCTTTTTATATTTACATTTGTATTATTAAAATAATACCATTTAAATGGCGTAGACAACTTAGCTTATAGATCATGATTCGAAAAGTATAATTTTTCGTGGGTCTTCTGCATAATTCGTGCTACATTTTATCAGAATTTTCACGAAAAAAATTTTCAGTTGAAAATAAGGAGCTAAGAGCTTTTTACGATAGGGGATAATTCATAAACTAGGTGATGCTCCAGGAAGTAGGGAGATAGCGTTCGATACACAAAAATTATATGGAAAATATTTTAAAATATTCCGGGGGAGTCTATTTTGGCGAAACTCAGCGTCACGTATTTTATATATGATCCCTTGTGGGGAACAGATGTCCCTTAATTGAGACCAGAAGAATCCCACAACCACGTCTTTCGATTTTTAAAACTTCAATGTTGCTTATCCAAAATTCACAGCAAAAAGTGCAACGGAAACTCTTTATATTTGTATAGATTACTCTTGAATCGATTGGGGCGGCTATACCAGTTTGGTAAAAAATCTAAAAATTTAGAAATTCGAATATATTTTTAACTACTCCATATGAATAACATTGGATTTAAGGAAAATCTCTATTTGCCCAAAATCTCTATTAATTCAAGGCACCGCTGTTCAAATTCGTCACTGTTCTCTTCGAAAAGTTATTAATAGAGATTCCAAATGCTCCGCCAGGAGCGACTGATGAAATAGTTAGTCAGGGAAATTATTATTTTTTTAAGGAAATTAATAAAAAAGACAGCGTTGCTAAGATATATGATCCGATGACGCTGGTTAAGCAAATCCTTTACTTTTGTTTATTTTTAAATATGTTATGTACTACTGATGGATAAGTTCATATTGCTGCAGATTGCTCTTAAAACAATTGGGAAGGTTGTAATATTTTACGAAGTGAACGATATTGCAATAAAATTTGAAGACATTTTTAGCTGCTCCATATAAATAACTTTAAATTATAGGAAATTAATAAATAAAGACAACGTTGGCACAAATGACGTGACGAGATAAAGAATTCAGTTAGTGTCCAGTTTCGAACGCCCGATAGTTAACACTGACCCGAAAATTCGCATTTGGATTGTGGTCCATGGACGCTGATTGAGCACAACCTTTACTATAGTATCTTTATATTATTTAATAGATAAGTTCATAATAACTTCATATTGCAGCAGATTACAATTAAATCCATTGGGAAGGTTGTAAGATTTTTTGCAGAAACAACGATTTTTCAAGAAATTTAGCCTCATCAAAATATACCTTTATAGAAAAATATCAAAAATAACGGCGTTGTGACAAGTGACGTAGCTACAATAATGAGCGCCTGGAGCAACAAGTATACTGGACCCCCCGGAGTACCAATTTTTGATTGTTGCCACTTAATCTGAATTATTCGCTGCTAAAGTTTTCAGACATAGCTGCTGAACGCACCTTTACCAATTGTGATCCTCGCTAACGATAAAGTAGCTACTTAAAGCAACGCTTAACGAGGCTTCACTGTAACGCAGCACGAATGCTGCGCAGCGATCGTCGTGAGCGTCGCGAATGAGCTTTTTGTTGTTTTTCGGCTGATGTCGAGCAGCAGCTGCTGCCGCCTTGCTCAGAAACGAAAGAACAAGCGACGCGTTCACATCGCACATCGCAATCGCACGAAGCACGCGCGCAAATATCAAACACACGACTCGGGCGGGGGGAAATACGTTCCAACACTTTGTCGACTTATCGACTAAGTAGAGTCTACTAAATGTTAATGAGTGCAAGTAAATCAAGTTTGTTGTGACTTGTAATAAAAATAAATAAAAAATACTAAAAAACTCTATCGTTGAACTTGACGCCCACTAATTACAATCAACGATGAGTGTATACAAATAAAAGTTTATAAAATAAAATTAAAAATAATAAAATCGAATTGTTTTAAAATGCGAGCAGACGACAAAAAATTCGCGCATATTTTTAGCAAGCCGCCTAACGCCCAATTTGACTGACTGGCCGATATTTCGGGCACGTCCCGCCCGTGCGGCTCCATTAACGTCTCGTCTCCTCACGTCTTGTCTGCTCCCGGCAGCTGTGCTCAGCCGGCTGACTTGCTGCTTCCAAACGCTCTATTTGTTGCCTGTATTTATTTATTTTTTTTATTTAAACAAATTTAATTTATTGAAACATTGAAACAGACAACAGGCAAGCGCAAACGTTTTTTTTTTTGTATCTTGTATCTTGTACTTGTTCGTGGGCGTAGATAGATTTTTTATCGTCTGCAAATTCTGACAGCGGCAAATTTGTTTCGTGTGTGTCTGTGTGTGTATCTGTGTGTATCTTTGAGTGTATGTGTTGAGTTTAGGCAGCTGTGAAACGGCGTACGCCAAAAAGTTTGTTTGGCAACTTGTTGAAATTGTTGAGCAAATTTTTTATGTTAATCCTAATTTGACTAATGCAAAATGTTTATAATTTAAAATTGAAACTTAAATTGAAATTGAAATTGCGCGATAAATTGAAACAAAAAATACAAAATTTGGTTGCTCAAAATATTAATGTCAAGAAAATTCAAACTGAAAGATTGAGGCCAATTCTGAAAAGTCTGGCCAAATTAGAAGAATTTATTAAACTAAGATTTAAACATTACAATTGAGCCAATTGGACTAAGGCAAAATGATTTTAAATTAAAATTAAAACTTCGATTGAAAATTGAAACTTAAATTGAAATTGCGCGATAAATTGAAAAAAAAAATATTTGGGTGCTCAAAATATTAATATCAAGAAAATTGAAAGTAATAAATTGCATTATTAGTAACTCAATTAGTTAAGATCGATAACTAAATGAAAATAACTTTTTAAACTAAAACTTAAACAATATATTTGACCCAATTGGACTAAGACAAAATCATGTTAAATTCAAACTAAAATTTCAATAGAAAATTAAATGTGCACCAGATTTGAAAAAAAATTAGTGCTCTAAATATAAATTTCGCGTTAATTCAAACTAAGAGATTGATTGTTTTCAAGCCAGTACTCAGATAAGACAAATTTATTATTGTTTCCAATGGAAATAAAAATGCAAAACAGTCCAGAATCTTGTTTTTACAAAGCTAACTACAAAAATGTTTTCTTAATTTGATTAAAGCTAAATATTTTAAAACTTAAATTTGAATTAAAATTTCCCGCTCAAATTGAAAAAAAAAATATTAAAAAATTAGCTTATTTACAATTTGAACTGAAAAAAGTAATGATTGTTCTTGAAATGTCAAACATGCCTGTTCCGAATTTCTCTTCAAAATAAGACTGCTCGAAAGAATTGTAGTGTGAAACCGAAAAGTTAAAATCGAAGTCAAAATGGGCTCAAATCTCATTTTCAAAAAAACGTTATCTGAAAAATTATAAACGAAATAACGATGCTAATTTAATTAATGCAAAGTTTTTAAATAAATTAAATTTCAAAATAAAAAATTAAATTATCAGTTGCTCCTAACATTAATTTCAACAAAATGCAGGTCTCATCTCAAAAATCGAATGATTCTTCTAGTTTTAAAAAAAACTTTATTTAAAAAATTTTAAGCAAAACACCGCTGCTAATTTAACTCATGCAAAATTCTTAAATAAATTACTTTAAATTTAAAAAATAAAATTAGCAATTGCTCTAAACATAAATTTCGAGAAAGTTCCGGCCACTTCTAAAAAAACGAAAGATTGTTCTAAAACGGTATTGTTAACCATTTCTCGGAACAATGGTGGCCTCTTTCACGATATCTCCATTTAATCCGACTGAATTTGTGATCAATTATTTGAAAACTGCATTTCACAAAAATAAACAAATATTTGATCATTTGCATAAAAAAAATGCTTTTTAAAGTGTCACTTAAGCCTGTTTTGGTTTCGGATCAAAATTTGACTGCTCGAAATAATGGAATTAGTTATTGACAATGAAATTCAATATTCGAAATGACTCAATAGATTAAAAAAAAAAATAACAATAATATTATAATTACAGGAAATGACGTTTTGTCGAGTTAAAAATATTCCTAAAAAAATTCTAAAAAAAAATCATAGGAGGTGCCAAAAATCTATTTCAGCAAAACTATGAAGTAAATAACTTGACTAATTAAAATTAAAATAAAAAATCGATGTGCGAATTAAAGAAGTAAATCTCTCAAAATAGGATTTAAAAAAAAATAATAAAAAAATATAGGAAATGACGGCTTGTCTCGAAAAAAAATACCTAAAATTATACTAAAAATAAATAAGGTGACTAATTAAAATTGAAATTAAAAAGGAAAAAAAAAATAATTAACCAAGTAAGTCTCTTTAAACCGAGTTATTGATCCAAATTTGACGGCTCGAGATGGCTCATTACACAGTTCTACAAATACAGGGGTCGATAAGCGAGATGTCGGAACAGATAAGGCCTATTTCTGAAGTAATTTGGTGCGGAGACTCCGAATCTCGGCGTCAGAACTGGCCCAGCTCGTCAGGATTTAACAAATTAAATTTTAAAAACAAAAAATTATAATAAAAAAAATTTACACTTAAAATTCAATCGAATTGTTAAAAGTTTCTTTCAACAAAATTATTTAATAAATAAAGTGATTAATTGAAATTGAAATCAAAAGCAAAAAAAAAAAAATAATTAACCAAGTGAATCTCTTTAAACCGAGCTATTGATCCAAATTTAACGGCTCGAGATGACTCTGAATCCATAAAAAAAAAAAAATCATATCGTAACAAAAAAAATTTCTTAAAAAAAAGCATTAAAAATTCATTTATTCAAAAATTTCTTTCATCTTAATTAAATAATTCATAAATGAATTTATTTATTAAAATTTAAATAGAAGATCAAAATGCACCAATATCTTCTTTAAAAAAAGTAATTAAGCACATTTCGAACGTCATAAAGATTGAAAATATTATAAAGATTAAAAATAACTTTTACAAGTGAGAACAAACTTTACTTATCAGTTGCTAACGTAACTAATTAAAAGTAAAGCGGGTCAGAATCTTGTTTTCCAAAAATTAAATCAAAAATATTTGGAACAAACACAATCAAAAAAAAAATAGCGAAGGAAATAATAAATAATATTTTTCAGAAAGTCACCTAAATAATAATTAACAATATGGAGCTCCCAAAAATTTCTATAAAATGAATATAAACTAATTAATTGCTAACTTAACTAATGAAGCGTCGAAATCATAAAAGTGAAACGGGCCATAGTCTATTTTTTTTTAGAAAATTTAAACTCGTTGAAATTAAATAAGTTTAAAATAAAAAAACAATGAAAAAACTCATAAAAGAAAATTGAAATAAATAGTATGTTGTTCCAGAAAAACCCTATAAAAAAATATAATAATTAATTAGTGAGCGTTCCAAGAAGCATTTTAAGCTTAATTTTTTTTTCTTTGTGTCAGAAATATGTTAAAGAGTGCAAAAAAAATTATATAAATACTATGACTGGTGATTTTTTCAAGATATTTTTAAAAGGTAGAAATTTTCCTAAATTTTTTCAAGATATTTTTAAAAGGTAGAAATTTTTTCTAAATTTTTTCAAGATATTTTTAAAAGGTAGAAATTTTCCTAATAAATGAAATTGCAGTCCAAAAAGTTTGTACTTTGTGCCAAATTAAGTTTTTTAACCCAATTTCTACTTAAAGGTATTACTCTAATTTTCGTTTAATATAAAATTAACTTATGAAAATAAAAAAATAAAATGAAAATAAATGCCAGAAAACTATCATATTCAGCTGACAGTTTTTATATCGATAAAAATTTAATACATGGCTTCTTTAAAAATCGATTGTAAATTTTATTGACGCCTCAAATTTATTTTCATGGACAGTAATGCACTTTTATAGGCTATAAAAAATAAATCTTATTGCTTTATTAGCTAAAACCTGAAAACTTTTATATTGGGCGTCACTTTTTACACCTTAATTTTTATGGCCAAGTGAAAGTGAAAGTTTATCGGTTTTTGTGCCAAGTGTAGGTCAAGGGTATTAGAGATTTGAGGCATGCATCTATCAAGCAGACGATTGATAATTTAATATCTTTTTTTTATCTTCTAGGCAAAGATTATGAAAAGCCGTTTTTGTTTTTTAATTATGGCTATACGTTTATTTAAGTAGTAATTTTTTGTTATAAGTCTAAATTTTAGATAGCAAATTCGCACGATAGCAGATAGCTTGAATCCTTATATATAAATTCATTATGGGGAGATCATCAAATTGGCATCAATTCAAATTCGTCAGGTAAATAAATGCTTTTAAAATAATAGCTTAGAATTTTCAATTTGGAAAATAGATATGTTGAAGAAGAACTTTGTTATTCTTCAAAATAAAATTTAAATCCAGACGAACTCAAAATCATGCTCTAAAAAATATTGAACAAGAAAAAATTCTCATCTACAATTTTTATGTACGAACAATGTTTATCGTCTATTAAATAAACAACTTATGAGTAATAAATATTAATTACCCGGAATTTATTGATTTTTGCTTCGCCGTAGTCGGGTATAGGTATATAGTTGGGCAATAACTTTTGCCATTGTGGGTGTAAAATCAAAAATGTATTGGGTCAAAAACGTTATCAATAATAAAAATCAAAGATGATGGGAATTAGTGCACAAAGATAAAAAGAAAAGCATTCTTGAAGATTCTTTTAGCTGCAGATAAAAGATTAATTGCTTAAAAAATAAGATTTAGCTAGAACAGTCTAGCTAAATGCTTTGAATGATTAAAACAAAATATCTATTGGGGAAAAGAGCTATCAATATTAATAAAATTAAAGTAAAAAAATAAAGCAATAGACAAAAAAAATGGGTAAGAACCTCTTCTGTGTTTTTTTCACAAAGCAGATGTAATTATTGAGGATAGCCTCAAGGCAAATTTTAAGTTCCTCTTTACAACTAAACATTTCTGGCCGAAAAATCCATTTTAATTTATTAATAGGTGAGACATTAAGAGCATTTAAAGCTTGTCTTCTTAATAATTTAATCCGATTACTTTGGGACTAAAGAGAGAAATGAATAAAAGTCATTAACTAGAACATAGGAAGAAATAGAAGATGATAAATTTATGAATAGCTTAGAAATCACAGAGGCTTCTGGGCCTAGAGGCAGACCTTCAGACATTCCAAGATAAAACAATCTTTATATCAGTCCTGATAAGTCTCTAAGTGTAATTAATCCTCGTTCTATTGTTTGTTATTGTTATGCTACATTTTGCGTACGGATTCAAACTAATTTTTGATCTAATAAAAATAAAAAACCAAAAAAATCTCTCATTATCTCTGTAATGAATGTTCTAATAATAATTTCTAAAAATATTGAATTCTTTTTTTTAACGCTAACAAAAAAATATCTTTCTTCGAATTGAAAATGTGTGTGTAATCTTCAAAGAGAGCTTTCAATATCAATTAAATTATAAAAGGTCTAAATTTTAAAACGTTAGACGAAAAGATAGTTTATGTGACTCCCGATCTTTTAGTTTTCAAGAAGCAAATGAAATATTGATGGATATTGGAAATTCTGGAAATCGAAGAGGTTCCTAGAGACAGTCAGATATGCCAAGACAAACAACATCGTAAAATCTAGGCTACTTAAACCAATTACTTTGTCTACGGAGAGGTATAATCGAAAAGTGGTTGCTAAAAAGGATTAATCTTAATAAAACAAACTTCAGAAAGGTATTTTAAGGCATTTTAGCAAAGCAAACCTTTCTACAATTTTGAATAAAGTCAAGAATTACAACATTGACTAAAATAAAAGCTCTTTTGACTAGCACTTTTTTTCCGATACGTTTTATATGATATGCTAAGTCAGTTTGTTTTATTAGTATTTTATTTATTGCTATATAATATTTTATTAATTATAAAAATAGTTTTTGCAATTATATTTTTGATGTTTTTACTAGAAAAATTAATTATTGGTTTGTATGTCAGCCAATTCATTTTCTAACTTATTGGGCTTAAAATCGCACTTTTAATAAAAATGATATGGATAAAGGAACATTTGAAACATTAAATTATTAAATTCTGTTCTTTAGAACAGATGCTGCAATCAGTTAAACTTATCTTCTCATTATCTAGGCCACTGTCTTTCATTGGGCTTCCTTATATTATATTTAAATATGTAGATTTTTTCAGTTTAAACGTCTTTTACCAAGGGATCGTAACTCTTTTCAACATTAAAAATATAAATTATAAAATAATATTTAAATGCAATTTTTTGCCTTAGAAAAATACGTCAATCAAAGTAATACACCCCTTGATTAAAAAATTATTTAAATTTAATTTTGATTTTCAATTTTCGCATAAAAATAATAAAAATAAATTTCAATATATAAGATTTATCAAATTAAAAAATAAAATATAAATTTCTAATATACAAATTGAAAAATAAGAGTAATTTTTGAATTTTTAAATAAAACAATAAATAAAAATTTGAATTTTAATATTAATTAATTCTTTTATTAAGTCCAAATACGAGGGTTTTGTAAAAAAATGGCGGACGTAAAGTCGGGCGCGGACGTAAAGTCGGGCGCGGACGACTTTAGGATACCCTGTACCACTAGCTTGTAATAAAGTCCGATTTCTTCACAAAAAACCAAAAACAGAAGAATTTTTAAGCAAACATTTTTTTTTGACCGATCGTTCCTATGGGAGCTATATGATATAGTCAACCGATTTCAATAAAATTTGACACGGTGCTTAAATACCTTAAAAAAGATATGAACGCCAAAGTTATTTCAAATATCTTTACAAACAAACAAAACACATCGAATTTTGTATAAAAAACGTGTTTTTGGACCGATTGGTCCTATGGGAGCTATATGATCTAGTCAAACGATTTGGATTAAATTTGGTACAGTGCTTAGGAACTATAAAATACTCACGAATGGCAAATTTGGTCCCAATATCTTAACAAACAAACGAAACACAACAAATTTTGTTCAAAAATCGATTTTTTGGAAGATCGGCTTAATGGGAGCTTGATGATATAGTCGAGCGATTTTGTTCAAATTTGTGCAATGCTTGGGAACTAAATATAAAAAACTTTTTGAGTGCCAAATTTGGTAATGATATCTTGATAAACAAACGAATTATCCGTCTAAAATTGTTTTTTCTCGAGGTCGTCTCAAACACCCATATGGGAGCTATGTAACACAGGTCAACATGGTTCAGTTGTTGGAAAGCTAAGAGTCATTTCCGAAGTAATTTGGTGCGTAGAATCCGAATCCGGCGTCAAAACTGGCCCATCACGTCAGGATTTTGAGATATTTGAGGTTATGCAAAAAAGGGCGTTTTTTCCTACATTTGAGGTTAAGTACAGGGCGCAAAATCTCTTGAACCCTTAAATTAAACGGTTAGAGTTGTACTAAGTGATGTAACTGGAATGAAAGACTGCAAAAATTTTTTGTGCCCTGTATGTACATAACCTCAAAAGTAGGAAAAAACGCCGTTTTTTGGGTACATAACCTCAAATATCTCAAAATCCTGACGTGATGGGCCAGTTCTGACGCCGGATTCGGATTCTACGCACCAAATTACTTCGAAATAACCCTTAGCTTTCCAACAACTCACATGACCCCTGTATTTGTAGACCTGTGTAATTTATCCCCGATATAAAAAAAATAAAATAAACTTGTCTCCTATGGAATAATATGGGATCCAAAATAAATATTGAATGAAAGTTTGGTTACTCTAGTTTTTACCATCTCTGAAATCTAGGCGTTTAAACGGACAGACAGACGGACATGGGTATATCGACTTCTCTGGTCACCCTGATCATATTTTAGGTAACTTTGGGGTGTCTCCGACGTCTCCGACGTCTCCTTCTATATGTTACATACATTTTCGGCTTGCACAAACTTAATATACCCTTGGTACCATACGGTACAGGGCATAAAAATTGAAAAGTAAGAATTATTTTGGAATTTTTAAATATAAATTGCCATTTAAATATTATTTCTTAATTTTGTATTTTAAAATTTTATTTATAATTTTTTATTTTTAAAGAGTCACGCTTGAGTTTTTTTGATTTAAAATAAAAATAAAAGTTTATACTCAATTTGGATAGTTCTAGATAGTCAAGAATATGATAAGCTGTGGCTGGCACTTTCATCCATAGGACTTTTTTCGCTTTGATATTTTAAAACCCATAACTCTTATTTACGATACTTGACAGATTGTCATAAAAATTCTTGCTGCATGGAAAAAAAATCGTAAAATATAACAATAAAAATAGCCGAAATTTTTTGGCAAACTTTCAAAGACAACTTTGCCGCTGTCATGATTTAAATAAAAACAAATTATACTATATATTTATATTGTTGGGTTACTAGTGCGAACTGCTACCCTTGGAATACCGAAAGCCCCATTAAACGCCGCTAAATAAACTTAAAGTGACTAATTGCTTGTTTTGCTTATTTTTCAAAAGATTTTTATTTTTGTTTAAATAATTTAATTTCACATAAATCTTTTAGTGTCCAACGCCAGAACAAAGCGCCACCAACAACATAAAATCCCCCGCATTGTTCAAAATAAATAAAATATTTAAGAACTCATAATAATTGTGTTAATTGTCGCGATAAGCAGCCAGCATAAAATGTCATTAAAATAAAATTTAAAACAAAAACAACAACAACAAAAACCCGCAACGTTAAAGTGTGAATTTTAAGCGCGTGTGAAAATTTAATTATTATCAACAAAATAAATAATATATAAATATATATGACAAAATGTTTAAACAAATTTATTGGCTCGGCTGTGCACAGCTGCTGCTGCTCTTAAGCCTAGTTGTGGCAGCAACAAATAGCGCCCAGGACGACTATCCAAAGGCTAGTGCGAATCCTACCACAAAAGCAACAACAAGCATAACAACAACAACCTGGCAACACCGCAAGCCTGGTCAAGCCTATGCCTTGGGCACACACAAAGCACCCACAACGACGTTGCCTCCTTCAGCGCACAGCAGAAACCTTCACAGAAACCGTCATCACCAAACCGCCGCCGCACATGCTCCGGCTGCAACGCTGCCGCAGCGTACATTGCACTCGCCACCGTCTCCGAGACCGCAGCAGGAGCAGCAGCAGCATCATCAGCTAACAGCAGCAAGTGGCTTGGCCACCACCAGCAAACCACATGACAGCGTGGGCAGCAAAGCTGGCAGCGGCGGCGGGTGGCAACAACACTTGACCCTGAAAACAGCTAATAAGCTGGACAGCGATGATGAGATCTATGATTACGAAGCCAACGATGATGATAATTATGCTTATGATGATGATGATGATGCGGCTCTTAGCAGTGCCATTGACTTTGATTACGCACCCAGGCACAATCATGGACATAATCAGAGGTCTTATGTGCCAAAGCCGACACAGCCGCCACCAAGACCAATACAAACGCAACCACAGCGGCCCAAACGCGTGCCGCGTGATCATCAACATCAGTGGCAACAACATCATGGGCACAACAACAATCGTCTGGATGCGGCACATGCCGCAACCTTTGATGAGGTGAGTTTAGACTACTAACCAAGACAAGACGACGCTTTGGGTGGCAACAAATTCTGCGAAGTCATAAAATTGCCACTTTCTGGTTATCTGGATGGGTGTGTGCGTGAGTCCCATACACAAAGAAGAATTTTGTGATCAGTTCTGGGATATTTATAGAGTGCACTTCTAATAAACAAATTTTTGAAATAGGTTTTTAAAAATACTTAAAACTCGCGCAAGGAAATTTAAAAAATACTAAAAAATTGGTCGAAAGTATTTTTAGTATTTTTTTAGCAAATGAAAATTGTAATATCTATAATTATAATAGCCAGACTACGAAGCGGAAAAATTATTAAGGTATTCACGCTTTCAGTTTTAAAATGTCTATAAAATAATTTTTAAAATAGTTTTTTAAAAATACTTAAACCTCGCACAACGAAATTAAGAAAATACTAAAATATTGGTCGACAGTATTTTTAAACTATTTTTTAGCAAATAAAAATCGTGATATCTGAAATTATAATATAGCCAGACAACGAAGAGGAAAAATTATTTAGGGTATTTACGCATTTAATGTTTAAAGCGTAATGTTTTTTTTTCTGACAAAATGTCTATAAACATTTTTTTGGAAATAGTTTTTTAAAAATACTGAAACCTCGCACAACGAAATTAAAAAATTATTTAAATATTGGTCGACAGTATTTTTAGAATATTTTTTAGCAGATGAAAATCGTGATATCTGAAATTATAATATAGCCAGACAACGAGGCAAAAAAATGATTTAGGGTATTCACGCTTTGTGTTTTACTGTTTAAAGCGTGACAAAATGTCTATAAACAAATTGTTGAAACAGTTTTTTAAAAATACTTAAAACTCGCGAAAAGAAGTTAAAAAATTATTAAAATATTGGTCGACAGTATTTTTAGAATATTTTTAAGCAAATGCAAATCGTAATATCTGAAATTATAATAGCCAGACAACGAGGCTGAAAAATTATTCAGGGTATTCACGCTTTGCGTTTTAAAGTTTAAAGCGTGAGGTTATTTTCTGATAAAATGTCTATAACAAATTTTTTTAAATAGCTTTTTAAAAATAATGAAACTTCGCGCAACGAAATTAAAAAAATTATTAAAATATTAATAGACAGTATTTTTAAAAAATTTCATTTAGCAAATGAATATTGTGATATCTGAAATCAAAATAGCCATTAGAACTATGCTGCGGAGCTCGTCACAATTTCAGTCACCTTCCTGTTCCTGGTTTTCAGGAGCTCCGGTGTGCGCTTGGGGACTTAACTCGGCACGAGAGCTCAGAAGATGCGGCAACTAATGGCCCATTTTCATTCTACCTTAATTCTGACTATCTCTACAATCCCGAATGAGATATTTTAAAAATATTTTCCCCGAAATCAAGATAAAATAATATATTAAAGGTTTTTACGCTGTGAGAATATGAGGCCTTGTTAAAAAAAAGTTTATTAAGAATCTTCAAGATCTTTAACTGTAGCGCCTGTTCAGATTCTTCTTCAAGAGCCTAAATCCTTAACTGAAGGTGTTGACGCTGTGAGAAGATGAGGATTCTTTAGAAAACGTTCGTTCTGGTAAGATTCTTCTTCAACAGCATAAAAAATTATTTAGGGTATTCACTCTTTGTGTTTTAATGTTTAAAGCGTGATTTTTATACCCTGTACCGTATGGTCCAAGGGTATATTAAGTTTGTGCAAGCCGAAAATGTATGTAACATATAGAAGGAGACGTCGGAGACACCCCAAAGTTACCTAAAATATGATCAGGGTGAATAGAGAAGTCGATATACCCATGTCCGTCTGTCCGTCTGTCCGTCCGTCTGTCCGTCCGTCTGTCCGTCCGTGTGAACGCCTAGATCTCAGAGATGGTAAGAGCTAGAGTTACCAAACTTTCACATTAGATCCCATATTATTCCATAGGAGGCAAGTTTATTTTATTTTTTTGATATCGGGGATAAATTATATAGCTCCCATGGGGGTGTTTGAGACGACCTCGAAAAAAAAAAGAGTTTTAGATGAATAATTCGTTTGTTTATGAAGATATCGTAACGAAATTTGGCAATCGAAAGTTTTTCATAGT
Organism: Chymomyza amoena; assembly: GCA_037043745.1. NCBI lineage: Eukaryota > Metazoa > Arthropoda > Insecta > Diptera > Drosophilidae > Chymomyza > Chymomyza amoena. Next base: position 289,046 of record JBAMAX010000904.1, on the reverse strand, counting down.
TCCCAATCACTGTACCAAATTTGATCAAAATCGGTTGACTATATCATATAGCTCCCATAGGACCGATCGGCCAAAATAACTTTTTTAAAGAAAAATTGGCTATATTTCGTTTTTTAATAAAGATATCCTAACCAGATTTGGCGTTTGGAAATTTTTTAGACCACTTAAGCAATGTGCCAAATTTGAACAAAATCGGTGGACTATATCATATAGCTCCCATAGGTCCGATCTTCCAAAACATCGATTTTTTAACAAAATTTGTTGTGTTTCGTTTGTTTGTTAAGATATTGGGACCAAATTTGACATTCGTGAGTATTTTATAGTTCCTAAGCACTGTACCAAATTTAATCCAAATCGTTTGACTAGATCATATAGCTCCCATAGGACCAATCGGTCCAAAAACACGTTTTTTATACAAAATTCGATGTGTTTTGTTTGTTTGTAAAGATATTTGAAATAACTTTGGCGTTCATATCTTTTTTAAGGTATTTAAGCACCGTGTCAAATTTTATTGAAATCGGTTGACTATATCATATAGCTCCCATAGGAACGATCGGTCAAAAAAAAATTTTTGCTTAAAAATTCTTCTGTTTTTGGTTTTTTGTGAAGAAATCGGACTTTATTACAAGCTAGTGGTACAGGGTATCCTAAAGTCGTCCGCGCCCGACTTTACGTCCGCCATTTTTATACCCTGTACCGTATGGTACTAAGGGTATATTAAGTTTGTGCAAGCCGAAAATGTATGTAACATATAGAAGGAGACGTCGGAGACATCCCAAAGTTACCTAAAATATGATCAGGGTGAATAGAGAAGTCGATATACCCATGTCCGTCTGTCCGTCTGTCCGTCTGTCCGTCTGTCCGTCCGTCTGTCCGTCTGTCCGTCCGTCCGTCCGTGTGAACGCCTAGATCTCAGAGATGGTAAGAGCTAGAGTTACCAAACTTTCACATTAGATCCCATATTATTCCATAGGAGGCAAGTTTATTTTATTTTTTGATATCGGGGTTAAATTATATAGCTCCCATAGGGGTGTTTGAGACGACCTCGACAAAAAAAAGCGTTTTAGATGAATAATTCGTTTGTTTATAAAGATATCGTAACCAAATTTGGTATTCGAAAGTATTTTTATAGTTCCCAATCACTGTACTAAATTTGATCAAAATCGGTTGACTATATCATATAGCTCCCATAGGACCGATCGGCCAAAATAACTTTTTTAAAGAAAAATTCGCTATATTTCTTTTTTTAATAAAGATATCGTAACCAGATTTGGCGTTTGGAAATTTTTTAGACCACTTAAGCAATGTGCCAAATTTGAACAAAATCGGTTGACTATATCATATAGCTCCCATAGGTCCGATCTTCCAAAAAATCGTTTTTTTAACAAAATTTGTTGTGTTTCGTTTGTTTGTTAAGATATTGAGACCAAATTTGACATTCTTAAGTTTTTTATAGTTCCTAAGCACTATACTAAATTTAATTCAAATCGGTTGACTAGTTCATATAGCTCCCATAGGACCAATCGGTCCAAAAACACGTTTTTTATACAAAATTCGATGTGTTTCGTTTTTTTGTAAAGATATTTGAACTAAATTCGGCATTCATATCTGTTTTAAGGTATTTAAGCACTGTGTCAAATTTTATTGAAATCGGCTGACTATATCATATAGCTCCCATAGGAACGATCGGTCAAAAAAAAATGTTTGCTTAAAAATTCTTCTGTATTTGGTTTTTTGTGAAGAAATCGGACTTTATTACAAGCTAGTGGTACAGGGTATCCTAAAGTCGTCCGCGCCCGACTTTACGTCCGCCATTTTTTTCTAATAAAATGTCTATAAACAAATAATTTTTTAAAAATATTTACACCTCGCGCAACAAAATAACAGATTATTAAAACATTGCAAACGCCCATTTTTAGTGCAATTAATTAAAAACATTAAAATAAAAAACATTTATTTTGCACCCTAACTACGTACAAATAAAAGTTATGCATAAATATTTCTTTAAAATGTATTTCAAATACTTTTTCTCGTGATGCTGCTTATAATTCACTATTGGTTTAAGCAGTACTCGTACTGTATTGTATTTAAAATACTTTTTTAAACACTTGTACTAAATCGAAATATATAGACTCTGAATATATAGTTAGAATTTTTTTTAAAAATTTTTTCTTTTATTATATTATTTTTGTTATTTGAGCAATATTTTTTGTTGTTGTATTGTTTTGTTATTTATTATTATCTTTGTGATGGAACGTAAATTTGTGGTAAATTATATTTGTTTGTACGACTTTTAAAATATGGATTTTCGTCAGCTTAAAAATAGAGTTACCAGATGGTTCTAGTAAAAACACAAAAGAAAATATCGCTCTGAAGGAAATTTTTTATGATTTTTGGTAGGTTCTCTTGGAACACAAAATATTTTAAGCCTTCTAAAATTTGTTAAATGTTCTTTACTGCTTTGTTTGCGTAAACGATATACCAAAACTAGCTTCCTCAACCCCAAAAACCACCAAATATTATTTGGCTAGAGGAAAAATAAGATTTTTTTGGCCTGGTAAAGAAAATACCTAAATTAATTTTTAAATATTTTGAAAAATCCTATTTTGAAAAAGTGGCCGACTCGAAATCAATTTTAGACCCATAGTTTCATGGGCAAAAATACTTAAAATGACCCAAAGAATCAAAATCGCTGAAAGCCCATACAAATTGATTCGCCCAAAAGTACATTTATCGCAAGCTTAAATAACTCAAAAAGATCGATTCTTAATAACCAAAAATTGATTTTATTGTCAAAAAAAAAAATCGATTTAAAATCTAATCAATGCCCAGCTTTATTTTATACTATATTTATTGTTTTTTGGTATTGTTAATTTTTCTCAACATAATTTAATGTAATATTATTTAATTTAATATCCAAACTTTATCATTTATGCTGTTAAATATTTTTTTTCTCAGAAAATACTCTTTTTACTGAAAAAAAAGCAATCCTTATGATATTTGTTAAAAGCTGATTGTTAGTCTCACATTTTTATTTCTTATCTCAGGTATTTTTGCCTTTATGCATTCTCGAGAAACCCGAACACGACATAAATTCAAACTTTCAGAAGAAGATTAGGTTGAAAGGTATTCATGGTTCCATTGCATCTACAATTATTGCCCGATTTTAAGGATCTATTAATAATCGAATAACTGAAAAAAGTGCGCAAAAGCAAGTTTTTTAAAAAAAATCACGAAAACGGTGATTAAGAAAAAAACAAAAGGTAGCCGTTTTCGTTTTACGCGACCCTATGACCCTTAAATCTGTACACTAGTGTCATCAGTCAGCCAATTTTTTAATTAAGTATCTTTTATTCTCTCTGAACAACTTGTTAAATCCTCAATTAAGATATTTCATTATGATTAAAAGACTTAAGTATATATATATGACAAAAAATACGATTCTTATGTTGTTTGTCACAATTTTTTTTAAACATTCGATGAGCTCCTTAAGAATAAAACTTCTTGGACTTAAAATTTTTTATATTTAATTTCTGAACACAAAAAATAAAAATAAAGCTCCAAAAAGGTAATTTTTCACAGAAATAGTTTTAAATTAACAAATTTTTCAAAGCAGTTTCAATTACTTCTACGATACCGATGATGCATGATGCTATACTAATCTCACTTTAGAAGTATTGAATTCCAATAAAATTAATTATATACGAATAGAACACAGTATATTAGAGAATTGGAGGGAAAAATGAAAGCCTAAATCTTTTAATGGGCTTGTCATATTTCATGACAACCACCACAATCGATTGCTCGCAGACGGAACCTCCAAAATCCCGATAGAACGACAGAACTTCTACGAGCCCGCTAGCTCGACGCAGTGAAAGCAGACTTGATAGTTCTAGGGGTCAACGATTATGAAAACGTTGCCAGAAACCGTGAGGAACGAAGAAATATTGTGAAAAAGGCCACGGAGAACATTAGCTGTAGCGCCAAGGGAGAATTAGAAGAAGAAAGTATATTGAATGCACCAGAACTTTTCTGTTTAAATTATATTAATATTTGCCAAAATCTAGTATCAACCCTCTATGATAATGAAAACTAAGAAGTATTGAAATTGAAACAAATTTGTTTTTATTGAATTATGTTTGGAAAAAAGTTAGTGCGCCCTAAGCTCCAGAACTTTGTTCAGTTAAAAGATATTGAGTTACTTTCACCGTCATGTAAAGAAAAATAACGTTTTGCTGATAACTTCGAAGAATTGAAAAAAAAAACTAGAATAGTGCAAGATTGAAAAAACTGCGTCAAAAGGTAAGATACCATTATGAAAACATGAAGATCTAAAATTTTCTTGAAAATTATAAAAATCTTTAATTCCCACCAAAAACTTTTTATGCAGTTTCTTTTCCGTATATTCCTTTTCAAAATGCTGTCATAATTCATGGAACATTTTACTGCATTCGATCAAAGTTCTACACATTTTTCTCCCAGTGTAATCCTGCCTTTTTTTCTTCTACTCAAGTTGGGCTTAATACTTATTTACCGAATGCAAGTTGTTTTGCAAGTCTTATGACAGGTTTGATCTTTTTTCGAGATTACGTATTAGAATACGGAGCGTCGTCAGCATCATTAACGACTTCATTGTGTGGCTCACCTTGAACCTCAAAATCGTGCAATTGCCTTGAGTGACTAACCCTGAGCCAAAATCCGCTGATCCCAGCTTATAAACGAAAAAAAATGTGACCAGCCCACCCAACAAGAGTTACTCAATGGGACCAGCTACTGGTCGGTAGTTATAATTATGAAACGTGTTGAACCAGCAGCAGAGGAACAGGCAGCCAATTTGGTTAACAAGCCAATTTGAACGCTGCTGGCAGCACTACTCGTAAATTGCATGATCGGGATCACTTCAGTTTCACTTTTTACGCCCAGTTCGAAGCAGGAGACGCAGGAGGAGGTTACAGCAACCGGCCTATGCACAGGCCTGTAATTGGGCCACTCACGCCGACAACCAGAACCTGTCTGTAATGGTCATGTGCTGGTCGTGATTGCTGCTTCAGCTCCAGCTGCTGTGGCATGCAACATGCTGCATGCAGCAAGCATCTGGCAACTGGCGTCACTGGGCCAATGTTCAAGATTTATGACTCGATAAGATTCAGCAAAGAGTAAACTTTCCGTTATCGTCGCCCTTTGGCCCGCATCGATCGCTGCTGGCGACAAAATTTAATTGGCTTTATTGACAAGCTCTGTGTCTCTACACAGAGGATTGACTTACTGTCCAGAGATTGGAGAGACCCGCAAGCAAACCGACAGCTAGACATATATTTACAACACGCAATGCTGCAACAAGAAGTTGCAAGTTGTAAGTGTTGCCGACCTGACAGGCAAATGAGTTGAAATTGACTCTCAAGTTGTTCATCAGTCAGTCAATAAAAAGTCATGCAGGTCTGGCCAGTCTTTGCCAGCAATCATTAAGATCAATTAATCGATTGGTGATTGTAAGGCCATAAACTAGAGATGAGACATAAGTGAGCACGAGGCGTGATTAGTTGGCGACTAAAACTGAGAGACGTAAGCTATGGGGCGGAATTGAAAAATATATACTAAAACTCAGGATCCCAAAAGATGACTTTTTAAAAAAAAAACCTGTCCTTGCCAGCAATCATTAAGATAAAGTAATCGAATGGTGATGGTCAATCAATAAAATAGAGATAAGATTTAAGTAAACACGCGACGAAATTTGTCGGTTATTAAAAATGAAAGTCGTAAGCTATGGAAACAGAGGGACGTAGGCCCATGGGGTTCGATATTGCATAATATCCTGCAACTCAGGATCCCAATAGATAACTTTCTTAAACAAACCTGTGTTTGATTGTAAGGCAATGAACTAGAGATGAAACATAAGTGGACATGAGATATGATTAGTCGGTGAATAAAATAGAAAGGCCGAGTTCGGAACTGGAAAATATGCGAAGACTCACAATCTCAAAAGATGACTTTCCTAAATAAATGTGTCCTTGCCAGCTTCGCCATTCGATTACTTCATCTTAATGATTATTAAAATGAAGTAATCGAATGGCGATGGTCACTCAATAAAAAATATTCAAGTAAACTTGCGATTTGATTAGTCAGCCATCAAAAATGAAAAACGAAAGCTATGGGAGCAGAGGGAGGGACTCATGGTGTTTGGAATTACAAAATTTCCTGAAACTCAGGATCTCAACATATGACTTTCTTAAACAAACCAGTGTTTGCCAACAATCATAAAGATCCATTAAACGATTACTGATTGTAAGGCCATAAACTAGAGATGAGCCATAAGCGAAAATGAGACGTAATGATTTGTCGGCGATTAAAAGTGGCAAACGTATACTACGGGAGTTCGGAATTGGAAAATATTCATAAACTCAGGATCCTAATAGTCGAATTTCTTAAATAAGCCTATTTTTGCCAGCAATCATACAGATCAATTAATCGAATGGCGATTTTCAATCAATAAACTAGAGTTGAAACACAAGTGAACACGCGATTTGATTAGTTCGCTACCAAAAATTAAAGACAAGAGAGGCACGCTCATAGGGTACGGGAAAAATATTCTGAAGCTCAGGATCCCAAAATATGAGATATCTTTAACAAATCTGCCTTTGCCAGCAATTAATCGAATGGCGTTTGTCAATGAATAAACTAGAAATTTACGATCATTAAACACAAAACGTGATAAGCCAGTTTCCAATACTGGAACACTTAAGCTCTAGGTTGAAGAGGATCGAGAACACCTCCTGGTGTTCGGAATCGATGAATTTTTAGAAGTTTTGGACCACAAGCCCCTTTTTTTCAAATAATAAAATATGACTTTCTCAAACTTTTTTCTCTTAATTTTTTAAAGATTTTTCGAAAAACGCATTTTCGGGCACTTTTTTCAGTTATTCGTTAATATTTCGTGAACATAATTTTATATTGACATGAAAGATGATAACGTCGACAGTTCCTATCTTAATTTTAATTTTTTTTATTTTTTCTAATTAATACAAAGCAAATCGTAATTTGTAATTTTGTAAAATGGTCGAAAATTACACCTTTTTCGAATTTGGTTACATTTAACTTCAATAATTTTCACTAAATCTGGACATATCATATCATCGATCTTACTTACTTACTTTCATATCGAAATTTTTTTCACAAAATATTCACAAAACAGAAAAAAATGCCCAAAACCGCCTTTTTGGATAAAAAATCTCAGAAACGTTGCTTAAGAAAACTAAACTTTATTTTCGTGTTTCTCAACCCTAAAAAAACTTTTTTGCGAAGGTTAATTTTTCATTTAAACTAGTCTTAGCGATGGTCAATCGATTACCTAGAGATGAAACGTAGCTAAACGTTTTAGGCCAGCTTCCAATACTGAAACCCTTAATGTCTCGTAAACAATATTTTGTACCGAAACTAAAGGCGATAAATTTCACAATTCACACACGATTTCGAAGATCCTAATATTTTTAAAACAATTATCGTTAATAAAATTTGTAATTTTTGTGTTTTTCGCCCCAAAATTACAATTAAAAATTTTAATTTTTCGTGTAACCTAGTGTTAGTGATGGCCAATTGATTACCTAGAGATGAAACACAACTGATCACGAAACGTTTCACGTAAGCTTCCAACAATGAAAGCCTTAAGCTCTGAACTAAAGGCTAATCATAGTAAGCCTCTTGAGCTTTGTAATCAACAAATACTCAAAAACCTTGGAGCCTTCTCTCTCCCAAATATAATAAATTCTAAAATAAGCATCTCTTCTAAGCAATCATGAATAAAAATTAATAGATTAGCTATTGTCAATAAATGAACTAGTGATGAATCATAGTAGAATAGGGAATCGCCAAAATTTATGAAAACCAGGACCGTCGGATCCCTTAGAAATATGTGACTACCTTAAACGATTTTTGTCATTAGCAGCTATGTCAATTAATCGATTATCATGCAATCAGCATGGGGTGTGATCAGAAAATCTTCTGTACTTAAAAGACTTTATCATTGTACCTTTTCTTTTCTTAATATTTTGAAAATATTGCATAAATCATTAAAACGCTAATTATGTAATGTAATTGAAATTTTGAACTTCTTATAATCCGCATTTTTGCTTTAGAAAAATGTAAGCTCTGGACGATGGCGCATATGGAGCAGGGTCCTAGATTCGAGGCTCCTCAAAAATTTTATACCCAAGATTGTAATCTTGAGTTCTGTAGAACTCTTGCTACTCAAAATATATATAAATTTCATAATATTTGCAAGATTGCAGCTCTGTAGTGTTACTAAGCGCGGTCAGAAATCGCATCCCACAATTTTTTCTTAAAAATATCTTAAAGCCTTGTTTGGGACCCCCCAATATCTGAGTCTCTTAAAAATTCGCGTTACATTTTTTGAAATTAATTTGATGTTATAATACTTGATTTTTACAAAAGATTTAGAATATGCCGTGATTAAAAGTTGAACTCCTTCAAGGATATTGTTTTTCGCCCTTGGCACTGGTTATTGACGTGGAGCCAAGTTTACATAATTTTGCCAGAATTCGCATAAATCTTAACCTTAACTTTAAGTCCAATTGGTCTTTCCATAGCAAGTAGGCTTTTTGAAGTGACATTTATGATTCCTTAAGTGGCAAGTAGTACGAACAATGCCTACAGCTATAATTATGACTGTTTTATAGTCATAAGGCTACTTTAAAATTACCAAATAATGTACGCAGTAAAATTAAATTAAAAATGCAAATTTTTAGCAATAAACAAATTTTACGAGTTTAAGTACCATTTGCCTTGGAGCATGCATATAATGAACTACTAATTAATAAAAGTTTCTTATTATTTATTTTTTAAACTCAACTAAAAGTGTAGTATTTTTATAATAATATGTTTATTATGTAATATATTAAAAACTTTTAGTGGTGCCAAAAATATTTACTGCTAGTAAAAACGAATAAATGTTATATAACAAAAAATTAACTACCGCAAATAAAAAATTTTTTGGAAAGTATTTGACTTTTTTTTTCAATAAAAATTGGTTGGTTTAAACAGCACTCATTTTAGGAACGGAATTAGCGCTTAATATGAATTGCATATAAATGCCTTCTAGATTATAAAGGATATTTTTTTAAAAGCGTCCGGATTTTAATCTTTAATAAAACATAGAAAAATTAATGTAATGACCCCAAATATAGTTTTATTAGTAATATCATTTCGTATCGAAGATATCTCTTTCGACCCTATTAAAAAAATACCCTTGACAAAGCATGATATATAGAAGAAATTTAAGGATATACGATAAATTGTATTTATTCATTTTAATTAATAAATTTCAGGCAAATAATTTGCGGTAGTGAGGCTATGCAACCAAATCTATATCACTAATTTATATAGTTTCTACAACAAAACTTAATTTTCTTGACATAATTGCTTACTTTCACGCACTCACGATCACGTGGCCATCCCTAGCACAAACTCACGCACGCATTGCAAACACAAATTGACAACTGTCATTGAAAACAAGTTGAATGTGAAAAATTGATTAAGGGCACAACTTCAAAGCACCCTAATTGGCATGGTAGACAAGATCACCCAGGAGCCATAAATATAGGTACTTACCACTTTTTCAGCCGCATCTTCGTCAAGCCCACTCTGCTCCTCACCAACAATCGCAATCAGCTTAAAGATATTTTTTTTATGCAAATTGCATTTGGCTTCATGCGGCTCTTATCATCGAGAGGAAGATTGAAAGAGAGCCAACGTGGGCATTAAACTCCACAGCAGCATTGCAATGACGTAACAAGATTCCTGGGTGGGCGCGCCTGTTTGGATATACCTGAGCCTCCTCCGCGCCGCTGCTTGCCACACTCTGACCTTTGCCTTGTGGCAGCAGCAGGAATTTAATATCTTGTTGTCGTGCTGTTACTGCCGCTCCCAGTCCAATTGCCTGGACGTGAATCCTCCTCTACAGTCCGTCCATGTGTCTTCTTTTCATTTGCTGGCTTTCAATCACTGCATTTGTTTTACTTTCTGCCCTTTACTCTCCGCCTCAGCCGCAATTCCTTTGCATGTTTATTATTGCTTTTTGCTTATTTGCACGCATTCCATTTGGCATAACTGCAGCACCAAAGAAAGAAAAAGAAACAGAAACAAAAAAAAGACGAAATCAGAATCAGAATCATTTTAAATATTTTTCATTTTCATATTTGTATGCGCATACATTGATACATACACATACACACATGCATGTCCAACACTGACCGGCTCAAGTTTACGGCCACTTGGAACTATCGATAATGAAATACTGCAAAAGAGCATGACAAAAGTTGCGCTCATGGGCAGCTTGCTTCTGGGGAATGGAATCTTGAAGCACTACCGCAACGAACTTGGTCAAATTAATTAAGAATGCGTTCATATTTGAGTGAGCTAGAATTATTGATTTCTATAAAAATCAGTCAACCTTCAATTTGCAATAACATTAAGTTGTGTCACAGATATTTCTAGCGAATTTTTTCAATAGAATTTGAGCTATCGAAAAAGCAATTCTCGCAAAAGAGTATGGTAAAAGTTTCGGTTCACGAGCAGCTAGCTTCTGGGGAATAGATCTTTAAGGACTACCAGAGCGAGCTTGGTCAAGTTCGATAAAATTAGCCCTATGAACTTGAATCATTGAATTCTTGAACAACTAGTCAATCTCTAATCTCTTGCATTTAAGATTTCTCCAAGAATATCAGCGAATTTTTTATTGAGTTTCGTGACATGGTGTAGGTTGAATTTCTGGCTGTAACAATTTAAGGGAGCCGCGGATAAAAATTTTTAAGATTCAGTTCAAAGTTAGATAGGGATATCTTAAAGAAAGTTTTAATCCGAAGCTAGGTTAGCAACTACTCTGCTGCGAGAAATTTCATATTATTTAAAAAGACACTTCGTGAAAGGTTTTTATTTTAAATGTACTCCTTTTTATTTTTGTCCTTGTCGTACAAAAAGTATTAATGTAAACAGAGATATTCGGAGTGCTCCGGAAAACGAGTCCCAATATTTTATTTGAGTTAATTTTAAGACCTAATGTTTGGTGCTTAAATATTCACAAAAACGAATTTTTATACCCTGTACCGTATGGTATACAGGGTATATTAAGTTTGTGCAAGCCGAAAATGTATGTAACATATAGAAGGAGACGTCGGCGACACCCCAAAGTTACCTAAAATATGATCAGGGTGAATAGAGAAGTCGATATACCCATGTCCGTCTGTCCGTCTGTCCGTCTGTCCGTCCGTCTGTCCGTCCGTCGGTCCGTCCGTCCGTGTGAACGCCTAGATCTCAGAGATGGTAAGAGCTAGAGTTACCAAACTTTCACATTAGATCCCATATTATTCCATAGGAGGCAAGTTTATTTTATTTTTTTGATATCGGGGATAAATTATATAGCTCCCATGGGGGTGTTTGAGACGACCTCGACAAAAAAAAGCGTTTTAGATGAATATTTCGTTTGTTTATGAAGATATCGTAACGAAATTTGGCATTCGAAAGTTTTTTATAGTTCCCAATCACTGTACCAAATTTGATCAAAATCGGTTGACTATATCATATAGCTCCCATAGGACCGATCGGCCAAAATAGCTTTTTTAAAGAAAAATTCGTTATATTTCGTTTTTTAATAAAGATATCGTAACCAGATTTGGCGTTTGGAAATTTTTTAGACCACTTAAGCAATGTGCCAAATTTGAACAAAATCGGTTGACTATATCATATAGCTCCCATAGGTCCGATCTTCCAAAAAATCCATTTTTAAACAAAATTTGTTGTGTTTCGTTTGTTTGTTAAGATATTGGGATCAAATTTAACATTCGTGAGTATTTTATAGTTCCTAAGCACTGTACTAAATTTAATCCAAATCGTTTGACTAGATCATATAGCTCCCATAGGACCAATCGGTCCAAAAACACGTTTTTTATACAAAATTCGATGTGTTTTGTTTGTTTGTAAAGATATTTGAAATAAATTTGGCATTCATATCTTTGTTAAGGTATTTTAGCACTGTGTCAAATTTTATTGAAATCGGTTGACTATATCATATAGCTCCCATAGGAACGATCGGTCAAAAAAAAATTTTTGCTTAAAAATTCTTCTGTTTTTGGTTTTTTGTGAAGAAATCGGACTTTATTACAAGCTAGTGGTACAGGGTATCCTAAAGTCGTCCGCGCCCGACTTTACGTCCGCCATTTTTTGATGTGGTTTTAAACCGAATATTTTTTTGCAATAGAAATTAAAACGAATTTAGCCAAATAGGTTTAAGATGAACTAATTTGTTATATTATTTTTATTCTTAGATTCTATTTATGCCAATCTTAAATTAAATAATTATTGATAAATATTTAAATAAAAGTTTTTTTTGAATCAAGTCAAAAAATTCCTATGTTATTTTCAGTGTGTAGTGAATTATTTCTTCTGTCAATATTGGGTCATAAACTTATTTTCTTATCGGTTGACTACCAATAAATAAATGTGGTCACAAAAAATAAAAAATTTAAATTTCCTGTATATTCCTAAATTCCATTCATGCCAATCTAAAGATAAATAAATTTTGATAAATACATACTTATAATTATTTTTCTTCTGAATTACACTGTCCAACAGTGAAAAAGAACTTTTCAAGTGACCTAGTGTACGTTGTAGGTCTTGACGAGTAGATCACGATAGCGTTTTTCAAAATTGTCTAACACCCCCAAAATCGGAAGTTATCGCTTAAAAACCGTTTTTCGGGTACTGCGATCACTCCCACTATCACAACGTCGCCATTTTTCAACCGATTTTCGATTGCTTTACGGTTTTGGAAAGAAGAAGATTCAAGCTTTAAGATGATATACATTTGTTTATACTTCATACAAAGCAACTACGAGATTTTTTAAAAGTTATCTAAGATTTACACTATTTTTTTTCGATTTTCACACTTTGAAGTCATTTTTATATAACATTTTGTTAAAACACCTTTACTTTTTACATTTAATCTTAAAGAAATTTTAATTCCGAGTAAGAAAAGTTTTGGTTTATTAAAATCGGTAGATAAATGCTTAAGTTACGACGCTTATTGTAAACAAGAAAATTCAATTTTCATCGACAAAAAAAAATGTTTTAGATGGATAATTCGTTTGTTCATGAAGATATCGTAACCAAATTTGGTATAATGCTTAAGAACAATAAAAAACTTACAAGTGCCAAATTTGGTCGCAATATTTTAAAAAACAAACGAAATACAACAAATTTTGTTAAAAAATCGATTTTTTGACCGATAATTCCTATGGGAGCTATATGATATAGTCTACCGATTTTGTTGAAATTTGGCACATTGCCTAAGTGCTCTAAAAAATTTAAAAACGCCAAATTTGAACAAAATCGGTTGACTATATCATATAGCTCCTATAGGAATTATCGGTCAAAAAATCGATTTTTTAACAAAATTTGTTGTATTTCGTTTGTTTTTTTAAAATATTGCGACCAAATTTGGCACTTGTAAGTTTTTTATTGTTCTTAAGCATTATACCAAATTTGGTTACGATATCTTCATGAACAAACGAATTATCCATCTAAAACATTTTTTTTTTGTCGATGAAAATTGAATTTTCTTGTTTACAATAAGCGTCGTAACTTAAGCATTTATCGACCGATTTTAATAAACCAAAACTTTTCTTACTCGGAATTAAAATTTCTTTAAGATTAAATGTAAAAGAGTAAAGGTGTTTTAACAAAATGTTATATAAAAATGACTTCAAAGTGTGAAAATCGAAAAAAATAGTGTAAATCTTAGATAACTTTAAAAAATCTCGTAGTTGCTTTGTATAAAGTATAAACAAATGTATATCATCTTAAAGCTTTGAATCTTCTTCTTTCCAAAACCGTAAAGCAATCGAAAATCGGTTGAAAAATGGCGACGTTGTGATAGTGGGAGTGATCGCAGTACCCGAAAAACGGTTTTTAAGCGATAACTTCCGATTTTGGGGGTGTTAGACAATTTTGAAGACCGCTATCGTGATCTACTCGTCAAGACCTACAACGTACACTAGGTCACTTAAAAAGTTCTTCGATTTTTTTCAATTCTGTAGGACAGTGTTATTGATTGATAATAAATAAATAAAATAAAAAAAATCTCGATATTCTTATATTCTATATATGTATGTCAATCTCAAGTTAAATAGTTACTGATTCATATTTTTAAATATTTTTTATATGATTAAACCCAAAAAATAGCATGAAAAAAACTAAACGCAATTTTTATAAGGTCCATGTCTTATAAAAAAAATTCCCTTCCAATAGGAATAGCATAGTCCTGGATAATCTCCCTCGAAATGCGTAAGTCTGTTCTAACAATTAGCAAGGGAAATATCAGTAGATCGCTACAGCAATAAATTGGAATTTGAGATCAACGCAAAAACGAATCGGAATAAAATTGTTCGTTTTCAGAAGACTTTAGAATGATCTAAAGAAAAAACTCTAAGAAATATTGTAGGTATATTATTATAAAATATGAAGCTTTTCAAACCACTGTTCAAGAAACAATGAACACAAAAAGAAAAAAATTCTCTTTTATCTAAATTCCGAAAGGATTTAGAAATCCTCTTCTTTTGAAAATAATCTATTTTAAACAGGCTTCTAGGTTTAACTGCAAGTAATTTTTTTGATAAGCCATTCAAGACTTTTTCGTGCAAAGAGGATGTTGGGATTTTATTTATCTAAATTCCTAAAGAATTAAAAACCTTATTTTGAAAATAATATATTTTAAACAGGCTCTTGGCTTAACTGAAATTAATTAATGGATGACTCTTTTTTGCAAAGAGATGTAACTTTGTTTTGAAAAACTTTGATTCATAGAGCTAATCCCACAGCAGTACTCACTAATCACACGATCTAGACGGCCCTTGGCTTTTAAGAAAAATTAATTACCAATCTTTTCATGCGACTGACTAGATACCCCTTTATTTTGTAACGACTTTGTTCCATAAAACTGAATTCGATATTACTTTTTTATGACTCTCTATGTACAGAGGGGAACCTGTAGTTTCAACCATTTCGATCTCGATTTAGCTAACGAAGTCCTCCGAGAAAAGGCATTTAAAACACGTTAGTCATATGATCTTGGAAATCCATTGACATTTTTAAGTTTTCTTAGGCCTCTTTGCATGCAGAGATCGTACGATCTGGACAGTTTCATCGCTCTTTCTGAAATCACCGTGATCTAGGAACTTTGATTGCACTAATTCCAGTTCGATGCCCTACGCTCCACTAGGAGAGAACTCCAGTCTTATTATCACCTAGAGGTTTAAAAAATTTTAGCCACATTGACTGACCAAAATTCACACCATAGTCTCTTCGGAATGGACACTCTTAAAATAGCTGCAGTTTTCTCAATCCCCAAATTCCACAGTTTCCATGTTCACAATTAAGACTTATAAAGAACAAACAATGCTGCTCTCTAAATAATGTGAGTTCTTCCATTAAAGATCCTTGACATATTACTGATGTCACTGATCTTAAGCAACAAAAGCCTCTGATTCAATTCACAATTTATAAGCCACAAGTATTAAGTGTGCGAAGTCTGCTGGCCAGCACTGTACTGTATGCAAATATGCATAATTGAGTAAATTTCTCGAGAAATCCTTTATCAAGTCAGATTATAAAAGCACTTTGATGTCTCTTGTCAGTTTCTTAATCGAAATATCATCACAAACTGCGAATTGTCTTAGTCAAATGCTTTATAAACAAATATTAGTATTGTAGACATTCAATCAGTAGTTAATGCTTTAGGTTATCTCAGATCGAATACTTTTCAATTTCCACTCGAACACGCCGCAATCATCTGCTCCATGTCCGATGTCTGATGTCGCTTTTGCCAATGCCAAACTTATCAATAAAACACTTGAAGTATGTAGTAAAGCCCCACTTTTTAAAAGGTGGCTTATTTCCATAATATTACAAGTTTAAAACGCTATAAGAATAATATTTCAAGCTTATTCTTGGTGACTAATGAATTAATAAATAATTGATTTTATCACCTTGCTTTTAATAATGAAATTGTTGCTATTAACACATTTTGTTCAACTTGTTGGCGCACTCTGAATGCAAATGAGGCTAGCTGGATGGATATATAATATAGGGTGTCTTTATGGAACTGTTGTGTCAATTAAGTGGACATAAATAATATTAATTAAGAAACAATAGATAGAGATTTTATGATAGTTAATAAGCATGTTAACTTAATTGGTCGTTTAAATATAGATAGAATGAAGCTAAATATATGATCAGTGATCACACTATTGTGGATATGTACATATTTAAATCCGAGAAGCTTCATTTGAAGTTTAGCTCTCAATTTCAAACCTTTTATATCAATTTTTTCACCCTGCTTTTCATTTAAATAATTTTAAAGAAAATATTGGAACTTGACACGAACTCCTCGCTCCAATTTGGAGCGAAAGAACTATAAAAAGAAAGTTTCCAAGCTTAGGAAAGGTTAACCAAATATCTCTATTAAATGAACATTTTGTACCGAACCAAATAAAAACAAATAGTCTTAATTTCTTGAACCAATAAAACATATTTGGTATTTAAAAAAGATACAACGATTCGGTTATTTTCTTTCCTTGAAATGGTTGGATAAAGTACTTTTCTCTAGTAACTGACTTCAAATTTTTTCAAATTTTAACGGCTTTAAGTTCGTCCTAAATTAAGATTTGCAAATTTTGGCCTCCACCAGGGGCGGGTCTAGAATTTGGTTTGGGGTGTTCTTCACATCGAAGTGTATGTATATATAGGTAGATAGGTTAAGGTTAAGGAGACCAACTCACTTACGCTATGAACAGGCCCTTTGTGATACCGATAATGGGAGTAGTTTTTAAGGATATAGAATAGACAGGAAAAGTTAGGGAAATAGGAAAAGTGGAAAGTCCAGGACTATGCTTAACGTTGTATTCGAACCGGCAACCTCAGGGATGATAGTCTAGTGCATTTTTGCTAGGCTATCGAGGCCGCAAGTGTAACTCATTTTGCCAACTTGGGGGAAGGGGTCCTGACCCGAAAATCATTCGTGGATCCGCCATTGTAAGGTTATATTTTTTTATATACATAAAACAACTATAAAAAGTCAAAAATGGCCTTTTTTTTCATTATAGTCCAAGTTTTTCTGACCGGCAGTATATGCCGAAATTCCGTTTTAGTGGGCGCGTGACTTTTTTTCGGATTAAATTAAATGGAAAATAGCTATTTTTAATACAAGGGAATATTTTTTTTGCCATATAACAACCCTGGCACTCCTATCAGTTAAAATTATGAAAATATCAGGAAATAAATAAATACCAATAAATACCAAAAATTTAATATAATTAAACATATATTGAATAAATTATTAAGTTTTAAAATTATTTTTGAACCTACTCATGGACATTCGTTTTTATTTCGAATATTTCGTTTTTTCGAAGTAGGCTATTGTTTGGGTTAAATCATAAAAAAAATATATATATAGTATATAAACATATAAGCAAAAATGGAAAAAAATTTAAATAAATAATAATTAAGTCCAAAAACATTAAATAATATTTTAAAAATATGGTAGATTAAAATACTTTGGAATCTCTTTTGCAACTTAGTTTTTATTTTGAATAAAATATTAGTAAAAAAACAAATAAAAACTTGTTTTGGTTTTTTGTTTTTTTTTTAGTTTTATTTGATTACAAGAAGAAGTTATTACAAAAAAAAAATAATTAAACATTTCGTACTCATTTTGAGAATAATATAGAACGAAACATTTTCACAAATTCTAACTTTAAATAAGACCGTTTTTTTCGGACTGTTTTAAAAGATTTCGCTTTATTTTTTATAGCCTTAAGTCTTACGACGCTTTGGCTACAAAATTTTTATAACTTAGAATTAATTTCAACTTTATTATTAAATATCAAAAATTAATAAATAAAGATATTTTTTGGTCTATATGTCTTTGTGCTTAGTTTTCAAAATTTGTAAAAGAAACTCCCATATCATGTACCAGAAAATACATCATAGCTTGGGGTAAGTTTCTCAGGGGCCCATTGTAGTTATCTTCATAATAAAATTTCAAGCTAAAAGTATAATAGATTCATAGAGTACATTTTCCTACCGGGTCCGGAATTTCTTTCTACGATCTTGAATAGGTATAGTTTTTTACCTGGGTATTGGACAACTTCGAACAAGTTAACCTCGGGTATTATAATATAATCGAAAACGATACACTTATTTTTTTGTAAAATATTATATTTTCAAGCTTTTTTTATATTCGAAAAAGATACACTAATTTTTTTGTAAAATATTATATTTTCAAGATGTTTTTCATAAAGATAAAACTGTTTTTTAAAAATCAATCTTGGCTTATCTGATTATTTAAGTTTAAAAATTTATATTAAATCTTCCAATAACAAATTTCTAAAACTGAGTGTAAGATTTAAATCGTGGTGTTCTGAAACTATAATTTATAAAAATGTTAGGATTTCCCTTCACCAATTTGTTACATGTGATAAAAAGTATCCTTATTTCGAGAGTGAAATTCTTAAAAATATTTTTAAGATTAACCATTATACAGAATGACATGATCTTTGAATCTCTGCCCTGCTTGACCTTTAAGGAAAAAATACAAAGTACTAACCATGCAAATATTCAGCTTTAACCTTTCTTTAACAAAACTGGTTTATTTCTGAAAAGAATAATTATCTCATTTTAGTACTACAACTTTGGTGGATAATTATTCAACAGCCTTAATGTCTTTTTAGTTCTAAAAACTAACGTTTCAAAAATTTCAAAACTATGAGCACTAAAGGTCTATGCTTTGCCATAAATCAAAGTCTTTAAATATCCATCTTCAACGATATAAAGATTTATATCTTTACAATATCGGTATTAACATTTACCAACTAATGAAGTTGTTGCTTCATTAGAGATGGTTAGGTAATAAAAAATATTGTCCGTAAAAAATCTTTTTATGAGCGATAATAATGTTTTTAATACAACAGACAACAGCTAAAAAATTGTTTACAATAAAAATAAATATTGATGGCTCAATTTAAAAATAAAAAATCTCTATTTAAATATAATTACTTTTTTTATTGAATGAGCACTACTTTCGATTTTTCGAAAAGTAAAATTGTTCATTTTTTATATTGGAGTAAAGATCCAAAGTGGGCTTTAAAATAGACAAGCGTAAAAGCGGGCATGTCTTTCTATTCAATTTAAAATTTTACTATCGAAAATAAATATTTATTATAATTTTCCGATTAAGAAATTTAGCCAACAGCAAAATTAAGCGCCTCTTTTTTGCGCAGTGTGATAATAGATCAACAATATCTCATCCCATTATTATTGATGTTTATTTAACATTTTTTTCTGAGGATTGTTTTTATGATTTTTATATTATTTTTTTTTTTTTTGATTTAACACAACAAATAGCCTGGTTCAAAAAACAAAAACTAATATAATATTAAGAAGAAAAACTAAAAAATTAGCAAAAAAAATTATTTGATATTTTTAGATGCTATTATTATCCATAATTATTATTAATTTATTTCTGATTTTTGTATATTTTATTTTTTGGTGATTTAATCTAAAAAATTGCGTGCTTCAAAAATCCAAAAATCAAATAAAATATTCGAAATAAAAATGAACTAGCAAAATGGTTACAGTTTTTTAGCGTCTATTATTATTAATATTTAGGTATTTATTATTATATTATAAATTTATTAGTTAATAATATTTTATTATTTTTTCCCCTGTGTTTGATTTATATATATATTTTTTTTTTTTGATTCAACCTAAATAAAAGCATACTTCGAAAAAAAAATATTCGAAATAAAAACGAATGTCCATGATAGGTTCAAAAATATTTTAAAATTTAATAATTTATTTAATATATATTAAATTATATTGTTTTTGGTATTTATTTATTATTTATTTCCTGATATTTTCATAATTTTAACTGATAGGAGTGTCAGGGTTGTTATATGGCAAAAAAAAATATTCCCTTGTATTAAAAATAGTAATACTTTTTTTCCCCCGATTTTTGTTTATATGTATATATACAAATATACTTTTACTTATTTAACCCAAATAATAGCAAATGAATTTCCATAATAGGTTCAAAATTTATTTTTAATATCGTTTGATATTTTAAATTTTATTAATGTTGATTTTTATTTTTCTTTTTTTTTTTGGTTGGTTTCAAGAATTATTATTTAATAAAAATAAATAGTACGAATTTTCAATAACAGTTTAGAGAATTTATCGAAAATTGTAGGGGAAATATAAAAAGAAAAAAAATTTAAATTGGTAGAAAGCAAAAACGAAAACGATTGAAATGTATTCATTTGTGCTATAGTCGTTTTGTGAATATTACTGCTTATTCCATAGTTTTTGTTTTAGGGCAAAAAATGAATTTAGCCTTTTCATTTTCACGAAAAACGATAATAAGCTATTTTTATTATATGATTTTCAATTGTGAAATTAATATTCGTTACGATTTCTTTAAACATTCGATACAAAAGTATTTACAACTTGGCTTGAAATGAGTTACATTTATGTAATTTGTGATCAATCAATTTAAACCATAAATTTGTATTTGTTTCGATCTTTTAAGCTGTTAAGAGTACATATGTAATTAGTTTTAACCCTTTCAAAATGACCCAAACGCAGAACCCTTCCGGTAGCCCTGGCTTTTGTTAAATTTTTAATGAACAAGAAGTTGCACAAGCTGCAACCAAATCCCTGCTGACTGACCCACAGTAAATCTTTGTAGACAATTTTGAAATCTTTGAAGAAACACGCCTTTTAAATACTTATATCTCATTTTGATTTATTGTTTATATTAATGGGCACACATTAAAGACAACGCCAAATCGGCTTATGACATAATGGCCGAGACGAAAAAAAAAACAAATAAAACTATTTGAATAGAAATAAATATAACACATTAATGTATATACAGTCTGCTGAGAAAAGGAATGTTAAGTGATTTATAGGCCTACCAAAAACCCAAAAAAAAGTAGCCAGACAACGGAAGTCGTAGAAAACTATTTTTTTTTTTTTGAGTAATATTTAAAAAATGTTTGGCGTCTTTTTTGGGTTAGTTTTTTTTTTGGATATTTAATGAACGAGCAGGAACTGTCGCTAGTTGTAACGTTTCCACTAATTTTACAGACAAATTTTTTTTTTTTTAACATAAATTTTCGAGTTAAAAAAAGGCGCGAAAGTTGTTTTTTGGCCTAGGTGTTTTATATTTGATTTGATTTATTTTGGGTTGGCATAATTTACTGGCCCAAACTGTCGAATGTACAGTCGATTTGATTGATGACTTTCATGCCACGTAAGTGTGCCCAAGTGTGTGAGTGTATGTGTGTATGTGTGTCTAAGTGTTTGTGTGTGTGTGCCATTAAACAGGCGCGCCGTAATTAAAAAACAAATTCAAGCAAATTGCAGACCCAAGTTGCAAGTTGCAATCTACTTACTATGCACTCTCAATCAAACTCTTTGCCTTTCCTCTCTAGCTCTTCTTCTTCTTTTCCCCTCTTCCTCTCTGTATCTCTTATGCAATCAACTTAACGTTGCGTGTGTTGTTGTGGGCGTTGCAATTAGAAACCTCGATTGACTCCGTTCTGTGGCAGTTGCAAACGCTGCTGCTACTGCCAATCAGTCTATCAGTGATCGCTATATTGCAACGAGAGTCGCTCGAGAAGTTTGTAACTTCCCAGAGCTGCCAAACAGTTTTGAGAAAGCACGCTTCGTAACGCGTAGCCATGGGTTATCGTATTGAGAGCCGTGATTTTTTGGAAAGGGTCTAGCTGGATGAGGAACTGGAAACTGCCTCATAAAAAAATTTTAAATTCCAGTATTTCTTTAAGAAAAAGTGTTTAAAAAAAATTAATATATTTTTTTTATTATTATAAATAGTCCTGTTACCAAATAATTTAAAAAAATATATTTCAATAAAATGTAATAGCTTAGTCTCAACATAGATTAGAAAAAAATTGGTTCAAAAACAAATTTGTAGTATAGTCTTAATCAAATCGAAAAACACGTTTTTCTAAATACAGCCACACTTTTTAAGCTCAAAACTAAAATTTAAAAAAAAATTTTTGTTTCGCCTTATGCCTTGAACTGCATTATTAGTTTTGAGAAATCACGGGGAGCAGTTTCCAGTACCTTATCCAGCTGGACCCTTTCTTACGCCAAAGCGGGTTTCCCTACCTTCTTACTTAACAGGCTCCCTCTTAATTGAATCGGTCATTTTAAAAACCTCATAAGTCACATTTTTTTGCAACATGCTTTTTTTGCTGAAAATGGCTCCTTAAAGGGAGCTACGTATTCTGGGTAAAAACTACAAAGGTCAATACAATCCTTCCTCTTCAAATAATTCCGTGAAAAAGACGTTCATTGCAAAAACAACATTAGTCCAGTGACTTATGAGGTTTTTACATGACGTTTGATGTTTAAAATTAAATCGGTCATTTCAAAAACCACATAAGTCACGAAATAAGAATTCAGTAATGCAATAAAATTGGTTTCGTCCACAAACAAATGAGTTTTAACGGACTTTTTAATGCTTAATTTAGTATTTGAGGGATAAAAAATTTAAATTGTGAATAACATTAACAGTTCATTAATTGTTTCTTGCTAAAACAACATAAGTCCAAAATAGTTTTTCGGGTTTTCTTTCATTATTTTCATTAATAAATTGTTGCGGTTATTCAGAATTTAAATTTTCTATCACTCAGAACTACTAACATGAAGTCCTTAAAAGTTGTTACAAACATTTATTGCTGGACAAAGACAGTTTTTAATGACCGTATTCAATTAGCTTATGAACACCATTCTTATAGCACTAGGGGGTTTCAGAACACTACTATACTTCAGATTTTACGCTTAATTTCTCATTATAGAAAAGTTAATGTATCGGAACGATTTATACAGCGAGCTCCTGTAACAATTATCATTATTAGAATACCAATTATTTATCGATGATTCCCATCGAAATTGAAAGAGAATCCTCCTATTTTCGTCTTCAAAAGTCAACAATATTGAAATAGTAGCTAGATATTAATTATTGTTTCAAAATCACAAAAATCTACTATTCAATCTGTCTTATATAAACTAGAGTCCTCTTCTTGTCATACAAATTTTGGCACGCCATTTTGTCCAGTTTGGAATTATCTTAAATCCATACTAAGGTTAGCTTCCTCATTAAATGAAGCTCTATTGAAAATTCCAGCAACCGTAGCCTTTACTATTTCGGCTGAAGCAAAGAGCTCGTCCGATATAAAAAATATATTTACTCTTAATTCCTACACTTTGATAGCTGAATTGCATCTATAAAAAAAAACTTGACCTCTTACAAAATCTGGCACCCTATATTCTCTACTTGAGAAGCGGAATTTTATATTTTTTAATAAAATACTATACGTCACTCAAGTTAAATAAATTTGCATAAAAATTGATTTAAACACAAAATATTTCTCTTCTAATTTTTATTTAATAGTTTAACAAACAAAAAATTTATTTTCAAATTTTACTTAAAAACTTAATAAATAATAGCATTAAAATTTTAATTTATATCCCAAGGATATAATACAATAGTAAGCAAATTCATGTGATTTCATTATCATTTATCTCAAAATCTCAAATTTCTACAAAAAAAAAGATTAAAAATCAATATAAAGTGTGTTACAAAAACAAGTAATGATATTTTTTGTGACAAGGTATAATAATAATAGTCTAGACATTTATACGGTCCAAATTTGAATTTCTCTTCGTTGATACCTCAACCTGTCACATGTAAAAAGGTTTTTATTATTATCCCTATGAAGATGAATAAGGCATTAGCTAGTGTTCATCTTAGTAGTTTCTTTTTTGCACAATGCCGATCAGTTTTTGAGTAATAAAAAATTTGGTAGACTTTTTTTTATAGAAATTCTAGTCTGGTAATAGAACAAACCCTTTTGATTTTTTTCAATGATAAATGGGATTACTTTGAATTAAAGAAACTACAGTAAAAATATTAATTAATTTTTAATCTATACAAAAAGCTGTATTTTCCTTGTCTTTATTTGAATTAAGAGTGTAAAAATTTTATATGATCAAATCATGTCAGGAAATTAATATTTGATTATATTTTAATGTTTGTTGCATAATTTTCCATTGAAACATGATTTGAAGCGTTTTTGCAATTAAGCACGAAACAATCAATTCTGTTTGAAATTTTATGATATATGAAATAAACAAAATTCAAATTTTATGTTGTGATATTTTCTTGGAAAATTTTGAATTTAATTTGTTTCATTTTTGCCCAAACAAAAAAATAATACTCTAATGCGGCTATATTTAAACAATCCTTCTTTTGCTATCCCAGTAGAGCATAGGGACTCGTAAAGTATAATGCTTATTAATATTTAAATTTTAATCAATCATTATTAAAACATTTTTGATTTTAATTCGTCTCAGCTTATGCATGGTGGGAGATAACGTAGAAAATCTCTAAAGGGGTCTATAAGAAACATAATTTAATTTAAATAGCAACTGAATTTAAAACAAGTTGATTAAAATAAAAAGTAATTTTTGTTTCGATAGGTTACGATTAATTCGATATACATATAGAAAACAATATATGACCGATAAAAATAAAGGTGGCACTGTAACACTAAAAGAAAAGCGTAAAGTATCGGAGTTTTTGTCCTAAGTTAAAAAATAACACTAATTAACATTAAAAATGTATTCTCAACATGTTTTAATCGTTTCTATAAAATTACTCTCATACCGAAAATTTAGTATTATGATTATTATTATTTTTTTTACTTAGCTATAAATAATTGAATATTCATATGAAATTTGTCATAATTTTCAGGAAGCTTATGAGATAATTTTTTAATTTTATTGGCAAACTACCGATACGTATAAGATTATGATCCAATATTAAATACATAAAATTAATCGCTACACTTTTGAGGAAAAAACTATTTAAATCGCAAATTAAAAATTTACAAAAATGTATTCATTCAGAGTTATTCATGACTCGTTAGAGCGATTACAAGGAAAATTATCAAAAACGGGGAAAAAATTTGGAAATAAGGGGAATTTTTCTTGTGAAAAGTACAAAAATCCAATTTTCCTCAAAACCTAAAGCTTAATGTGGATAATTCGTTTTTTTTATGAAGATATTGTTTTTTGGTGTTTAATAGTTTTTCAGAGTTCTTATGTACCAAATTGTATCAAAATTGGTTGAATATATCTTGGCCAAGGCTTTGATAAAGGCTTTAATAGGAAATGTCCTTACGATTTAACAATATATACATATATTTGGCTTTAACTCCTGTTTGGATGGCTTGTACTATATACTTTGTATACAAAATTTTGACTTAAATACTACAGAACTTTTCAAGGAAAGAGGTGCACATTGCACATTGTCGGGCATAAAGTAATTACTATTTTTCTATAGACGACAGTCCCAATGGCCTTCCCTAGCGTAGGACTCTGTTTTCTGTAAAGGTTAGGTAAAGTTATTAAGTTCAGACCTACGCCAACAAAAAATTCGCTTGGCTAGCAATAAATACTCAACTTATGAATGATATCACATATTCAATTTTTTTTTCTTTTTTAAATGTCTATTTTCCTCTTCGTTAGCTATTATTTTTATTTTACGACTTCTCCATATTTCATATGACCTCCAAACACAAAAACAAATTAAAGTTTAACATTGAACTATCGATAAACAATAAAAGCTGTCAGCAGAGTTGCATTTAAAAGCAAAGTGCCGCCCTCGTCTGCTTGCAACTTATCGTTCTGTCTTAGAGTATATAAAACTATCCATTTATAAGTGCCTTCATATTGATGCATCAGCTGAGCGGCAACATTGCAACATTTCCGGCATGCTTTGGGCCATGTTGCACTGCCTAGATGTCTAGACAAAGACGGCAGAAACACAAACAACAACAACATGCAACAACAAACACAACTTTGTTAACTTAATTGGAAGATCGGTTGACGCTGACGTCGACGTTGACGCTGACGCCGACCGAGCCATCAACTGTTCTGGCCTGTCATTGACATTGAGTTCCAACGGCGTTCCAAAGACATTCCATCGCCGCATGTTGTTGCCATTTTTGGACCACAGGCGGCGCTTTTGTTGCGTTAAGGCGCCGGCTTTGACTTTCTTTTGGGCGCGTTAAAAGACTGCGAATCATTCCGCTCCATCTGCTCCATCCACATCTTCATCCATGTCCGCGTCCACATCTGCAGCTGTTTGCTGCTTTCGTTTTCGCGCTAAGTAAACAGAGGAATCGCCATAATAAACAGACGGAATACATTCGCTCGTTAAAATTGTATCTGTGCGATATACGCATAATGCATTCATTGCACATTTGAACATTTCGCATTTTATATTTTAGATTTTACGATCCACGCATAACAAGCTCAAGGAAATACATTTACTTTATAATAAAAACCATCTTTCGTTATGATTTCGTATTGAGCATGTCATAATAAAGCTAAAAGTAATTCAAGTACCCATAGTTTTTAATTACTTAATTTTTATGGTTCAAAAAAGATAAAGTAAAAATGTCAGCGCCAGTTGGTCGGCTCAACTAATTGGCACTTTTTTATGTAAAGAAAAAAATTTAAGTGTATAAAAGAAAGAGCAAACATTGCACATACGCCATGTGGCCAGGCCTGCAAGTATATTAGACATTTTTTTTAATTTCAAAATGAAAACTTATACAGGCAAACTTCTGCATCACGAATCTCTTGTCTACAAACAAATAATAATAAAAAATAATCAATGCAGTAATAAAATTGTTGATTGATTTTTCCAGTTTTAAAAGAAAAATAATTTATGTATGACTCCCGCAAGGGGTCAACCAGTGTAACCTAACCTATTTAAAAGAAAAATAAATATGGATATAAGCAATAATTCGAAATGGTTGTACTAAGAGTAAATACACTATTTCTTTAAATAATAATAACGAAACGAGTCGCATAATAAATTTTATTAAAATGTTTTAGATATACCTAAAAAGGCTTCGAAATAAACATAAAATATTTACTTGGCTAGAAAATTAAAAAAAAAAAACATATTTTTTTAGCTCTCGTTTTAGAAAATGATTTTTTAGTACATGTTTGCAACCCTAATTGCGTAAATACGAGTATTCTCCTACTCAATTCTGTTCCGTCAAGATATTTGAAAAAGAAGTGTTTCTCCAATTATTCAAAAATTTTATCGATGACATTATATAAACATCTTAAACATATTCAGTAAGCATTAAAAAAGTTTTCAAACGCTTATTTCATAAGAAATAAAAGAGTATACGTTGAAAAAACGTATTTTATCTAGGATATAATTTAAACTTCTTATAAATAAAATATATGTTTATAAAATGAACATTTGAAATGATTTCCAAGAACTTATTTTAATAGAAACACAAGAGCTTAAAAAAATGACGTGCACTTAAGTCTGGCGAAGAAGACTTTTAGATACTCTGTTCCATCTCATTAATGTCAAATTTGGTTTATTGGGTACTTCAAAAAACTTTTGATTGTCAAACGTATTATACTCCGTATTCGCTTTTTTTTGCCAGTCGTTCTTATAATATAGTAAACCGATTTTGATTAAATTGGGTATATTTCATGGGAACTTAAAAAAATAAAATAAAAAATTAGCGTAATTATTAGATTATCCGAAATTTCAATAAATTTTATATTATACTATATGAATCCACTATTTCCTTTAATAATTCAATACATATTTTTTTTTTACAAGTATAAAAATCAAATTATTTACGACATCTTTCTTGTCAAAGATATCCCAAATATTTCTTTATCGATAAGGTAATAAATATATTTTAAAAGCAATCCACCGCACTACCATTTTTGCCCATTTATAGTATATTCGCATGAGGTGCAGATCTATGATTTGATCTTCGGGGGCGTTCTCCACTTCGAAATATATATATATCAGAGCTTGCAAAGGACGTTAAACCAATTTTTCCAAAATTTTGGGGATCCGGAACCCTCATGGATAATAATGCAGATATTTGAAAGCACGTCCTTACAAAAAAAAATCATCATCTCCAGATATAATTACAAAAAATAAATTCCACTAACAACATGTAAGGAAAGGAGTTTATTTTATACATTTTGAAGAGAAGTTTTAAAGCGAGAACGCATCCAAAAAATCAAAGATCGTAAAAATCAATGCAGCAGTTCTTCAGTTATGAAGGATAAATAATATGGATATGTTTTATGTTTTACCTTCAACCTCGATAGCCCGGACTGGACTATCATACCAGAGATTGTGGGTTTGAATTCCAACTAAAACATAACCCTGCATCTTCCACTTATTCTATCCCCCTAATTTTATAGCTTACTCCCATTTTCGATATCACAACCTATTCTTGGTACATATGAGTTGGAACTCTAAGTCCCAACGGCCTCCCTAACCTACTTATCTACCTTGCAGATTTCAAAAGGATCTAATTAAAATTGAGAAAAGTGTGATCGTAATCGATCAATTTTTTTAAGGCATCAACATCGTAAAGTTCCTTCCCTGATTTTTAAAACGTTTTTACGTAAAATTTTCGAATGTTTCAATGCGGGAACCAATTCCAAAAAATCAAATCGGTGCAGCGGTTCTTGAGCTATAAATAATAACTAACTCATTAAAATAGTCATATCTCTGATCATTATATACAAGTCAAAAAAAAAACAATATTGTATAATATTTCAAGCTATCAACATCGTAAAGTTCATTCCCTTATTATATTAGAGTTTGTAATATTTTAGAAATTTTTAAAACGGGAACCAAATCACAAAAAATTTAAGATTTTAAAATGGGTGCAGGGGTTCTGGAACTTTAAAGAGTAACTAACATAGATTTTGTATGTTATTTATATAAAGTTCAGAATGATAGTCCAAACTCTGATCATTATAGATGAGTTAGTCAAAAAAATTTGTATATTGTATAATATCTTAAGACCTCAATATCGTAAAGTAAAAAATTTCACAGCAAAAGAAAAAAAGGATGTCTTACATGAGACAGGGCTCTCAGGAAAGCTTGTAATTCCTAGGGGGCGCTCCCCCATAAAGGTGGATTGGGGAAAGCCTTCCAGACATGGTAGTAGAGAAATAAAATATCTCCCGTGGACTATACTATAAAACCAATACCGTCGTTCCACAGACCTTAAAGTAGGTTGCGTTGAGCCAGTAACCCGGCCGGAAAAAAATCCCTTACCCTAAAGGAAGCCTAAAGCCGGAATTTTCTGACCTATGCTCCGACCAGTAGTCCATACTTTATGTATTCAATTTTTATTTTTTATTTTACAAAATTGTGATATGAATTGCATGTCAAGGAATAAATAAAATATATGTACATGTTATAGGGTTACCCTTATGGATTTTGATTTTTGCATTCAAATCTGAGGCTCAAAAATTCGAAGCTTGTCAGGATTTCGAGATAACTTCCAAGTACCGCATACACTTCAATTTTTTCGTGTTATGATTTGCGCTGATGATTTTTATAATTTTTTTATCACTGAATCTGATTATAACTTCAAAAATATCTTGTTTAATGGGAGCTTTTGAGGTTATGTCAGAGCCCTAGCGTGCTTTTATAGTTTTCTTTTATATATACATAAGTTTTAACATATCATCACGCCGTGTTGAAGGGTTAAGCTATAGACTGCCATTAAGGTTGCAAACTCAATGTTTTTAAATCATCTTGAAGCCATTCTGCTTGCTCTGTACTAAAAGATCATAAAAAAATTTCTAGGAATCCGTCCAAATGAGTTTTAAAATAGAAAATTCTCATGTTACAAAAAAGAACGCGACAGCAACGGCCAGAAACATTTAGAAAATAATAATAATAATTTATTATGGACTCATATTCCAATATTACACTATTTAGAAGTATTGAATAAAAATAATAGAAAAATCGGACCGCCCTGGACATAAACAAGCTTGATTAACCCGAACAAAGCTCACTTTCAGCAAAATTTTGAAGCTAACATTTTTTCCGATCGCCATGTGGGGTCCGCTCCGAGACCCTTCAACCCATGCTTTAAGGCTCTACACTTAGTAACTCTATTGCTCGATTTCGTCACTATTTTTGTAAAACTCATAAACAATTATATAGGAAGAGTGGATTCTACTTTCGACTAAAAATTACTATAGATGGCGCCACACAAAAAATTACCCAATTTTAAATTCGCACTGTAGAAGTTTCTCTGTACTTATACATATTTATAGGCCTAGGCAGAGTCAGTCACCCAGTGGCAGTGCTAGTGTGCCTCATTTCCAAAACGTTGCACTTTTCTTTGCTTAGCTTTTAGCCAAATTACGCTTTTCATACTTTTCATAGTTGGTAACTTACAAAAAAAAAAACAAAAACAACAAAATAATAAACAAAAGGCACAGTATACAGAGCATAAAAAATTAAGAAAAAATACGAATTTTTTTTGGGTGGGAGCTTAACCGGGGGATAACAGAGTGGGGGGGGTGTTCTCTTAGTCAGCCTGTCTGTTGTCGTTTCTAACAAGCCTAGCAGTGCATGAATGGCAGGCAGTTGCAACAACAACAGCAACTCGCTGCCATTGAGTGCAACAAGCTGCAACAAGCTGCAGACACATTTTGTTGCATGTATTTGTTGTGCTCTCTTTTTGGATAAACAAATATTTGGCCGGCCATGTTTATTTGCACAGTTGGCGGCGGCGACTAACGTTAAAGTCGGCGAATTTTTTAAGCATTTATGTATGCCGTTTGTGCCACCATTTGCCATTTGTTGCCGCCGCGCCGCTGCTACTGTTGCACGCTTATTCACGCGTTTTACAATTGAAACCCAGCAGGCGGTGACCAGAGCGAGACCAGGTAATGTCCCGGACACAGCTTTGAGGGTCATAAAAAAAGCACACACACACTAGCAGAAATAACTAAGGGCAGGCCAGCGCACGGCTGGATTAGTCGTTATGCTAAGTTTACACTGCCATTTTAGGGAATGCGAAAAGGAGCGATGGGAACAAGAGATTAGATTGGAACTTGGAAATAACTATCGATTAAAGCAAATACATTTTTTGGAAAAAAATAGTGTTTATAATATGAAACAATTTTAAATTTCTTTCTTTTCGATTGTTTAATTTTGTTTCAACTTTTTTGTTGAATGCAAAACAAGACATTTTATTTTTGGTTATTTTAAAGAAATATTTTTTATTGTTGTGTTCAGCAATGTTTTTTTAATATTTTCTACTAAATGTAACTATTTTTTTTTTAATAAACCAAAAATATTTATTCTATTAAATATTTATAAAGCTTTATATAATTTTTGGCATCATTTGAACAAAATTTCTCATGCTTTAAAAAAATAAAATCTATAAAAAATACTCGATTTATATTTATTAAACATTGTTGCAAAAAATCGATTTGATTCACATTTGCCCAATATAAAGATGGTTTAGTTATATAATTAAATTAATATAATGAAAATTGCAGAATAACTCTGATTAACTGAAAAATAAGATTTTTTTTTGCAATTTTGATGAAAAAAATTCAAAAAGAATAATTATTTGATGATTTTTATTTTAAAAATGGCGGACGTAAAGTCGGGCGCGGACGACTTTAGGATACCCTGTACCACTAGCTTGTAATAAAGTCCGATTTCTTCACAAAAAACCAAAAACAGAAGAATTTTTAAGCAAACATTTTTTTTTTGACCGATCTTTCCTATGGGAGCTTTATGATATAGTCAACCGATTTCAATAAAATTTGACACAGTGCTTAAATACCTTAAAAAAGATATGAATGCCAAATTTATTTCAAATATCTTTACAAACAAACAAAACACATCGAATTTTGTATAAAAAACGTGTTTTTGGACCGATTGGTCCTATGGGAGCTATATGATCTAGTCAAACGATTTGGATAAAATTTAGTACAGTGCTTAGGAACTATAAAATACTCACTAATGTCAAATTTGGTCCCAATATCTTAACAAACAAACGAAACACAACAAATTTTGGTAAAAAATCGATTTTTTGGAAGATTGGACCTATGGGAGCTATATGATATAGTCAACCGATTTTGATCAAATTTGGTACAGTTGTTGGGAACTATAAAAAACTTTCGAATACCAAATTTGGTTACGATATCTTCTTAAACAAACGAATTATTCATCTAAAACGCTTTTTTTTGTCGAGGTCGTCTCAAACACCCCCATGGGAGCTATATAATTTATCCCCGATATCAAAAAAATAAAATGAACTTGCCTCCTATGGAATAATATGGGATCTAATGTGAAAGTTTGGTAACTCTAGCTCTTACCATCTCTAAGATCTAGGCGATCACACGGACAGACGGACAGACGGACATGGGTATATCGACTTCTCTGATCATATTTTAGGTAACTTTGGGGTGTCTCCGACGTCTCCTTCTATATGTTACATACATTTTCGGCTTGCACAAACTTAATATACCCTTGGTACCATACGGTACAGGGTATAAATATGTTTTTTTCCAAAATACTTATAAAAATAGTTATAGACATATTTATATTATATTTATCTTAAATCTCTTTTTAAATTACAAAAAAAAAATGCACTTAAAAAAAATGTTTAAGAGCGCTGTTGATAAATGTTAGTTCCCAAAATATGCACATACATTTTTTTAAGAAAATGAGTCAATTTAATTGAAAAAATATAAATGTTTTTTTAAATTTTAAATAAAAATGTGTTTTAAGAGCACTATTGACAACTTGGATAAATATTACTTTCCAAAATATGTACAATTAGGTTGAAAGTGAAAAAGCATTTTTTTTTAACTAATTCATAACGCAGTAAATTTCAAAACATAAATTTAAAAAAATTGTATAAATCTCTGAGGGAAGTTTGAGTTACCTTCTCCAACTAGACCCTTTGATTTGGCAGTTATAGAAAACTTATTTTACTTATTTTTGTCTCTTTCCTTGTAAGTCTATAGGAAAATAAGAAATATGCGATCGTTTTTTGAAGGTGCTTTACAACACATTTCTGTTATAACAAATATAATTCGAGTTTTGATATAGTTTATTTAAAAATAAAATAGATAGAACAATTAAAAGAAATTTTAATATTGATATCGTCATCTTGGAAATCTTTATTTAAATCGTGAACCAGTCTTTTTCGTTTTTTTTTTTTTTTTATTATATTAATGCTAAATTATTATCAGATTTTGAGAGCGATTTGAATTAAAAAAACAGAACAAGGTTGATTCTACGCAAACATAATAATCGGATAATCGGAAATATTTCAACCGATTCCATTAAAATTTGGTTTGCTGCACTGCAATTAATAATTTCAAACTTTATATGAATTAAGGAAAATATCCACTAATAAAAAAAAAAAAACATAATATAAAGAATAGCAAAACTTTAGTTCAGAATCTACCTAAAATTGCATTAATTTAATTCGATTAGAATTTAGTTTGATGCCCTGCTTTCAATAAGTACTTTATAAGAATAATACAAATTTCCACAAATAAAAAATATATCGAGAATAAAATAAAGAATATCGAAGTAAAACAAATCAGAATGTATGCAAAATCGCATTTTTTTAATTCGATTAGATTTTGGTTTGCAGCCCTGCTAATAATAATTTTAAACTTTACAAGAAAAAATAAAAATTTCTGTCAATTAAAAAAAAATGAGAATAAAATATAGATTATCGAGATAACACATTTAGACAATTCAGAATGTACCTTAAATTGCCTTTTTATGATTTAAATGTATTTTAACAAAAGTTTGTATAAAATTATTAGGAGTCCTCAATAGTGCTCCACCTTTGCAAATCCTAATCTTAAAAATCAACCTCTTAGTACATAAGTTAAGGATCGTACCCAAATTATGTGACCCGTTCAGTGGGAGGGAAGGTCCTACAAATAGCATGCTTGGTCACTTGACCGGGGTACTCAACAATATTCAGTGGGGAAATGATTTTGTATATATACTACGATTAATACACGAGGGGGCGTGTTAAAAAATTTAAAAAATTGGGTCACGTAGTTTGGTAACGGCCCCTTATCCAAAACGACGAACAAATTTTCTTTACTCCTCTTATCGAGCATATGTGCCGATTTCATAAATAATCCATACCCATAAAAACTTTGACCCACTCCCACTCCACTTGTAGGTGATGCTCAAAAGTTCTTCCTTAATGGCAACCCACGCCATAAATCGCAAATTCATACTATACAGGCCACATTGTAGCCCTCTGGCTCCTAGTAATTGGGTTTGGTCGACAGCTCTCATAACAATTAAAAATATTTCCCCCAATTACCACTCTTTGAGGCTGAATTATTGAAAATTCCGTACAAGACTATGACAAATTGTGCCCCAGTGTGTACATCTGTTTGCACTGAAAAACTATTTTCAACCGCTCCCTGTCAAATTGTATCGTTTTGCCAGGCAGTGCAAACCTAGCATGACGTCTCTCTCTCCGACGCACGGTCACTATTTGCATTTGGCTCATAACTCTTTTGATTGCAAATAAACCCACGGGAAAGGAGGCATATTGTGTAGTAGTGTCGCGTTGTACGGACTTTATTATTGTTACCTTCTGGCTCGTAAAATGCGTTACAGTCACACCCACATCCAATTGACGCTGCAAGGAAGAGCTCCGACGAGCACCGGGCGGGCATCCTTCAAACGCGCCCAGCACTGAGGGCTGGCAAAGAGATCTGCGTCAGGAACCCGGCATACTAACAACACACTCACAAACAAACACACACACATACACACACAATGCGTATGCAAATGAAGTTTGTTTTTATTGTTGGGCCAACTGTTTTCGAATAATGTCAACTGCCAGACACTTAATGGGTTTTCTGTTGTGTTTTATGGCCGGGTCTTTCTCTTGCCGCCGCTCTTGGAAAGGCTCCTCTCTCCCGCTTGCTCCTATTTTTATGTACACCAACCAGGCTGTTGAATCGCAGTTGAATGGCAGTTGTCATGGCTGAGCATGCGTAATGAAGCTTAAGTAGAACTGGTTATAAAACTGCTGAAGCGCATAAAAGTTTCTTGGCAGAAATGACTCTGAGATGGCCGTAACTTTGGGACACCAACAAATGCTGCAAAAAAAACAAAACAACAAATCTGACAGGTAGCAAGGATTGAAAGACTGTCTGGAATGACCAAACAAATGCATTGGGTGTTACAAGAATAAAAAAAAAAATGGGAATAAAAAAAAAGTAATCTTACGCATGTGACGCTGGAGATGCTCATAAAGGGTAATAAACTGCAGGCTAACCTTTGTAAATGAGCTGCGTAGATTACGAAATCTTTCATTTATGAGCAATGAACTCCGGTAGCTACCGGTATATCCAAGTCCTATGGTAATTAACTATTAAGCTGCTCTTTGCTGCCAACGTTTAGGGAGATTCTTCTGTAGAACCGCAATTTTAATTATCGTTATAGATACTATCAAACGATTAAAAAAAAATACAGCTATATGATACCATGCCCGATTAAACCGGGTTCACCAATGTCAAGCTATTTTTGTCAATTTTTATTGCACATCCAATCGAACTTTTCTGAACCTTGAACTTTGAAACGGACCAGGATCAATAGCTTAAAACTTAAAATTTTTCAAGAAAAGATCAAATTCATTAAGCAGGTTGTTTACAGCTGGCATGTACCGATTATAATATACCCTGCAAATTTCCCTTTTTAGGAAATGTTGCTCGATTTTCAGCTCAGTGAATCGTTGAATGGGAACGAATATTATATAGACGGCCGGGCTCCAAAAAACGAGTTTATTAATAATTATTTAAATTTGAAATGTTAATTTTTCAGATTCAACCCAAAAACAACATGAACTTCTCAAAAGGCATGTTTTTCATGGGCAGATCTTGCATCTTGCAGATCTTGAAAACCAAAAATTTCATGGATTTCATGTAGATTCGGTCGTGTTCCGAAAAACACATTATTAAAAGTTATTTTAAGTTATTTTTACTTTTCTGAATCAACCCAAAAATAGCATGACCTTCTCAAGAAGGAATTTTGTTCATTCGTCGTGTCTTCAATAAAAGAATTTTCATGTCTTGCATAAATGGTTCATGTCTTGAATAAAAATATTCCATTTTTATAAGATAAGCTTAGTCAATCTATTTCCATTGGGTGGTGTAACAAAGAGTAAGCGAAATATGAGAAGATATTGGCAGCAATAAATTTGGATCTAGTAGAATTTATTCATATCGGTTTTTCTTTTTACAGAGCAGGGCCGATTTTCAAGTAGGGTCCATTAATATATAGAAGTAAACTGGTAAACAGGTCTAATTGTAAGGACTTTTTAGTTGAAGGCAAATAAAACTGTTATTTTAAATTCTTAGTTCAAACAAATATTACAATAATTTCATAAACAAGCGAAAAACAGAAAAATTTTGCGTTTTTTGACCCATCTGTTCTATGATTGCTATATGATATAGTCAACCGATTTTTAACAAAATTGGTACAATGCACTCAGTGCATGGAAACTATACAAAACTTTTGAATGTGAGGTTTTATAACGATATCTTCATAAACAAACGAAACATATCGAAGAAAAATGTGCGTTATTGGTCAGGCAGCAATCCACACGTACTCCATGATTGCATCCCGAAAAAATTTCTGTTTGGTACGGTTTATGGGCCGGCGGCGTCATTGGGCCGTACTTCTTCCGTGATGATCAAGACCGGCACGTTATTGCGAATGGGAATCGCTACCGCTCAATGATAGCCGAATATTTTTGGCCCGAATTGGATGATATGGACTTAGACAATATGTGCTTTGAACAGGACGGCGCCACAAGCCACATAGCGAATGTCACAATCGATTTATTGAAAACCAAGTTTGGTGAACGTGTTATCTCACGAAATGGCCCAGTAAATAGGCCGCCTCGGTCGTTCTATTTGATGCCGTTAGACTATTTCCTGTAGGGCTACGTCAAGTCTATGGTCTATACCAACAGTCAGCGATGATTGAAGAACTTCGTACGAATGGCGAACTTGAAATTGCAGCAGTATTGGCCGATTTACGATTGAAACCCGTCGAAAATTGGGTTCAGCGTCTGGACTTCTGCAAGCGTGCCCGTGGTGGCCATGCAAAAGAAATCGAGTTCCATACATAATGGCATCGAATGTACTTTCACAGGAATAAAGAATTTCATTGATATCCAAAACCGTTTTTGTTTTATTTAAAAACTCCTATTGAAAACCCCTTTTCATATGTGCTAAGAGTTATGAAATAGAGATGAGTGCGTAAGACGAATTTCAGTGGAGAACTAGTCGATCCAGTTACAACCCCTTTTGACGCTGTACTAACACCAGAGAATATGGAACTAGTTCACACATACAAGTTAAGATATATCAAATAGAGAAGAGCGCGTGCCATGAATTTTCTGTCAAATCATTTCATTGCTTTATTAATCAACTTCGTTGAGAAACTTCTAGTCACTGGTAAGCTGTTTTTAATAACTCAAAAAATAAATTCACTTGATAAAATTTTTCAGAATTCTACAATGAATTTAGAATTTAGTAAAATGCCACGTTTTGAAATGCAACTTTATAATGAGCTTATGAGCCTGCGAAATGAGCCTCCTGAAAATGTATCTATTGATTGGGAAGAAGCTAGCAAAAATTTACAAATTTGGAATGTTACGCTTCGCAACTGGGACGGAATGGGAGCCGATGAGTCTGGGCTTAATTTGGTTTTGACCTTCTGTAAAAGTTATCCGTATACATTTCCCTTAGTACGATTTGTTGGCCTCAACTGGCCCAAATTTTCCTTCATCAATGTGTATGGCATTGTGGACTGGAGTGTATATGCAGCTGATTGGAACGCTAATATGGGCGTACGAATAATTTTGGAACGTATTATGCATTTGCTAAAAAGTACAGCTATATGGAAGCAGATGGAGAGTTTTTCTTTGTAAATATTACGAGTTAAATAAATGAAAACTAAATGTTTATCCATGTTTTCCTCAGTTGTAGTTAAATCGGAATATTACTTCCTTGATGCTACTTTAAAGTTACCTAATGTATGATCAGAGTGACTGAAATAGTCGATATTAAAACTCTGTCTGTCCGTTAGTGTTAACGCCAAGATCTCAGAGATGGTAAAGCTAGAGTAACCAAACTTTCAATTTTAAATCACTTTTTCGATATCGTGGTAATATTATATAGCTCTGATAAAGCTGTTTCAGAGGAACTTAAAAAAAAAAAGTTTTAGATGGATAATTCGTTTGTTTACGAAGATGTCCTAACCAAATTCGCCACTCGGGAGTTCGCTCGGAAGAGTCTCCAAGCACTGTACCAAATTTTATCAAAATCGTTTGGCTCCCATAAGACGTATTAGCCAAAAATTGTTTTTTGTATTTATAAACTTCGGTATGGCACATTCAAAGTTTTGTATTTTATTAATTTCCAAACAATTGAGCTGATCGAAATTTACTTTCGATTAAGCTAAATCCAATAAATAACCAGTGAAGCAGTCTTTCGGATTTGGAGATCACGCCATGCTTTCTATAGGTTATTTGGGTTGTTGAATCTGAATTTAAGGCACGTCATGATGAGGATTTAGGCGTTGATATCAAAACCTTGAATTGCTGAGTTTTTTCGTACCGGGAAAACGGGCTCCGCGGCTCAAAATCCTGGAGGATAGCTCTGTCACATTTAAAATTCAGAGCATTTTTTTGTAGGGCTATGTTATTATTGGACCCATATATATTATCATATTATGGCCCTATGTTCCACCTTGGAACTCTAGAAAGATAATTTATATACCTTAAGTTATTCCAAAGTATTTTAATTAATTAATTATTAATTTTTAAACGAATTTTTAATGAAATACGAATTTCAAAAATAAAATTAATAATAACTTTAATCATCTTAGCATAAGTATGTAAGACGTGCAGGTTCTTTCTTTTGAAGTAAGCTCGAATCCCTGACCTATATTATTGATATTTTTATTTCTCGTGATATATTATTTGGAAACTTGCTATTTTATTTATAGGCATATATTTTTTTATTATTTAACAAATATGTCTTATTGTCAATATCAGACAGATTGTAAATAAAATATGAAGAACACAAAAATATTTTATTGGCATCTTTCTTCAGACAATAAGCTAATTGATATAAAAAGCAATTGTATTCGGAACTATGAAGACAATATAGCTATTTTGTTACTTCTCTAATAACATAATAATAATGAACAACATTGTCGTCAATTCAACAATCCAATAAGAATTCTAAATATAAACAAATATTACATATTTATTAATATTGAAAACATCTGTGACCCAAAAAAAGTAGGCCTACATTTTTGCCAAATTTAGTTACACCTAAAGAATGAAGACTAATCAAATAATTGGCAGTTGTGCAAATATTCCATCACTATGGATAATTCCCAATAAAACTATAAATACTGTGAACTAAGCCAAGTTAGAGCACACTTCACCAATTACCAATAACATGAAGATAACTTGGCTTCTACTCGGAGTTTGCTTCTGCCTGGCGCTCAATGTCCGCTGGACTCAAGCCCAGGACACCACCACTACTGCGGCGGCTGCAGACACCACCACCGCCGCATCGGGAGATACCACTACTACTACTAGTGCGGCTACTACGACAACCACCAGTGGTGGTAGTACCAGTCCTGGAGGCAGTGGTGGTGGTGGCAAGATCAAGCGTAAGGTCCACAAGGGCAAGCGGACCAGGAGGCGCAGGAGACCCTCTAAATCGAATGGCAAGAAGAAGAATTAAGCAGATGAGAACTTCAGCACTCTCTACAGAATTCCTAAGAAGATAACAGCCCATGCATAAAGCTCCACGGACATATGATAATTTATTATTATTTACTATTGTTTAAGTTTTTTAGTTTTAAGTTTGTTGTGGCCTTAATTACATAATATAACCCAGATATCCGAAATATAAAATAATCCAAAAATTTTGATGCACTAGCCCTTAGCATTTCTAAGGCAAACAGACGGAAGTGGGTATATCGACTTTTTAAGTCACCCTGATCATACTTTGGCTAACTTTGCGGGGTCTCCGACGTCTCCTTCTGTTTGTTATAAGTTAGTACACATTGATTTGGTTCGCAGCGGCACAATAGATACAATATTAATTCTTTATTGACGAAAAAATATGGTAACACTGCATATGCGTAACACTTATAAACAAGATTACCGTTCAGTTGCCTGGTGTTTTTTAATATTATATAAAGCTTCACAAACACATTAAAAACAATTAAAATATCATTAATTTTTTATTTTTTATGTTCATTACATGAAAAGGTAAAAATTCGCGACTAATTAATTAAGTCCCAATGCATATAAATTGATTTTTTAAAGAGCTTTTAAATGTTATAATATATTTTTACAACGAACCTTAATTTAAGAGTCCGGTTTAAACCTGAAACTCAACCACACATTTATGTATTATACATGTGACCTAATAGCAATTTTTAGCCATTTTAATCGCAAAAGCGACCTTTTAACTTAAAACGTTTTGACCAAATAATAAGATTGCATAAATGGACAAATGTCCATTTTAGTTTTAGTCCCAAATTATAAACGTTTTCATTTTTGCATACTCTTATTTCTCTTACTAAATTACTTTATTTGCTAGTGCTTTATTATTATATCCGTCAGATTTAAGCCCGATAAAAAATTCATTTTAGTAAAATTGGGGACATCAAACATCTGATTGTATTTTAACATAATTTATTTATTCATTAATATTATGTTAACCCCTTCAAAGCAAGATAACGATTTTTCCAATTCACGAAGCACTTCTCACAAGCTCTTTATACCCTGTACCGTATGGTCCAAGGGTATATTAAGTTTGTGCAAGCCGAAAATGTATGTAACATATAGAAGGAGACGTCGGAGACACCCCAAAGTTACCTAAAATATGATCAGGGTGAATAGAGAAGTCGATATACCCATGTCCGTCTGTCCGTCTGTCCGTCTGTCCGTCCGTCTGTCCGTCCGTCCGTCCGTGTGAACGCCTAGATCTCAGAGATGGTAAGAGCTAGAGTTACCAAACTTTCACATTAGATCCCATATTATTCCATAGGAGGCAAGTTTATTTTATTTTTTTGATATCGGGGATAAATTATATAGCTCCCATGGGGGTGTTTGAGACGACCTCGAAAAAAAAAGCGTTTTAGATGAATAATTCGTTTGTTTATGAAGATATCGTAACGAAATTTGGCAATCGAAAGTTTTTTATAGTTCCCAATCACTGTACCAAATTTGATCAAAATCGGTTGACTATATCATATAGCTCCCATAGGACCGATCGGCCAAAATAACTTTTTTAAAGAAAAATTGGCTATATTTCGTTTTTTAATAAAGATATCCTAACCAGATTTGGCGTTTGGAAATTTTTTAGACCACTTAAGCAATGTGCCAAATTTGAACAAAATCGGTGGACTATATCATATAGCTCCCATAGGTCCGATCTTCCAAAACATCGATTTTTTAACAAAATTTGTTGTGTTTCGTTTGTTTGTTAAGATATTGGGACCAAATTTGACATTCGTGAGTATTTTATAGTTCCTAAGCACTGTACCAAATTTAATCCAAATCG
The DNA here is from genome assembly GCA_037043745.1 of Chymomyza amoena. Lineage (NCBI taxonomy): Eukaryota > Metazoa > Arthropoda > Insecta > Diptera > Drosophilidae > Chymomyza > Chymomyza amoena. The sequence continues at coordinate 247,406 of JBAMAX010000904.1, read as the reverse complement.
TTTGACTAGATCATATAGCTCCCATAGGACCAATCGGTCCAAAAAAATCGTTTTTTATACAAAATTCGATGTGTTTTGTTTGTTTGTAAAGATATTTGAACTAAATTCGGCATTCAGATCTTTTTTAAGGTATTTAAGAACTGTGTCAAATTTTATTGAAATCGGTTGACTATATCATATAGCTCCCATAGGAACGATCGGTCAAAAAAAATTTTGCTTAAAAATTCTTCTGTTTTTGGTTTTTTGTGAAGAAATCGGACTTTATTACAAGCTAGTGGTACAGGGTATCCTAAAGTCGTCCGCGCCCGACTTTACGTCCGCCATTTTTTTAGTATAGTCTTGAGATTTTTAAGGGTTGGTTTTTTCGAGAAAATTTCAATCTTTGAGTAAATTTATTTTACAAAAAATTAATGCTATTCATAGAATAAGTGTATGAAATAATTTTTCGATGTGATCGAGATTTATAAAAATAATTTTTTTCGTACGTCCACATATTAGTTTATTTTTCGTCAAAACTCATTCTGATTTTGTATAAGCCATAGAGAATTTCATTAATTTCAATAAACAAAAAACATATTTCATTTCATTAACCACTAGAGGCCGGAGAACTGAAATTAAGGGAAGATGTTCTGCTTGCAGAAGCAGACAAGATCCGCCATTTTGCTTTTTGTCCTGAAAAAAATTTACCATTGTTATACAATAAAAATCGTACTTAAGTATCAAAACAGAAAGTTTGTATGTCATTCATCATGGCACAAATTATTCGCAAACTTCGCAATCTTTTCGGCCAAAACCTCCTCTCAAACGATGTAGTTTATATACCCTAAATCGCCGAAAATCTCAGTTTTTTCGAATATCTTTTCAGTTTCGGAAAAAAAAAATTGTGCAAAACTTCAACAGTTGTTTAAATTTTATGTGATTTTTTCGGCCTTGGCTCTTCTAGAAGCTTCCTTTTTGACGATATGACTTTTTCGATGTCAAAGCCTTAATATACCCTTAATTCTTCACCAGCTATGACCCTTGTGAGCAAATCGGGCTCATCATAGACGTTGCTGAACTGCAAAATCGCTCATGCGATGATTCCTCTATTAAAAACTAAACAGCTTCAAAATATACTTTCTCATTTCCAAGCTATCTGCTAAAATTTTATCGTCCGAGCCAATTTCAGAACATCAGCAGTTTTCGTAAGGGCAATTTGACTATTTTTCAGTACTGTTTCTTCAATACTTCAACGTTTTCCTCATTTATGAACGGAAGAGCTTTTACTTATAGCATTACTTAAAAACAATTTTATTTTCTCAGGGTAGAAAAGTTATAGTGTATTCTATTAAAAACACTTCAAACACTTGATTCAATTTTTACACATATTTGATGCAAATTTGTTCATCAATTTTCGACAGCAGAAAATCGAGAAACTCACGGAATTAACCTATAAAATGCTAGAGTTGGAAAATGTGAGGAAGAAAAATTAAATTTAAAAACTTAAGTTCAAAGTTGATGTTTTTACATAGTTAAGTTTGATTTTGACCTCTACAACTAGAGAACGCCTGCAGTAAATTGGACAGCATGGAAAATATTGAAGTTAAGGGGAGGTTTATTCAAATTTTGAAGAAAATTGATTTTTTTTTAAAAAGAAATTAAAACTACATATTTTTCTATTCTGAATTTCATCGAGATAAAAATATTTAATTATTTTTCAATAAAAATCTCATTTAAAAATCAAAACAGGAATTTTGTATTTCGTTTCATCTCGCCACAAATAATTCCCAAACTTCGCCGTCTTTTCGCCCGAATTTGAAAGAACTTCCTCTTAAAACACGTTGTCTCCACTTGAGAAATGAGTTCTTCAACCTACTAAAAGGATTGAATTTACTTAAAGAAGCCAGCCATTTCTTTTTGCATTAAAATTTCCGATTGTATCGAAGAACCAAATTTTCCAAAATATTTATGGATGTAAAAACTTTACATGTTAAGCTACTACTTTACGAGTTTTTTATGAATTATAGCAACTGTTAGTCATCGAATCTTAATCTTTTTATTTTTTGCAACTTTATTTTATTTTTGGGTGTCAAACTATGCTTTACTATTTTCCTTACAAATGTTAATGTTACAATGTTTAACAAAAATTGTTGGGAAATTGGGAAAAATTCATCATACTTAAACTAAAAACGCTTGTGAATTTAAATTTCTGCCACCCAATTAGTAGCAAAAAAAATGGCGTACGGAAAGTCGGGCGCGGACGACTTTGGGATACCCTGTACCACTAACTTGCAATAAAATCCGGTTCCTTCACAAAAAACCAAAAACAGAAGAATTTTTTAGCAAAAAATTTGTTTTTTGACCAATCGTTCCTATGGGAGCTATATGATATAGTCAGCCGATTTCAATAAAATTTGACACAGTGCTTAAATACCTTAAAAAAATCTGAATGCCGAATTTAGTTCGAATACCTTTACAAACAATCCAAACACATCGAATTTTTTATATAAAACGTTTTTTTGGACCGATTGGTCCTATGGGAGCTATATGATCTAGTCAACCGATTTGGATTAAATTTAGTACAGTGCTTAGGAACTATAAAAAACTCACGAATATCAAATTTGGTCCCAATATCTTAACAAACAAACGAAACACAACAAATTTTGCTAAAAAATCGATTTTTTGGAAGATCGGACCTATGGGAGCTATATGATAAGTCAACCGATTTTGTTCAAATTTGGCACATTGCTTAAATGATCTAAAAAATTTCCAAACTCCAAATCTGGTTACGATATCTTTATTAAAAAACGAAATATAGCGAACTTTTCTTTAAAAAAGTTATTTTGGCCGATCGGTCCTATGAGAGCTATATGATATAGTCAACCGATTTTGATGAAATTTGGCACAGTGATTGGGAACTATAAAAAACTTTCGAATACCAAATTTGGTTACGATATCTTCATAAACAAACGAATTATTCATCTAAAACTTATTTTTTTTGTCGAGGTCGTCTCAAACACCCCCATGGGAGCTATATAATTTAACCCCGATATCAAAAAAATAAAATAAACTTGTCTCCTATGGAATAGTATGGGATCTAATGTGAAAGTTTGGTAACTCTAGCTCTTACCATCTCTGAGATCTAGGCGTTCACACGGACAGACGGACAGACGGACATGGGTATAACGACTTCTCTATTCACCCTGATCATATTCTAGGTAACTTTGGGGTGTCTCCGACGTCTCCTTCTATATGTTACATACATTTGCGGCTTGCACAAACTTAAAATACCCTTTGTACCATACGGTACAGGGTATAAAAATTGATATATAAGGACTTAAAAATACATTTAACCAGCGAGATAGAGAGAATAACCGGGCCCCGGGGGAAATCTCGGATCCGGGCCCCTATCAATTTTTCTTAATTCATGAAAATAAGTATATTTGTTGAAAAGTGTGAGATCAACGTCTCTCCCCTAATCAATCAGTTGCATATAAAATATCTTAATTGGAGCTCCATAACATACACTTTTGTATTACCATATTATATTCTATCATTGCAATCATAACAATAAAAAGAATAATACGGAGCTCTGGTAGAATGATAATTTACTATATTTTTTTTTAAGCAAAAAACTTTTCGAATGACTCTCGATTCCGGGCCCGGAACTCTTGGAGGGGGAAAAAGTCAAGTTATTATTTAAAGTAAATTTTTTCGTGCGAAAAATATTTTCGTTGTTTATTTGGTATAAGGTAAACTTTAAGCTTCTGTTCCATTAGGAGGAAGGGGTTGGCAAGAAGAAGAAATTAACAAATTAATAAATATGATTTCCATTATCTTCTATTGGAGCATAGGGCGTCTCATCAACTAATTAAGCTAATGGCAAGTAAAGTAAATAAATAATCTCCAATTCTAATACGTAGTCAAAGAAGATACCTCTGAGATACCTCCTAGCTTAAAATTTGAAGCCCAACTTTCCAAAGAAATGTATATTAAGAGTGACATTAAGACTCCTTTCCCTATATTTAAATATATATTTTGTACCAATAGCTTGACTTTACCACCGCCCTTAGAAGCAAACTAACTTCCGCCCCTATCCCCAAAAAAATCCTCTACTAAACTTTGCATATAAACATCACCCCCAAAAAAAAGACATGTCTTCTATATGTCACCAGTGTTGTAAAATGCTAATGAACTTTTGCAAATGAAAAGTGCGGAGAGAGAAGATTTGCACTTAAAATGGCGCAACTTTGGCACTCCACTCCAGGCTCATTTGATGCTTGGCCACAAAAGAAGCCAGCTTACATTTGCAGCAGCCCTAGCAGCAGCATCCAGGTGAACCAAATGAAACAGACACGTTGGGAATGCTTTTGGCCGCCCACAAAATGGAACCCTTGGTAGCTTGGCTTGGCTTTTCACTTAACGCTTTTGCAACATGCAACCAACACACACACAGACACTCATGCATACAATGTCACATGTCAGTTGGTAGACACGCATACACACACTTACACTCATGTGCATTCAAGATGGCGTCGTACGCCATTTTTCTTACATGCACACTTCATTTATTACCCCCGCAGAGCGGAAGAGGGAGGGCGGGAAACGGGCAAAAAGAGAGCCACAAGAACCCAAAGTCGCATTATATGTCACTTATATGCATGTCGTTAGTTTTCATAGCATTCGAGGAGTCCAGTGCACGCAACATCCTTAACCAAGGTAACCAAAGTGGAAATGGGCCAGCAGCAGGAAGTGGTTGAGGGGGGACAATGGGGGGGTTGCAAAAAAGGTCTGTCGCTTTTGTTGAAAATCGATATGGAAAAGTTTTTGCCCTGTTACTTGAAGTGTAAGTGATAGCTCTCAAGTGTTGCAGCTGTTGCAAATGTTGCAGATGTTCCAGTTCAGTTCAGTTATTGTTATTGTTGTTGCTGCCACTTTTATCCTGGCTGGCTACCATTTTTTTTCTTTTTTTTGCGCTGTGTTAAAAATCTTTTAAATAAATCAAAAATATTGCGTCAAACAAGCCTGGATTCCATGTACCATGGATCATAAATCAAAAATGAATAAATTCAATTAAATTCTTTTCATGCACACGCACACACATGTAACGTATACGTATACGTTCTGGTTGGTATATTGGTCGGACTACGTGGCGTATGATGCATTTATAAATATTGTTGCATACTGCAAGGGGCACGGGGATGTGGTGCAACATTGAAAGCAGAGTAGTTGCCTTAATATGTAAGCGGCTTATTTGTATGCAAATGAAATAAAACTTGGCAAATATTCAAAATTAGATTTATTAGTACAGTGGATACTGGCTAGGCAGGGAAAATATTTTAATACTTAAATGTTTCTTACCTTTGTTGGTTTTGATGCGAAATTTTGTTGAAATATTATTTCCTTTTGTTGATAAAAATATCTACAATAATAAAAAAATAATAATTATATAAAAATTTTGTATATAGTAAAATAATTTAATATCTATATTTAGAAAAAAAAAAACTGTATAAAAATGTTTGGAAAGAGATTTTATAATTAGTCTGTGATTCCACAATGACAAGATTGTAGCAGGAGTTGAAACGAGGGAGTCCTAATGGCAGGAAATATATACGACTACTGTCGTTTGGAAGAATATAGAATCCATCCAACAATTGCTAATTGGCTATCCAACACTTCATCTTAAGTGTTACCATAGTTAAAAGACGATATTAGGAAAAGCCTTTCTTTGTAGACCTAGACTGTCTGATAAATCTGCTTATGGGCAACCTGGCTTTTTTAGAGATTCCTCAAATGATTTAGAAAGGAGTTACCACAGTTAAAAGATTTCTTTACAATTTCTTTACTTTCTATTTTTTATCGAATTCTCAGCACGCTTTAACAAGCAGCGCCGATTATCACCACCTATCGGGTGCCCACGCACGTACATCACCTCCTTTTTCCAGCCCCATTTAATTCAATTTAAATATGTCTACAAATATTGAAGATTATAAATTTGACTGTTAATTCGGCTTTATTTTAATAACTTAATTGGGACGCTGTAATTGCAGTAATTAATTAAAAATATTAAGTTCTTGTTTGGAAACGCGGCAGGTTGCTGCTTACTGGCCTTTAAAATAATTATAAAAACAACACAGCCACCCAAAAAAAATATTTTTTCGCGTCTGGAGGCTAGACCATGTTCACCATATGTTTTGGGGTCGCTGAATCTGAATCTGTCGTTCAAAAAACAATAGCATGTCAGACACAAAAAACATATAATAAACATGATCTGACCCCCGGACTCGAATAAAATTTTGAATGAGGTTTTTTGAGATTATGTCAGAACCTTGACGTGCTGGGGTTTTTTGGACCTCGGATTCGGATTCAGCGACCCCGAAAACATATGGTAAACATGGTCTAGCCTCCAGACCCGAAAAAATATTTCCCGAATATATTTATTTTAAAGGTCAGTACGCAGCAGCCTGCAGCGTTTCCAAACAAGAACTTAATATTTTTAATTAATTGTTGCAAGTACAGCGTCACAATTAAGTTATTAAAATAAAGCCGAATTCGGATTCAGCGACCCCGAAATCATATAGTAAACCCAGAAATCATATAGTAAACCTCTGACCTCCAGACCCGAAAAAATATTTTTTTTGTGTGGCTGTGTAATGAATGTTTAAATTAATAATGAAAATAATGAATGTTATTTATTATTATTATTATTTTAAAGGCCAGTACGCAGCAGCCTGTAACGCTACCGAATAAAAATTTTGTATAAAGAAGTTCGCAAGCTTCGACTCCAACCAAAAACTACAAGTTTGACATTTGAAAACATACCAGCTCAATTCTATGATACTTTTTTCAGGTCAATTTAAAAAAACCATTAAAAAGTTTTAAGAAAACCCCAAAGCGGATAGGATACCTATCCTGTACACTTCTTGACCAAAAAATTATTTCAAATATTTTTTAAACAGTGTCCTATTAGAAAGGTTCCGCATACAAATTATATTTATACCCGAAGCTTTAAAAAATCTAACCCAATTTAGATATTTTTTAAAATTTAAATCGATAAAGTGGTCCACATGATGCATTTCTCAGTAGAGTTGCTGATTGAAAAATTTACTGAGATCCTCGAAATTGTGATGGGAAAAGATAGGAAACTATATTGCATCTTAGGTAGGTAGTTATCGACAGCATTTTCTACAAAACTGTAGTCCAAAGATATGAATTTTATACAATTTGTTAACTAGTTACTATACTATATACTATACTAGTTTCTGAGTGCAAATTATTTGAGTAAAATTTAAAAAAAAAAAATTATTTATTTCCGAAACTTCAAACAAAGTTTCGCTGTAGTTCATAATTTGAGTAAAAAATTCCGATAAATTTTGGCATCTGATACAAAAAATAATATGATGCATTTTCTATGTCAAGTTTTTGTTCGAAAGATTGAGATTTTTTTCTCAGAAGTTATCTAATAAAAGTTTTGTTGCTTATATTAAGAACTTTTTATCTTAATATTGCGATTGGAGTATTTAATTTTAAAAGTAATAATAAAAATACATTAAAGAAATATATTAATCTGGCCAAAAGCTTACATTGGCATTTCTCTTACTCCTTCAGGACCACCCAAAAAGTCTTAAACCGAAAAAGTGACCCCCTGGAACGGGTTTCCTTTAATTTAATAAATATTTGAGAATTCCTTTAATTGTACAAAGAACCTTTTAAGGCAACAAAATTTTCAAAATTTAATTTAGCGTTCTTTTTTTAATGGAAGATATGCTCCCTAGTTCAATTTTTGGACGGTAGAGGGTGTTTAACTAAAAAAGCAGTTGTTCGTCATCATCCATGCGCTTTTTGAGTATGATGTGTATGAAATAAATTTTGAAACGTAATTATCCCAAATATTTCCCCAAGTTAGAACTCTTTCTCTTCGCACGCCTTAAAAAACAACGGAGCGCTGGGTTATGATAAGAAAGAAAGAAACCTTGTGCTATTGAAAATATACCTAATTTTGTTTTTACACGTTCCAGAACAAAAGTTTGAAAAATTAGTGTAAAAAAGGACATGAAAAAAAATCTGCTATTAGGTGCTATTAGAATAAATTGCAAAGGGAAATTACCTAGCTAAATGAGTTAAAATGAATGAAGTTCGTAATCATTTTTTTTCTAGAGTAAATTGTTTCCATTTTTATGCCACACTATTACATTTATTTTAAGAAAAAATCTTTTAACAGATATTTAGATGTATTTTTTAACTGAAAGTACTTTTGGATGCTTAACCAATTGGTATTGTTAAAACTTGATTAAACAATTTTTTAAATGGTTGTTTTAATTGATAATGCATAGAATTTATTTTCAATTTATTTTAAATTTTTTTTTATATTTTATTCACATTTGTCTTCAGTTAATAAGTTTACCAAGTAATAATTAATAAAATAAAAGTATGATAGCAACTTTCCACTGAAATCATTTTGTTTTTATGAATAAAATTAAAATGAAATAAACACAGAAAAAAAAATCGAAGTTATTAAATATTAAAAAATTCTTAATAATTGGAATCTTTTTAATCTATTTCTGTATTCTCTTTGCGAGTCTTCATAAATTTCATAAATGCATTATACAAACAAAGTTTGGAAAATGGTTCTGAAATTTTTTTTAACTTAGAAACAAGTATAAAACAGACGGCTTAAAAAAAAAGTTAAGAAAGTAAAGCCTAAAACACTTTTTCTGTCACTGTCCCGGACTGTGAAGAACAAGGCTTCGATTCTTTGAATCATACCTCTTAAATGACTTATCCCAGCTCTCAGAGCAGAGTCCAAAACGCCTTTTGAGGCTTACCCTGGCCACCAGATGGTTGTGACTTTGGTACATATGAAGACACTCTAAATGGGGAAGGGTGGTGTAATGTCCACCACTGCTATATTAAAACGGGCCTACTTTTTGGCCTAAGTGAGTCGGAACTTCAGATAACGACAGTCGCCCTAACCTAAACCTAAGCTAATAAGCTTAAAAAAATTAAATTCAATAGCCTAGCCTCCCGATTCTAACTTTTCTTTTAGTATTGTTTTTCTTGGCGAGTGTCTACTGTATCTTTAACCCCATAAGCGTATTGATATAAAAATATGATACAAATGTAAGGCTTGTAACCGTATTACACAATTCGCATGTATATCCAATCCAATCGGTTTTTTAACATAAATATTGCAAATTTTTGCATGTTTCATAAAGAAAAATGCAGAAATACTGGAAAAAAAAATATCAACAAAAAACGTTTCGTAAACCGCAAAAAATACAGTCACAATAAAAATAAAAATACATCAAAAATCGCGGACATGTGCGAACACTCAAATTGGATAAAGTGCGCTGAGGGCTTCCAGTTTATCAACACACAACTCTCCCACACAGATAGGATATGATTCCATTTCAATTTATGTAATAATATTTATTTTTTCTCTACTTTTATAGGATTATCCAGCAGATCAGCCTGGCGTGTTGACCGCACAAAAGGTACAGGAACTGGGCACAGTCGAAAATGCACAAAAAGCTCATAGACGTTATCAGGAAATCCAGAACCAGAGTATTTTAAGTAAGTAAAACATTAATGCATTGGCGCCTTTAACTAAAACATTAAAATGCCTGCACATCCGGAGCATAACCATAGACCCCTAGACCCTCTGCATGGATGATTCCCATGCCTTGGGTCTGGTGGTAATTGCTCTCAAAATAGCTATGCATTGTTGTTGGCCCATAGCTCTACTATCACGTTTTGGCCATAAAAATTGTTGTTCCCAAACAAATGTACACTGATGGCAGTCACTCACATACAAAGTAAACTTCACTGGTTATTTATGTGTCTTTTGACTGCTGCTGCTGCCGGGGATTGGGGCGGGGTGTGCTGCAATCTTGAGTGCGTGTTGCCTTATCACAATGTATGTATATGCTTGCTTATCCTTTTGGTGTCATGTGCACGTGACTCTGATGACAACTAATGTTGGAGCTCTGGAATGCTCAAGTAGTTGGGTTTAGCGGCGAACAAGGGACAAATCAAAACAAGCAAAAAAAAAAATTGCTAATTTGGCGATTCAAAGTTAGCATGCATCCCTGACAGACGATCCAAACATTCCCATAGGAAATTAAGTGTGAGACAGTTGGAAATGTTGCCTAATTGAAATTTAGTTTTTAGAGTACAAAGTCAAAGTAGGCTTGTTTAGGTAGAATATTTTTCTCAGAAAAATGGCGGAGGACTTTAAGATACTCTGACATCTGAAATTTTAGATTTTCAATATGAAAAACAAGAGGAATTATGCACTAAAATGATGTATACCGATTGGCCTTATGGGGCTATATACTTCAATAGAGTAAGCTGTTTTTGATAAATTAATGTGGAGCATAATAACTTTGAAAAGCCGCCAATAGAAAACATATTTACGATCTCATATCTCATAAAAAAACGAAAAACAAACAATTTATTCCATTCCAAATATTCCTTATTTTTTCTCCCATCCGAGTGGGATATATGGCCAATCTAGCTCCGTTTTATGCAAATTTCAAAATAAAATTTAAATAAATTTGGTTTGGTATTCGATTAGTAATAATATGTATTTCCGATAAGCCAAAAAAGCTATTTGTTTTCTTGTTCTATAATTTCTTATTCTCTCAATTATTAAATCGCCGCTAAATCAGCCATTTATCCCACTGTGCAATGGAAGCTACATGTATAAAGAAAATCCCGGAAAAATCGTCGATCAGAATTAATTTGTTTACGATTTCAAAAATCGGAAAACAATGAATTGTATCATAAAACAATTTTTTTTAATGATGCACAGTGGGAGAATTGGCCAATCTAGCTCCGTTTTATTCAAATTTCAGAATAAAAATTGGCTACAATATAGTTTTATATTCGATTACTAATCCGATAGGCGAAAAAAAATCTTTTTTTGCCTATTCTCTCAATTATTATTAGGTAATAATGAAACGGTGCTAAATCTGCCTTTAATCCCAATGTTCAATGGGAGCTACATATATTTAGAAGGAAAATCCCGAAAAATCCTCGATCAGAGTAAATCTGTTTAATATATCTAAAATTGGACAACAAATGAATTATCCCATGAATTTATGGGGAGAAATGTTCAATCTAGCTTCTTTCTTCTTTTCTTTCTATTCGATTACTAATCCGATAGGCCAAAAATGCTTTTTATTTTCTTATTCTCTCAATTATTATTAGTTTTTAATTAATCTCCGCTAAAATCAGCTATTTATCCCACTGTGCTTTGGGAGCTATATACAGGACGGTAGAGAGAAAATCCAGGCCCAGGGAAAAATTTGCTGGTCGCTCTGTTACACCTTTAGCCCGAATCACAACAGTTCGACAGTAAATACACCGGACTCCCGAGAAAAAATTCCCCCTTTCCAACTCGATCAATTTTGGTAGAGTATTTAGAAACTCTAAATCAGCGATCAGAGCAAATTTGTTTACGATATTAAAAATCGGCCAACAAATGAATTAGTCTATGAATTTTTGGCCGATGGGAATTTTATGATACAGTCAACCGAATTTTGGAACTCTTAAAGTCACTAAATTAGGTCAAGATAAACAAAAAATGTAACGGGGGACGATATTGACATGATTCAACAAACTTAATCTTCACAGGAAATATTCACATCAGGTGGTAAAGTTTCGTATCTCTAGCTCCTATAGTCTCCAAGATCGAGATTTTCATACAGACGGACGGACGGACAGACGGACATGGCTCAATCGCTACCCGAGATTATTATAAGCATTTTGGTATAAACAGCTTGGGATCTGCCACGCCTCCTTCTGTCCGTTACATACATTGCACAAATCTAGTATACCCTTTGTACATAGGAATAGGGTATGGTTAGGTAAGGTTAGCTAAGGGCGACTGCTGGCTTGAAAAGCCAGCACACTTAGACTTGAACTGGCCCGTTGTGATACCTCAGATCTCCCTATTTCCCTTCTCGTGAGATAGTCCCACTAGAAGGATTCCCAACCCATTGCCACGATGTAGCTAGCAATCCTGTTCGGACATATAGATCCTATCTCAGCTAGGTTATGAAGGAAGTAATTTCCCAGATGCTTATTCCTACGTCTACTAAGAGTCTCACAGAAACAGAAGAAGTGTTCTACTACAGAAGCTCTGCAAAAGTCGAAAGTTAGGTTACTCTCCCTCTTACTATCTCCAAGATTTAGGCGTTCAGACAAATATATTGAAGGAGCTACATCTCTTGATTAATTTGCCCTCCTGATCATATTAGAGATAACTTTTGTGGAGTCTCCGATGTCTGCTTGACTTCATTACATACATTTGCATAAGCCCCTTACCTTTGATAAACATTACTAAAAATTCGTTAATCTTAGAAAGAGGCAAGAATCCTGGAAATCGGCTATTCCGACCAACCAAATTTCTAGAAAAAAAAACTTAAATTTTTGTTTTATTTTTTACAACAGTTTAAACTGTTTTAACGGATTTATGAACTTGCATAAATAATATAATTTTAAAATAAAATGTTCCACTCCAAATTTCTAAATTAATGCTGAACAGTATGAAAACTTCGTTTTTCTATGTATCGTGTGGGGGCAAATGGCAGATGGCAGATGGCAGATGGCAGATGGCATACTTCCCTAGACCATGGTGCTATTATTGTTGCTATTGTTTAGTTTCTTGTCAATCAAATCCCTAGAATCGCCGTCTTCATCATCGCTAACATCATCACCGAACTCAATGTCCTCATCAAAACCATCCTCCACAAATGTGACGGTCTCATTAATGCGCACCGATTCGGGAAATTCACCATATGTCTTCAAGTTTCGAGCTTCATCTGGCGTATACTTCAATATAACATCAGCCCGGGAGTCCTGATAATCACGCAATCCCACCAATATAATATCACCCTGATTAATCCATACCTTCTTGCGAAGTTTGCCACGAATATGACACAAACGTTTGTTGCCATCAAAGCACATGGCCTCCAAATGACCGTTGCCCAGCATTTTGGTGACCTGAGCGTACTCCTGCTCATCCTCCTTGAAAATCAATTCACGTTTTTCAAATTCATTTTCATTCTTGCCACGACGACGATTTTTGCCACCTTTTCCTTTATTTTTCGGCATTGTGAGCTTATTTTATAATATAGACTAGTTGGAATGAAATGTATTTCCAAAGTTGGTTTAGACAAATTTTAAACTATTGTAGATGTGATTGACAAACAAATCTGGCTGACTAGGATCAATTTTTTATTTGTTGGCGAAGTTTTGAATAAAATATTTAGAGAAGTGCCTACAACAATTTACACGATAAATCTGGCTTTTAAGACCGAAAAGTATAACCAAAAAGAGTGTTGTAAAAAGCGAGAATATCCACGAATGTGACTATATTTATTTACTATTTTAAGGTATAATGGTATTCAGTGCTATTATTCCAATTATTTACAGCTTAGGGCCATAATTAAGTAACTATCTTATAACAACTAGAACTGCTTTATCATTCTGAATAACAGCCATGCGAATTGAAACCAAATCTTGTAATCATCTCTTTATGGGGTCAAAGGCATAAACAACTTTCACGATAAACTTTAAATGCCCTTAGCTATGGTATGACAAGTCCAATGCCTCAACTTACGCACTTTCTAAAGCGCAGTGAGACGGACGCCACAGGCTGACAAGAAGACAGCCAACTTGCTGCAACTGCCACAACAACCAAAACGGTTACAATGGTTACACTGTGGCGTAGATAGAAGGGTTCAAAGGAGCAGTTATCGAGCCCCTGCTAAGGTAATCAAAATTAAGAAAATGTCTTCTAAAGCCAGCAGAAATATTTATGCAAAAATAAAAGACTTTCAAAGAACCTAATCGGATCACAAAATGAACAAGTATTGGGTACAATGATCAAAAAACCCAATAAGAATGCATCTTTTCTACTTAAGCTATGAACCATCTATCTAAACAAATCCATGAAGAAGTTATTATTAATACTTTCGTAAATCGTAAAAATCAAAAGATGATTAATAGAAGGCAACATAGAAAGATAAGAAACTTATCAGTAAAATAATTATGCTTGACGCTAAGCCAATGTATAGTGCTTGAAGAGTAGTAGTTTTCTTACTAGGTCGGCATGAGTGCATCAGGAAATGGCAAATGAATCATTCATTCTGAAAACACATTTGGCTATACTCTTTTGGAAGAATGTTTTTCTGGCTATATTGACAACGTAGTATACTCCTTCACCCAGACAGTGTTCAGCAAATTATGAGTACAATGTTTTGGTGAGCAGTTTACTGACTGTACATTGAAAGATTGAGAGAATGGCAGCACCAGCTTAATCTACTTCTCTCATTTTTGCACTAATCTCATTTAATTTTTGCTGTATTCACAATATTATTTGCTGTACATTAGGGTGGCCGTTTTGCCAACATCCCACGATTTTAATAACACCGCCGTCTAAAAAGTTTTCTTTTTGACTTCACATAGTGATTATAAAATTTAAAGGCGATACGAAAGTATTTGATGAGCACGAAAATAGGTCCAAAATTTACGAATTTTATATGACTGTATCAATATCAACCAAACCGTAAGTTTATAATCGATGTAATCGGTAATTTAATTATCAAAATACAGGGTTGCACAACCAGAGATATTTTTTTAAATAGACGGACTTTTTTTTCTAATTTCGAAATATCTTGAAAGCAGGCTTATGAAAAAATATGTTAACTTTATTTTTGGCTTTAGCATACGGGAACGAATAAAACATGTTGAGGATACCAAAATTTGAAAAATAATTGTGTAAACTAGAACTAATCGATTTTAAAGGTTACCAAATTTATTCAGGCCGCCTCTGTATTTTTCTAAATAGATAGATATGAGACTTTTTCAACCATAATTTGATTGATTGGAAATAATTTTTTTTAAATTTATGTAGAACAATACAGTCATAAATTTGAAAAGCGATATCATCGGATAAAAAGTGTGCCTTATGAGCAGCAGCCACCCTAATAGATTAGAAAGCAGACGCACCGATAGTATACACCCAGGCCCGTCGAGGGGGGGACTTTTTCCCCCGGGCCCGGATCTCTCGGAAGGGCCCTGACTCGAGAATCATTCGGGCATTGGAGTTTTATGAAATGCATTATTATAATTTTATCAAATCATCAATCATCAGAAATCCTTTCTATACTTTTTTTTATGCTGTTTTCACACTTTTCAACAATTATACGTATTTTCATGAATTAAGAAAAATTGATAGGGGCCCGGATCCAAGATTTCCCCCGGGGCTCAGATATTCTCTCTACAGCCCTATATACACCTTAAATTTTTACACTCTTTGGCTTGTATTGGAGCACTCTAATGTACTACTGTACAGTGGAATGTCAACTGAATGCAGTTCTCTATTTCTAATTCACGTTTTAAAAACCCAGTATTTGTGGATTAAGAGACAAAAACTCAACCTAGATAAACATTATTGTCCCAACCTTTCAATTCTTTCAATGAACGCTCGACAAGGCAGTATTTAAGGAGTTGGACATTGTTTTTCACTTCCAATGGAGTTGCCAATAAATTAACTTTTAATTTAAGATACTGTAATTATAAAGAGTTTTTTCCTTCCGTTTCACTAAGGACTATGCAGTTTATGTGTGACTCCACCAGGGGTCAACCAGTGCAACCTAACCTAATATAAAGAGTTTCTTGATGACGTCTGCTTTGAATTCTCTCGCAATTTTCCTGAGCTTTGAACTTATGTCATACAAAACTTCTTGAAATAAGCAAGTCTCTAGATCTTCGGTAGTTTTACCAATAAAGATTTATCGATTGTGTTTTGTTTGCCACCATCCAATTTATAAGCCACATTCTCTCTATCTGCAAATACTATATTTATATATTTATTTCACGTCATCCTCTTCCTAGCTCCAATCGTTTCTGAAACCTTTCCCAAATACATATATTCTGTTTGTTGCGCCACATCAAGGATCGGCAAATATCCCCACATTTTTTTTAAAATAATGTAACGCATTTAAAACTTATCCCTCCAATTTGCTTCCATCTACGTCACTGCACGGCCAAAAAAAAACAACAACAATTACAAGGCAAATGTCTGAACAAAAAGTCCCAAGTCCGTAAAAACCCATGCCAAGTCATTTTCACTTGTGTTCTTTTAGGCTTTTGGCCTGCACTTTCGATGCAATTTAATCGAATCGATGACCGTTGATGGTCTTCAATGTTCGAGTTGGGGTTGTCACTGTGCTGTTGTTGTTGCTGCTGATGTGACAGTTTTTGTTGTCACCGCTGTTTTTGTTGTTGGGGCATTTAAGCCACGTTGATCGTACCAATTACTTCATTAAAAGCTTGCCAATAGGAATGCTACAGTGAAACACAGCGCCTTCTATCAAACAACCAGTCAGCAGAGCCGGCCGGTTGGGTACGAGGGTAGACTGTAAAGTAATTGGTATAAAAAAGTAGGGATATTTTCTTGGAGAAAAAATAATTGTACTCGAGGTGATCTCCCTTAAGAGCTTTAAGCTTAATTCAATAGAGGTGTAATTTTTTGTGTGACAAAAAGAAGTTTGTCAAGAGCCTTTCGAGATGCATTATTTGCTTTACATATACAAAAAAAATTTCCTTCCAAGACATTTCTACAAGATTAGAAAAAGAGATAGGCACTGAATTAATATATTCAGAATATGGTGGGTGGGTAATAAATTTTAATTTGAATTTTTTTTATCAAATTGCCGTATTTGATGTATTGAGTATTATTCAGTTATGATTAGGACCGTAGAGAGAAAAGCCGGGCACTGGGCGGAAATGTTACGGACCCTCTATTACAGCTTTAGCTTGAATAGTTGTGTTCTTTTAGTACGATAGTAATTACACTGGGGCGCTGAGAAAACTCCGGGACCAGGGCGAATCCCCACTTTCGAAACGGCCTCCTTTAATTTCGATTCCTCAGAGAAAATGTATTGCTTTATACAAGAAACAACACTGTATACCCATTAGGTGGGATTGGGGTATTGCATGGGACGCGGACAACTTTAAGATAACCTGAACTATAATACTACCATACAATCAAATTCGGTATATTTTTTAAAAAACTCCAAAAGGTACTTGATTCCCAAATTTTGTTATGACATCTTTTAAAACTACCGAGCTATGCCTTAAAAACCTTTTTTTATCGATTGGTTCCTTGGATGGCTATATGATATAGTATAGTATACAGATTTGTACCAAAATTGGTACTGTTCTGGGGAGCTAAAAAATATTACCAAAACCATTAATTTCTTAACATACACAAATTTGTTAACAAAGTCTTAATAAACAAACGAATTATCCATCTAAAACATTTTTGTGGTCCGATATCGAAAAAATAAAATAATCTTCTTTCCTATGGAATTATAAGGGATCTAATATGAAAGTAAATTTAATACATCTTTTCTACCATAAAGTACAGTGTATGTAAGTCGACGTGGCTTTATTAATTGGAGATAATAAAATGTAAGATATAACTTATGATATATTTACCCGATTTTTGAAGCAAAGTGATTATTTTTTTACAGCACGACCAAAAACTACGAAGGAGAAGGTACATTGACTTAATTTAACCACGTTCGCCCAAAAAGAAAGTTGGCGCAACTGTTGCTAAAATTTAGTTTCCCTAAGTGATATTTCCCAAATCACTTTATGCTAAAAACATTTAACAAAATGATTTAAAATCTAGAAATTCTGATATGTTGAAAAAAGGAACAGTCATCAACTTAATTTATAAAATATTAGTTGAAAGTGGGATTAAGCGCATCCATTTGAAAATGTTTTTTTCTGAAACTCGTGTTGTTTCTGAAATTTTTTGGTTTATAAATACAATTGAACTTACAGACGAACATGGCTCAATCGTTACTCTATACGAATATTTGGTTGCTCCATCTCTTAAGATTTAGACGCTCGTATGGACGGACGGACTAAATCTCCTTTTCTAGTTGGAATGACCCGCAAAAATATAATTTACCTGATTCTGTTCTTACATAGTCTTTTTAAAAGGTTTTATAACACGATCAAGAAAAAAAATTGTATGCTATTTCATTTCGATGTAGCACGATTCAAAAAAGGTATTTGATTCAAAGAATTATTTTTATTAACATATTCTTTTAGAAATTCAGTTAAGGAACTCCCCTTTTTAATTTAGGATTTGCTTCATGTCTATTTTAACCCTTTTTTGGAACGTATCTACCGTCTTAAAACAGAATTAGGTATATTCCCTTTCCAACTTCACTTACAGGGCACTAAAACCCTGCCACAACTAGCTAAAAGCAATCACTACAACTGAAAACAAACGTTAACTAAGTTTTTTGGCTAGGCCAATTACTTTTCAGCCCGCCCTCTCATCTTTCTCTCACAGTCTCTTCGCAGAGCTGCGTCTCTGTTTTGCTGTCCAGCCCCTCTCCTGACACTGACAATGACAATGAAATGTGAGCTCTGGGCGTTTGCCTGGAAAATTACCGCTTAAGAGCGCCAACTAAATATATTTTTAACGGCGGTTAATGTTGGCATCAAGCCATAATTCCCTCCACACCCCTTCTCAACAGTGTCATCACTAAGAAAAAGTGTGTCACTAAGCCTGGGAAATTGTCAATTGATATTTGTAGTTGTTGTTTGTTGTTGTTGTTGTTGTGGTTGTTGCTGCAGCTTAAAATGCGTAATGATGCAACAATTTTCTTATCACATTGTTGTCATTGACAGCGGCAATCGAATGGCATTCGATTGGTTTAAGCTTAAGCTTTGCTTCTGCGTTGTTGTTGTTGCTGTTGTTGTTTGCTGACGTTTGCATGTTTGTTTATAAACCGTTATCGTATGTTTGTTTGTCGTTGTTGCTACAACTTGTTGTTGTTGTTGTTGCTGATTCATCGGCAGTGCATGCAATCTTGTTGCATGTATATTGCAGTAAGGCATGTCAATTGGCATGCAATCGACTAGAGAAAAGTTTAGGAAGCGACTTGATGTCAGATCTGCATGTACTTTTGAAACGACTTACTCGCGGTTTGCGCGCGTTTTATGCGCGTTTTCTGTTATAGTCTTAACGAGTGCAAATAGAAATTTGTTTGGGTACTGAGATCACGCTAAAAAATTAAGAAGTGAATTTAAAATATAGCAGCGGTTGAACAAGTTCTGTAGCTTTAATATAATGTCTTAGGAAAATCTCGCAACCCGCTGAAAATCGTATTTTGAAAAGAAACAAGGGATTCATTCCCCTAACCTAATGTTCCACATTGTTTGCCGCATTAAATATTCAACACTCCTGTTTACCGCCTCTCTTTAAGGGGTTGCCACTCGAGTTTGCAACTGATAATGCAATGACTTATCTACCCTGAGAACATCACAGATAGGCCTTTACATCTGCAAAGTCGTTAGTAAGAAGTTATAAAAATCTATTTTTGAAGAAGATTATTTCAAAATTAACATTACTCAAAATATACTTTAATCGTTTTCATTAAATGTTGTTATTTCAACAAAAATATTACAATGGCTTATGCCTTACACAAAAAATTAAACAGTGTCAAAGGAAGAAAATCCCAATTTGTGTGTTTAACTCATTTATCATTGATTTATACCGCCTTTGTCATCCACATCAACATTTATTTTTTTGCGTTTGGTGTAACCGCTAGGTGGCGTTAACAAGTAATTGGATGTCTGTTTTTCAATAATAAAAATATAATTAAAACACATAAAATTGCATCAAAAAATTTAAAAAATCCAATGTTGGATTGAGATGAGCGAACTGAGCAGCGAGTTGAAGCCTCTTAGTTAAATTCAATTTTGTTGGATTTTTTTTATAAATTTTTTCGCTTTAATGCGTTTTTATATATTCACACTCACCAAACTTAATCCCGGCCTATATGCATTCGTTTATCTTCTTTTTAAATTTTTATTGATCATACAACTGCACTTTTACGACGACTTGTTTGCATATTTCCATTAAATTTGACGCGTTTCTTTTCATACTTTTGCCGTAAAAAACGCACGAAAATAGCGTGTGCGTTTTATGCTGTTGTCGAGCAGCTTTCAATAAGATCGTAAAAAAACCGACAAGGCTTGCAACAAAAGCCGCCAACAACAGTAGCAAAAATGCGGGAGCGAAGAGAGAGGGGGGGCCGCCACCCACTCAGACCATGTGCCCACTGGACACAGACCATGGGATGCAGAACTATTGCTGGGTTGCAGGGCACTGCAATTTTAGCTACGAGGGTGGGCTAAAAAGTAAGCGAAGGTATCAGTTTGTTTAATAAAAAAAAATTTTTTTTAAACAATCTCAAGTAATATAGTGCTCCACCTTTTGTAATACTTTTCATGGATGGCTTCCTCACCTCTTAGAGGGGACCTCTCAAGTGGGGAAGAGTGGTGAAATAACTGTAGCAGTATCGCAACGGGCCTATCCTTGGCCTAAGTGAGTTGGGACGTCAGTGCTAACTGCCACCCTAACATAACCTAAACGTACATAGTAAAAAAGCTTTTTAAATTTACGTCTGTTCTATTTTAACTTAGACCGCACATTTGTGTGAAGCTTGATCAAAATTGGTTCACTATATCATATAGCTACCATATAAAAATGTAACCCATGGAGCTACATTTACAGGCTATTATCTAGAACCAGTGGAGGACCTACGGATGTTTGTTTGTACGTTTGTGCCCCTTCCCCCCTACACTACAAAGTAACAACCCTCCCTATGACCAAATTCTGGATCCGCGCCTGTCTATGAACATTCATGCAATCAACTATTTTTATGACAACGAATTTTCCTGCTCATATTGAGCTGTCCAACTATTTTAAGGTGAAACAGCACTAAGGAAAAGGGCGCAAAGAACTAGGACAATCAAATAAAGTCTTGGCTAGCGCTGTTCCAATTACCTTTCAGCCCGCCCTCGCACTTCAAAGTGCCGGCCTTGCGGCCCTTTTGGCAAAATACGTAATTTTCATAAACGCTGCTGCATCTGTATGATTGAATCATCAACTTAAGTTAACGGGCAACCATTGGCAGAAGCAGAACCAGCAGCAGACGGAGCAGGAGCAGCTGGTGCGCACATTTGGGCCATGAATAATTCAACGCGTGATTGCTTCTTGGCGGGTTGCAACAAGCGCCGCAGAGTGTGCAACAATATATATAGCATGCCTGTGGCTGCCTTTGAACTTGCATGCGCCGGCGCGGAATGCAATAAAAATAGGGCCCTTGGGAGACGCTTTAAAATGTTCGCTATTAGGCATCCACATAAAGGCTTTCTTGGCTTTCTACATTAAGTCGTTAGGCACGCCCCGACTAATCAATAATAAAAAAAAAACTTCTCTTCTACTTGTAGGACAAATGGCTGTTACGCACAGGCAACGCATTGAAATGGAGGCACGTTGCATGTGGCCACAGCCTAGGGTAATCTACATAACCAATGAGACTTCCAAGGTCTATTCGCCGCGTGCCACAGTCTTGCATCGTTGCGATGAGTCCACTGGCTGTTGTGCCAACATGTTGGAAACATGCACAGTCAAAACTATGGAGTACGTGGACTTAGCTTTCTGGGAGAGCTCCTATTTGCGCAATCGCAATCAGATGCGCCCAGTACTGCTGCCAATGCTAAATCATACAGAGTGCCATTGTGTGAATCTTAATGCCGAACGACGCAAGCGCAGTTTTCAGGCACTTGCGGCAACTAATGGGTTGTCCAGTCAGTGCCAATGTCCCAGACATTTTGCCAGCTTCAGCTGGGAGAGCAGTGGAGTGGCGGCTTCAACGCATTGTCGCTGCGATTGCCATTTGAGTGATTTGACGTGCCAGCGTTTGAAAAATGGCGACGAAGGATTCGCTGTTTCAGACAGAAGGTAAGTTTTGTACGGGACCAAAATAATGGACTTAAATAACTTCTAAACGATCACCAACCCAAACTCTCTGGTACCTCTTCCAGATGCATTTCAAGCGGCGACTGCAGCCCACCTATTTGCAGTTATGGCTTCTATAGTCAACACAGCGGGCGTTGTCCACGCTCCGATCAGCAGCAACATCAACTGCAACCAACAGATTATAGTGGTCAGGGATCACAACGTATTCATCATGGCTTCGGCTAAGCGCTTAACCACTCATAATTGAGCTGCCATTTAGCATCTATAGCAATCCAGAACTGTGTATACATTAAACAATTACTACATACAAGCTGCAAATTATTGCAAGGCCTGGTCAAATAATGGAACCTTTGGAACCATTTGTTAGACTGGGTCACACTGAATTCGCGCGATTTTATAGCCATTAAGGGCTACTACTAGCCATGAAGCAAAGCAGGTTTAGCCAGAGCCAGAGGTTAAGTCGATAAAAGTATTGAACTAACATTCAATTGTACTTAAGTTACTCAAATAAGTTGAACTATCTATATACTTTATACATAAAAAAAAATCGATGTAATACTTACGATTAAACGATACAGCTAGTCAGGGAGCATTATGTTGAATTATTTTCCAATTTTAATTTAGTCGCCGGTCCAGCCAGCGTGCTACGCCTATGAGAAAAGCCAATAGTCCAAAGACTAAGGCATATACATCCAATAGGTACTGCTGGTATGTGGGCACATCTCTGCCCATGTACTGCAAATGTGGTGCTCCTTTATGACGCATAACATATTCCAACCAGTAGGCTGTTAGAGTGCTGGCATTCACAGGTCTATCCCGATAAAGATGGGAATCTTTCAAAATGCGTTGCTTGAAGCGGGCTTGCAGCAAAACTTGGCGTAGTGTAGCCAATAACGTCGTACTGTTTAGATTGTGTATATCCAAGGATAAACCCCAACCTTTACGTACCATGCGCTTAAGATTAGCGCGTTGATCACCAATTAGTGGAAGACCCAACAAGGGCACGGCATGGTAGAGCGCCTCGCTTAAGCTCCCCTTACCGCCATGTGTTATAAACAGACGCGCGTGAGCATGACCCAAAAGCTGCTGTTGAGGCCACCACTTGGAAAGCTTTATATGAGCATAGGTTAGATTAAGTGAGCTAGCATCTGCACCATCATAAGTCCAATAAATATCATAGTCGGACAGCTGCGCAAAAGCTGTCACAAAGGCGGATACGATATGCTGCGGCGCAGTACGCCAAGTAAATCGTGTGCCCAGACTAAAGTAGATAAAAGAACGTCCAATATTTGGTAGCATATCAGGCACGGTTTGTTCCAGATGTATGCCGCCAATGTCCAGCATAGTAGGCAACAAGGGCGCAATGGGTCCCTCACTGAGCATGTGATGATGATTGAGTGCCAGCACAACCCTACGGCGACTATCATCAAAGCTGGCATAGCTTGATGAGGCAAAATGCTTGCTGTTGGAATAAACGTCATTAGTAATGATGTGGAATGGAAGCATACTAAGCACTCACCTGTAGATACGCTGCATAATGCGCCGTGCATAAAACTCTGTTGACTTCTCCCATAAGCCAAAGATCAAGGCCGCAAAACCTGTACGCTCGCGGCTATCATAGGGCTGGGTCACATACCAACGCTCCTCAGGATTACCCAACAAGCTGTGCACAAAACTGATGGGCTGCTGTGTGGAGATGATGACTGCAGGGCAGTCAAAATGCGACGCCACGCCCAGCAGATGATCATTGAAGTGATAACCTAACAGCAACAGATCATAACTCTCAGCAGGCTGCTTATATAAAAAGGATTGCCAGATGGGATCGTCTAAGAACTCTCCAGCAGCCTCCAAACGTGCAAACATATGCTGCAGACGCGTCAGAAAATCCCCAGGTAAATGTGCATCCTCCGCCGGCTGCTGCCATGGTATAAGTACATGACGCAGCTGTTTGGTAGCATTTAAATCTAGGTGTAGCTCATCCAAAGGCATTGAACTAATAAGCGTCAGCTGATGACCACGCTGCAGCAGAACGCGCGCCACCGAGGCATAAATCAGCAACTGTGAGCGATGTACATTGACAAAGAGACCCAAAATGTGGGCCGCATTAACGCCTCCAAAAATCAAAGCGCTGGAAAAGAGCAGCAAATAATTGATGAAAGAGCTGTGCATAGCTGAGGCGTCTATTGGTAACTGGACAGGTTTTAACACTAGCTGGTGGTCAGTTGGGTAAATTAGACCAAAAAGCCATTAGCATTTATCAATCAAGAAGATAACAAACCCGGTATTTTTCAATGGCCTAGACCCAGAGTTTGCATGTGTTCCATTTATTTAAAAGCTGGTCATAGCTTATTCATAGGTGCTTTATTTTGGTGATGTATTGAGGGTTTGTGCAGTGCAAAACTAATTAAGGTTGTTGATTATTAGTCAATTAGCCGTAGGGATTTTTGAGGATTTGCTCCATTCGACTGTAAGATTTAATTCCAAACTTGAGCTTCGCTGGTAAGTATTCCATTGTTCCGTATATAAACGTCGATTTTAAAATAAGCTGATTGTTGTACATAAAGCATCAACGAATGCCTGCAGGAGCTTTGGGTGCTTTCATAGCCGATTGTGGGTTGCACCAAACCACATCTACAATCTTTACTAAGTCGTTACAAAAGCTCCTGCAGCTTTGTTCTTTTTGTAGCGCAGGAATAGCTACTTTTATTCCAAGCCTTACAGATTGTTGTTTCGTGTCTGAAACATGCAGTCAACAATTTATTAGAGTTCCTTGGAACACTCATGTAATCGCTTGACGGTTAGTGCAATAGCTTAATTCTTGTGCAGTGCTTACTTAAGTGTTATAAAATCATTATTCAAGGCTTTGGAAACTTGGAGTAAATATCATCATAGAACTCCTTTATGATCAGTCTGAATTGTTGTGCCTGCAGCAATAAAATCTGCTTAAACTCATCGCACTCGTTGTCCAGCATCTCGTCAGCCTCGCCCAACTTTTTTAAATATTGCAGCCATGAGGCTTGTAAATCAATCAGCTGATCGCGAGTTTTTTCCGACAGCTCCACTTGATATTTATCCAGAGTAACAAATAATTCCAGCATAGGTCCAACAGTTGCCTGCTTATAAGGAATATCGGCTATCAAATATTCGAAGAGCTGCTTGGCGGCCACAGTTTCCTTTAAAGTGCGCGGCACTGTCATAACTTTACGCTCATTACGTCGCATATAGCGATAGATGCCTGTAGTTAATAAATAAAGTCAGTTTAACAAAGATCTTCAAACTTTTAGCTATGACTTACCTCTTATAAGCGAAGTGGCATGTTCCAAAATGGTTTTAATATTCAGTGCCTGCCATTTTTCAATCCAATCCAGTATGGAGCTCTTTATGGCATTCTGATTAATCAATATAAAATGCACCTGGCTGATGGTATTCATACCGGAGATCTCATCGGCCAGCGCACTATAATGCTCTAAGCTGCCCTCAAAAATTCCAGCGGTCATGGCTGTGCCCTTAAGACGTTGCTTAAACTCCTCCTCAGTGGTCTCCCAAAGCGTTTTATGCTTATTCCAATCATGCACATATGCCAGCAACTCTTCACGTTGAGTAGCTATTTCCAAATCAATTCTACGCAAGAAATCCAAGCATTCCTCATCCTCACGAAAAATTTTAAAGAAGGGCGGGCCCTGCTGATCCTTTGGCAGCTTTAGTTTTCTGCTCAGACGAGGAAACTGATCGAGTATATTATGTATGCGATCAGCCGTGCCGCTAAGTAAGGCGGCAATGGCATCCATATCTGGAATTAAAACAATTTGACGCTCTTTGATGTCCGATTCCACGACCAACAAAGGTGCAACAGTCAAATCTGCATCGCAATGTAGTGCAGCGTGTACAGACTCTAGAGAGCGGCGGGCGCTGTGTAAAAAGGCAGTGGCCAGCATGTCATCACAGACGTTTATGAAGCGATGCCACTCCGCAGTCATCTAAAAAGGGAGTGTTAAAGATTAGATACTACAAATTAAAGAATGCTTCATTTACCTGCTGAATAAAGGGCTGAAATTCTGTTAAAAGAGCAATAAAAAGCTCCACAATATTTATGTAGTAGTCCTTTAGCACACTTATAGTATGTTGGACATGCCTGGACAGCTGATTCTCAAACACAGCAATGTCGACGGCTTCATTAAAGCTCAGCTTCAGCATAGGCCTATCGCATATCTTTTCGCAATTACGAGATATATGACGCTTTGCGCGTTTGTACAAGCGAACTGCTTCCTGCAGCCGATCGTTATGACAAACACAATCCGCTATAAAGTTTTCGCACAGTTCCTCTCCATAATTGAGTTTAAATATGCCCGGTGAGATACTACGATCATAATCTTGTATGAAAGGTCGGAATAGCTTGCGTTCCTGCTGGGACAGTGCAACCAAAATGTGATTGTAGTTTAGGCAAACCAGTTGAACATTGTTGTAAACAAGGCTAATAGTTTCGTGCCTTTCGAATATTTTTCGCACGAAAGCAGGCAGCACAAGTCCAAGCTGCTCAAAGTGCTGCGCCTGTTGACAAATTTCCAGCATTACAGGATCAATATTGCACTCCAACAAACCCTTCTGTTTCTTGCTACGCACAATCAAATAGCGATCACATTTCTGTGCCAGCACAGCACCAGAGCTGTTTTGCCAATCTTGAAAGGATGTGCGTAACTCTGCCTCGAAGTCTTGACGAAATGATTCGAATTTAAGCAAAGCTGTGTTTGTTTCATTTACTATAGGCAGCCATTCGGAGGAGCTCAGTCGACTACATAACGATGTCAATCGCTGCAAGTTGATGCGATAGGATATGGCATTTGAGGCATAGTATGGCAGCCAGCTTTCGTTTACCTGTTGGCGTGCCAACAGTATGCGCGAAGTGGTGTCCATTTCATCAGCAAAAGTTTGCCAGACTTTGCTCACTTGACGCAGATAAGTCTTACGCAAACTGCTACGGTATGAGTAGAAGAGGGTGGCATTTAGCGCCTCGATGGCTTCTTCCACATTAGCAACATAACGAAACACATTGGATATTAAACGCTGCACCATCTCCTCCAGCTTTTGAACCGTTTCTCGATAGCGAGCTACCACATCATACCATTCGTTTTGATGCACATTAAGTAACTGCTGTTTGGAGCCATTGCGCAGCGTGTTAAGTGTTTTTATAAATTGATATTCCACATTGTCCACAATTTGCTCAAAGTCCGCACCACAGGCACCACCAAACGCGGGTTTCGATATGGTGATGGACTCATCCAGACGTCCAAACACAATCATAGCCTCACATATGTCTATGACATCATTAAGACGTTCAATAAAAGCATCTAAGTGATTAAATATGATGCCATCATCCAGCTGCCAGCCTACTTTGTTATGCTGCAACTTATGCTCCTTGGAGATGTGTTCATAGATTGTCTTGTAGCTCAGGCAGCAATCAATAGACATATTGCACATTTGTACGCCAAAACGTGGACTACCCGCCAGCACTTGCTGCTCATTGCACTTATCCATGCAAAAGCTTATAAGCTGATTGCTCAGATTGCGAAATAGACCAGTGATTAGCTCACTTGTGTTATAGTGCTCCGAATTCAGCCATATGAAGCGTATGAGATGTATAATGCGTGGAATTAACTGGGCAATAGCGGACGGACTTTCAGCTTGATCTATTTGAGCGCAAGGCTCCATCAACAGATGCAAAAACTTTATATTAGACATGGCCTCCTGCATGTCACTTTTTGACTGTTCGATTAGCTCATCAATTTGCGTGGTGTACACCGAATTGGACTTTCGCAGCAATTTGATGATGCGTTGCACATCAATCTGCTGCAGCTGAGCGTTTAAACCTTGTAGCACTTCCGCTGAAATAACAAACTAGTTAAAGGGGTTACATTTGAAAGCTTAAGTACTTACAGCGATATTTCCAGAATTCGTACTCATCCTCCACAGTAGCGAAATCATTGGCCACTGTCAGGGTCCTGTCATGCAGTATGGTGCGTATCTGAGTGGCCCAATAAATAGCTATAGTCTCCAGGCTCTTAACAAACTCACGATCATAAACAATATTGTCGTGTACAATTTGCTGCAGCACATAGGGCACATATAGCACTGCCATGCCACCCATTTTAAAATGTGTAGCCGTCAAAAAGGTAAGAAAGGAGTCCAGACTCTTGTTAAAGCGTTTTCTAATGGTATCATTCCAGTCAGGGTAGTTGCGAAAAAAGGGTCCATAGATTAACTCAAGTACACGCAGCAAACAGCCATCGAGATCACTGTGCATGGTTCCAAACTGAATTTCATCATGAAAATTTTCTACACTGAATATTTCATTGGGTTCGCGCACAAAGTAGTTCAGATCCATTACTGGCTTTGCAGGTAATCCCAAACTGGCTGTTAGGGCATTGTCATCATAATATATTGTTAGCAGTGGTTCATTGACTTCCAAAAGCCAACGACGTATAATGTCCAGTGCCTCCTCGCGCCAATCCCGATGGTCCAGTAAGTAAAGCATAGTCATGCGTTGCACATAGTCCACCAGATTATTGAGTTCCTCATCGCTGTAGGCTGGATGCGGCGTGGCAGTGCGCAGCTCTTCCTGACGTTGGTCTTCCTTTTTAGCTGGAGTATAAAGAATAAACAAAAAAGTGTCGTCTTGGCGCAATGGTGTATTGGTTTTGTTTGAACTTACCTTCATCATCATCCAAATCAGAATCAGTTAGTTGTTCATCTTCAACAGCACTAGATGAGGCCATGCTGCGTTTTTTATCCTTTCTTCAAATAAAATAAACAAAATTGCAGCGGCCATGGTGACGCCGGCAAAAAAAATTTTTGCGCTTTGTGTTTTGTTTATGCCGTTATATGGCATATTTGTAGCGATCCTAGCGTTTATTTGTTGTAAACTAACTTGCTCAAGCAATGCAACGCGCCCGTCATCTATTGGCTAATTGCTACAACAGACACAAATGACACTGAGTTGGCGATTATCAACACTAAAACTGTGTACGTTTAAACGAGTTAGCAGCACCATTATTTTCGTTTGCATTTTTAATATTTGTAGCGCTAAAGTAAGCGTCTTTAAGTTGTTTATAAATTAGTTGCAATTATGTCGAATAACATCGCAAAAGAAGGTAAAGCCCGTGTGTGCGATACGGCCAACGAGCTTTTTCCTGATTTGCACCTACGCATCAGTGATTTGTCCAATCCAACGGAGGCTTTTCTCACCAAGACGCTTATACATTATTTACGCGCATTTGGATTTCGTCTGGAACCGCCCTTTAACATTGACAGTGAAGCCAACGATACTTCACGTGAGAAGCGTATATTCTTAATCAAACTATGTCGTCAAGTGGAACGCATTGTGCAAATATCTTTTCCAACGCGCAGCTTTACCTACTACGACATCATCAAGCCGAGTAAGCAAATAAGCGCATTCGTACGTCATGTATAGTGAATCAACTTCATTTGCAGCATCAAAGAAAATAATCGGCATGTTGGACGTGCTTTTTAACTACTGGTGTTTCTATAAAATGTACAAAAAAAATGTGTTCAACTTGGTAGAGGAACGCATCAAGCAACGTGAAGCCCTATGTGCGACAAATCAGGCCAAGCGTCGTGAATTAGAGCAGCGCAAGCAAAATGCAGCACAACTAAAGAGTAATACCAGTGAATGCAAGGCCAAAATAGAGGAACTGCGGCAGAAACTTCAACCGGCGCAGGCTGAGCTGCGCAAGAAGGAGAAAAGAGTGCTACAGCAAAAGTTGGATTTGGAGGAAATGGAGAAGCAGTTGGCTGATGTCAATGGTCAATTGCAGCACTGGCAGACGCTGGCTGTAGAAGACAGCAAAGCGCAGGAACTAAAAGAGTAAGTTTAACGCTAATAATTATTTTACTTTGAATCACAATACGCACTGTTTCTAGTCAACTGGAAAAAATGGTGGCCAAAATAGACAGCTGCAAAGAAGAAGTAGCACAGCTTGCAGAAACTTTAAAGGAACGCCGTGTCGAAATCGAAACTAATCAGGCACTGTTTAAAGAAGTGGATGCAGCACTTGAAGAGCTTTCTCCACAGTTATTGGCCGAGTACAAAGAGAACTTAAAACTGAAGGACCGCATTGAAAAACAATATGCCAGCAAAGAATCGGAAAACAAGCAACTGCAGATGACTTACGAGCATCAAAAACAAATTCAAGAGCACTCTCTAAATGACTTTAAACTACGTCAACTGCATCATGAACAGGAGACTCAAAAGATGCAGCAACAAATCCAAGAACAGCAGGCTGAAATTCAGGAGCGCGTTAACGAAGTGGAAGTTCTATCAGAACGCACTCAGGAACTTCAAATACAAAACGAGGAACAAGATTGTTTAGCACAGGCATTGAAGCAAACCATTGGCGAGATATTGGACGTGTAATTCTTATAAAATTGTATTATTTTAAGGCATTATTTTCCTAATTAAACGCCTTGTTTATTCTTAATTAACTGATCTTTATGGTTATGTATGAACAAATCACGTTTCCATTTTCTTGCTTTCCAAGTGGGCCTTCAACTGTTGACTAAAATCATCTTCGACATTATCATCGTCCCAGTTGTCCTCCCAGACATTGAGCTCTTCCTCATCATCGCCTACGCGAAAATCTGGCGACAAATAAAGCAAATATTAAACGCTTGTTTGTAAGCGGCTAGCGTTTTTGTTACCTTCAGCAGGAAATTCCTCGAACTCGTCGTCTTCTTCTAGCAAGCCCAAATCCTCGCTTTTGGTGTTGTTCTCCTCCTTATCCTTATCTTTCTCCTGTTCTTTATCTTTTGCAGACATTTTGTGTGTTTAAAACGCGCTTTTACTACTTAAAAAGATTAATTTATATAAATTTTACGTTTTCGCCGCTTTTGTTGTGCGCACGAAATGATGCCTAGTCATCTGTCAAAAAGTGAACGACTGAAGCAACCCTGGCAAAAGCCTACTGCGTTCTACAACACTTACAAATCGTTGAGCAACACTGAATCATCGACGTGCTGCCACTCTGGCGCAATTTTAAAAGTTAATTTTCTTATTGGTTTGCATTGAAACTAGTAAGTTACATTTATTTTTTAAATATGCATTTATTTTTTTTTCAAGTTTTTTATAACATTTTGACTTGTGGCTATTTGACTTTCAAGCTAATAAGTTAATTGAGCGTTGGATTTTGCACTACTTTAAAATGTAAACTATTAGAGCTGTTAGCTATTTTAAACAATTGGAGCAAAAATTTACTTTAATTAACATTTATAAATATATATTGTGTGTTTCAAGTGTATTGTATGCTTTTGATTTATTGTATGTATTGCATAGCGAACTTTTTAAGTCTATTGGCTGTTTTTTATTAATTTTGTTAGTTGCCAAAATGCAAACAAAAAACCCGGTTTTTTTTCGTTTTTTTGCTTTATGTAAAAATTTTGTATGCCAAAATATATATATTCCTTTACAAATTACATTCATATAGTTTACATTTGTATTTGCTTTAATAACTTTAGTTCAACATTTAACATTTAATTTATTTTTTACGTTTTTGCATTTGCATTGTGTGTACATGAATTACAGAATCTAATTGTTTTGATTTGTTTTATGTTATATGCTACTTTTAAAGAGGAATAAAACACCATACAATTGATTAGTTTAACTTTTTGTCAAGTTCTGAGTTGCTCAGTTTGTGTGTTCATGTTTATAATCATTTTTAAATGGGCTTGTTTGTTCTTTCGTTATACTTCATACCTCACGCTTTCTCTGTTTTTAAAAACATATTTCATCACAGACGCACTACGCACAAAAAAATATATAGTATTTGTAATGCTTATTATCATCATTTAACAATTTGTTTGACAAGCTCCATTTTGCTTCGTTTTGACGCTTACTTTTACTTCAACGTCGTACAATAATTTTTTTATACACGCATGGTTTTAATAAATATGATTAACATATAAGTTATACATATTAATATTAATTATAACACCAAAGTATTGATTTGTATAAAGAAAAGTTTTGATATTTATATTTCAAAAGTGCACGTCTTATGTATTGTACATAGTAACGACGACACTTTTGGGGTGTATGTTTGTGTAATGTTTAAATATTGTATTATTAAGTAGTTTATGAAAGCTTTCTAGAAAAAGTGTATATCACATATAGAGGAAGTGTAAAATTATGCTTTGTGTTTGCCGGATAAAAACTTTTCTCAACATTTTATGCGTGTTTCTAAACTGAACTCTGTATTAATTGCTTGACAGACGGCACAACATTTTGTTTAATTTAAATAAGACTTAATAATTAGGAAATAAAATTAAGGTATATAACCATTAATTTAAAAAAAAATAAGCCTCGAATAGGGCGCAAAAGCATTTAAAGTTGCAGTTGCATTTCAAAGAAGAGCACCAATCAAATTATTTTAAAAAAATAACATTCTTAAGAAAGTTACGTTTGGCAGCTCAACTGCGGAAATGAACAAAGAAGTTCCTTCAATTTTCAATCTTAAGTTAAAGCGCAAATCGCAACTATCTAGCTTGCTGTGTTTGGTTGCTGGTCAACAACTAAAATTAAAGTAAAGTTTCAAGTATTATAGAGCAATAAATATGAAAAAACTATAACAACTACATGCATATAATTATTATATAAATACTATAGCTTAAGGATTTGCTTTTGTTCACATTCTTACAGTTTCTTGTTTTAGTGTCCCTTTTTTTGTTTTCTTTTTAAAACGCTAAGCGTTCGCTAACGGTTTTCCGGTCTTGCCTTTGCTTTTAGCTTACGAACTATATAAATACACATTAAACATCAAAAATATGATAGAGCGTATGCATAAAAGGTTAATAAATTGTGTGTGTATATAATAAAATGCTAACACATATACATCATACATCTAGTATAAACAATTAACTGACACTTTTACGTGACTTAGTCGCGTCGTGAGCGCTTTGCACGCGGCGGAGCAACTGACTCACTGGTTGCGCTGCCCAATGTTGTGGGCGTTGTAGCACTGCCTTCGGCAGCTGCAGCTGCTATGGCCGTAACATTTACTGATATGGTGGCCGGCTGTTTGTCGGACACGCCGCGTACCTTACGTGAAGCAACCGACTGTGCGGTCACTTGCAATGATATGGCATGCGTGTTAAGCTTTTCGGCCAGCAGCAAATCCTTGAGTCCCTTCATTTTTTGACTATACAACGTTATGACGGGACGCTTTAGCATGATCTCGAATGGATCGTAGTCGTCGGTGCTGCTAACTGCAGTTGTTGTAGCTGCTGCCATTGGCTCAATTGTATTTGTTGTTGAATTGTTTTCCAATTTAGCTTCTTTATGGTGTTGGTTGGTCGTAATGCTGGTATTGCTGCTAGCCTCGCTGGCTGGCGACTGCACTGCGCCGCCATTTGTTGTAGCCTCCTTATCGGCATTGTTAATGCTGTTGTTATTATTGTGCTGCTTTGTGGCATCCACTGCTACCAATGGCGTTGTTACGTTTGTGGAATTAAGCGTTGAAGTTGTGGTTGATTGTTGCTTCTGATCCGCAAATGGTTGCCCACCGCCTTGTAATAGAAAATCGGGGTTTAAAATTTTCTCGCCACAAGCAGCAGTCAAGTCAGCCAAAGTTGTTGGCAGCTCCGACTTGGAATTGTTTTTCTGCGTAAAAAGAAGTACGTTAAAATGATGCATAATTATAAATATTTAAGGTTTTATGGCTTTTTCTGGAGGATTGGGTTTAGATTTACAGGGTTTATTGAAACAATTTTTAAGCGATCAACTGCTAAATGGAATTTTGGAACTTCAGATCAGTTTTTATTTATATTTTGGGTTGTTTTTCGCGCACGTACCAATAATAAACGAATCTAGCCATGTTTGACTAAAAAAATGCCTAATCTTTGAAGTTTAAATGGGAAACCGGACACTTTCTTTCCCAAAAAGGCTAAATTAATTCGCAGCACATAACATAATTTTTGTAACGTCATTGTTTTAATCCAGAGGTCCGTTCGTACGGGTTTTTAAAACTGACTCGAAATCTATCTTAGGCAATATTACACGTCACCAGCCCTGATCAAAACTCACCTCGTCCTTTTTGATCAACGTATTGTTGTTGTTATTGTTGCCTTCCGCATCCTGGGCTCGTTTAGCCTCGTTATTAGCAGCCAGTAAGGCTGCTGCCGCAGCAGCCTGCTCAGCTTCAACATCCTCGGGCAATTTAATAACCACCTGTGAGCGTATATCATAGTCGAATTTGCATATGTTATTGACCAAAGGCTTTGCCCAGCCAATATGCAAAATTGGTGTCAAACTGTCTTCCTCCCACTGACAAATGCCGTCATAGAAACGTAGCAAATTGGCAAAAACTTCGGAGTCGCGTAATATACTTCTCGCCGAATGACCCGAGCTTTCAGTTTTCATTACGTACGGTATAAGCTCATTGGCGATGTCCAACAGCTCCTTATAGATTTCCTCATCATCTCGACACTGGTAGGTATAAAGCCTTATGACATCCGCTGCATTGGCCCAAGCCGCAAAAGCCTCACGATACTTGACCAGCCGGTTGTAGTAGTTTCCCTGATAGGTATACGGATATACATGATGATTTTTGTAATATGTGCGCGCTGATTCTATGGCCTCACGATAGAGCTGCTCGCAGTTGATGCTGCGATGAGTTCTATGTATTTCTTCCAACTCGCCTAGTGTGCCCAAGGCCATGGGATATTTCTTTAGATGTCCTAAATCATATAGCAGCCAAAGTAACTGCTGCTGCAGCTCGGCCACTTCCACACAATCGCTGCTTGTTGTCAGTGAGATGTTGAGCGCTGCACAAATGGCAGCCACTTCCATGGGGCGTTCGCAGATGACAGCCAAGCCACCTAGGTACAGCCAGGAACCCGATTCAATGCCTGGCGTAATGTCTTGACCGCGCTTATCCTCGCTGCCCTTGCCATGCCAGGTTACCTCAATAGTTTCCACGCGCTTTTGACCAAAAACAACCCAAGCATGATCCTCGGAGATAGCCAGGCGCACATCACGATAGCCAAGCAGCTGACAGCCAGCCACCACGGCTAAAGCCACACCAAAACAGTCCAACTTATTGCCGGACAAGTAGCTATAGAGATTTTGTAAATGCGCGCGATCCTTATAGCTGCTTCGAATTAATGAGTTCCATATGACATCTGAGACCTTTTTAATAATTTCTCTTGTAGCCTGCCTATGCGGCTTAGGTTTCTCTACTACCGACAAGATGGTTTGGAATTTTTTATACAAACCAGCTATAAGCTCATGTGTAACAACCGGAAAGGGCACGCTATTGCCTATAATGACATCGCTGGACGCTGTACGGGGGTAGGAATGCAAATTGTGTTAAGCGGAAATTGCCATAACTGTAAATACGCACCTGTCGCTGTTTGTTGCAAAGAGCTAAGGGCAGCGCTGCCGCTAACAACGCCGCTGCTATTAGCGCTGCCCGTCGCCGAGCCATGGTCAGCTGCTGCTGCAGCTGCTGCAGCCGCTTGTGCAGCTTCACCTGTGGTCAGCGAAAGTTCTATGTAGCCAACAACAATTGAGAGCAATGTGAGATCAGGTTCAATGCCGCTGGTTAATGCACGTCGAAATAGATTAACCACATCGGCCGTGGACTTGAGCGGAAACAAACTGGGATCTATGATGGCATTCAGCGCCATACAGGGACTGGCACTAGCACTACGCGTTATGGTCGACATGCTCTCGAAGTGGGCCCCGTAAGCCTTTTAACTGCAATTAAGGGTTTTCACGAGCTGTCGAGCTGTCTTCGCTGTCTGGCCGCAGGCGCTGCTGCATGCACACTGGAGCTGGTACTAGTTGACTTGGCGGTGGCAGCAGTACAGCCAGCCACTTTGTTGCTGCAACATTTGACTTTTACTCGCAGCAGCAGAGCAGAGCTCGGTATGGCAACAGAGGCAGAGGCTCCGTGTACTAAAGACACTGGACGCGCCACAAGTTGACAAACAACTTTTTTACTTTCCACCTTGTTTGTGCGCCCTTTTTTTGCCTTTGCTTTGTCGCGCTTTTTTATGCCTCCTCTGCTTGTGTGTGTGGAGTATGTGCAGTGTGTTTATAAGTGTGTGTGTTTATATATATATATATAGATGTTTGTTGCTGCTTATTCTTGAGTGGCAGGATTTTTATGCAATCTGGAGATGTTTCTACTGCTGCTATTGCTGCTGCACTGCATTTTTTAGCTTTTGCGCGCTTTTGTATGTGTTGAATATACGTATATGTGTGTGTATGTGATGGGTTGTGATGTGTGTATGCGTGTCGTTCAATTGCACTTCGTTAATTTACTCGTGTGTCACTGTACCAGCTATTTGTTGTTCTTGTTATATTTTTGGTGAATATCCTGTCGACTTTGTCCTTGTCTTACTGCCTGAGCTACCTCGTAATCGTGCGTGTTGCACACGTCAGCAGCAACAACTCTTTCCTTCGACTAATTTGGCATGCGTGTATGCAGGTGTACGGCAGGTGAAATTGCGTAGATATCTGCTTGATATTTGACATATGTCTCTTTTGTTAATGAGTATCTTTCTCACGCACCCACCGCCCCCGCCCACATGTTAAAGCGCACAACAATTGACACGCAATACTTTTGACAATTTTGGCAGCGGCGTATTTGCTTAAATTCAAAAGCAACAGAGACGTGGTAAATCACTAAAAACACACACTGCACATATACTAGAATATAATTTCTCAATTAGCAATAATGGCGCAAGCTTTTAAAGCATATGCACTATTTAAACCACTTTTTATACACGTTTTTATTGAATTTAAAACGCAAAAATTCCGACGTACACGAATTGCGTTGTGTTTACATTTTTCACCGCAGTATGCAAAAACGTCAAAGCCACAGCATTGTTTTACAACACTGATGTATTGTCATGCAGCGCTGCCACACTGTTAATAAAAACTGCATGCACAGCGCTGCCATATTCTCCAATTGCGTAGACAAAAACAGTATTTAACATAATACAAACAATGCCGGCTTTTGTTAATTTTATATGCAACAAGGTCATAGACTGCAAGCAAGGAGCTGTACGCGCTGTACGCTATAATGGTAGGTACTTGCCTTATAGCTCATAATTTCGAAATACATTTTAAATTTATCCCAACAGTGGATGGCTCTTACTGCCTGAGCTGCGGCTCAGATAAGAAAATCAAATTGTGGAATCCCATCACTGGTCTGCTGCTTAAAACCTATGGTGGTCATGCCGATGAGGTTACTGATGTTGCCGGCAGCTGTGACAGCAGCTATATAGTCTCATCTAGTTTGGACAAAAGCATTATCTATTGGGATGTTTCAACAGGTTCGCCTGTGCGACGTTTACGCACGCATGCTGGTGGCGTGCGTTGTGTTTGCTTTAATGAGGACTCTTCCATTGCCATATCCGGCGGTCGTGATAATGCCGTCATGTGCTGGGACATACGCACACGTAGATTAGATCCTGTGCAAGTAATGAAAGAAGCGCGAGATTGTATTACAACAGTACTCACAAATGATCACATGATCTATGCCTCCTCCTTGGATGGGTGTGTGCGTCAGTACGACATACGCGTGGGTGAGCTTACCTGTGACAAGATAGGTGAACCCATTACCTATTTGGCACAAACACGTGACGAACAGTGTCTAGTAGCCGGTTGTCAGGATAGTGTGGTACGCCTGCTGGACTGTTCGACAGGAGGTCTTTTATCTGAATACAAAGGTCATAAAGCTGATGATTATCACATAGAGTGTGGCATCTTGGCCAATGATGCACAAATTTTGGCTGGTTCGAGTGAGGGTGCTGCCTATATATGGGATTTATTGGAGGGTAAAATACTACAGCGGATTGCAATAAGTGAGCAGCTTTGGGTTTTCTAAAATTGTAATGGCTTATATAAATAAATACATTTTTACAGGTGACAATGGCGGTGTGGTGCATTCTCTAGCCACGCATCCCAAACGACAGGAACTGCTTTTTGCTCGACGACGTGATATTTATGTATACTCAACAGAAATGGAAACCATTGAAGAGGATTTGTAGCTAGTTATCACATAGTTCTATTAGTTTTTACTTTTATATGGCTTTTTTTGTAGAATAAGCTTTGTATATAAGCGCGATGTAATAAGTACATACGAGGTGTGCTCAAAAATTAAGGCAACTTAAGCAATTTCGCGGGAAACGTATTTTCGATGATCGATTTTTTTTGTTTTGTTGTGTTGGTATACAAAAAAAATCGCCGAGCACGCAAAACACTTATAACCTTTACGCCTCTCACAACCAAACAAAAAGTGCCATTCACTTGAAATTTGGTACAGATGTTCGGGAAGAGTGTACCAAAACAACAAAACAAAAAAACGATAATAAAACGATAATCGAAAATACGTTGCCCGCGAAATTGCTTAAGTTGCCTTACTTTTTGAACGCACCTCGTATGTAGGTATGTATTAAATATTAATATATTGTGCTAAGACTGAAAACCTGACACTTGTTAAGGTATGTGTTTAAATCCTGTGGAAAGATCTGTAAGAGTAACAATTTAATTTAATTCTATATTGTTTTTAAGAAGTCTTACTGAAATTTTTGTAATTTTAGTAACTCTTAAAATATATATTTTAAATTGCAAAAGAAAAAATATAAAAATTATTACTATTTTTAGGTATTTATAAAGCTATGTATTTTAGATCAAATTATTATAAATAATCATCAAAAAAATCTTCAAGAATGTGGTCAAAATAGAAATATATAAAAATGGACCGGACGACTGTGGGATACACTGTACACTTGTAATAAAATTCGGTTCCTTCATAAAAAACCAAAAACAATCATTTTTAAGCAAAAAAATTTTTTTTACCGATCGTTCCTATGGGAGCTATATAATAAATTCAACCGATTTAGATCCAATTTGACACAGTGCTTTAATACCCTAAAAATGATCTGAATGCCGAATTTAGTTCAAATATCTTCAAAAACAAACGAATTATTCATATGAAACTTTTATTTCTTTTCGAGGTCGTCTGTAACACCCATATGGGAGCTATATTATTTATCCCCGATAACAAAAAAATAAAATAAACTTGTCTCCTATGGAATAATATGGGATATAATGTAAAAGTTTGGTTACTCTAGCTCTTACCATCTCTGAGATCTAAGCGCTCAAGCGGACAGACGGATAGGGTATATCGACTTCTCTATTCACCCTGATCATATTTTAGTTAACTTTGAGGTGTCTCCGCTGTCTCCTTCTATATGTTACATACATTTTCGGCTTGCACAAACTTAATATACCCTTTGTACCATACGGTACGTAGGGTATAAATATGCCTATGTATTGTATGAACCAGAACATTGGTTCAGGCTTGAGCGGATCATTGAACATTAACGCAATCAACGATCGATAGGTTCAAACCCGCACAACCGAGGCTTCAAATACCGATGTTTTAATCCCACATGTAAATATAACACAGGGTCTTTTTTTTTTTTTGGTCCGGACATAGATACTTCCAACAAAATCTGAGGTATTTCCATGTACTAACAAACTTGATCTTTAAGTAGATGGTTCCAAGAGTTCTTTGCGATCTTGTTTCGGCAAAAAGTTCCCTTTATGAGAATCTAGAAAACGTTCAAGATTTTTAAGCCCAATCGAATTAAAAGCCATTTAAAATTTCGTTGAGGGAAAAAGGAAAAACCATTTATTTGACATAATGTTTGTTGTTTCTGTTCTGGTTGTTGTATTTTTTTTGTTTTAATTTTTTTTTTAGTTTTCGATTTTTTTTTCAATGTAATGCATATATTATTTAATTTTGTATATTAAATTTATTTTATTTATTTTTTTTGCTTTAAATATTTTAAATTTAAATGGTAACATTATGTATTTTTTTCGTTTCACTTTAATATTATATATATTTATATATGTATTATGTATTTATATGTAAGTATATAGAGCATGAATGTATGTAGTAATATGTTTTATGTATTTATATTTATGATCATCTCTCTCTCTGTTTTGCTTTTTAACTAATATATAGAAAGGCATGCAGCTGCACTCGAGGTGAGCATATGTGTGTGTGTTTGTGTAGCCCTAGTTTGGTAGCCCTTATATAAAGCTGCACCTTCAGCTTGTCTCCGCCATTTTGACACTTTGTGTCGCAGGCGAGAGGCAAGTGCTTTTGGCGCACAGCTTTAAAAGTGGCTTAAATTTAAATAAAAGTTAGCTAGATCAAAATTGTTATAGATAAGGACTCGATACACTCACACACACATATAGACTCGCCTGCTAACAGTAACATGTCCTTAAACTCGAACTTGAACGACGCCTTATATACTAAAGCATATTTTTAATGTTTTTGTATACATATGTATGTATGCATTACTTTAGATTATGTATGTTTTTTTTTATTTAGTAGTAAATTATGTAATGTTGCGTTGCTTATATATGTACTGCATGTGTATGTATATATATATATTTATAAGTATGCGTAATTTATATAATTTATATAGTTTATATAATAAACGATTTTCACTTTTACCACGCACTTATTATAATTAGACTCTTATTTTTACACAAATATATAGATATATATATATATCATTTTTTTATGTACCATATATATATATATTTTTAACAAAAACTATAATATTAATTCATAAAATGTTCTTCTCTTTCGTCTTAACAGCAAAAAGTAAAAGAATTTAATTTGTGTTTTTCATTTTATTACAAAGAATAAAAAAGTACATATAATTAAGTAATAAAAAAATAAAAAATAATTTAAAAAAGTAAAAATAATGCGATGGTGTTTTTAGAGTTCAGCATGTAAAATATATATATTTATATACATAGCTTTGTATGTATGTATGTATTTTTTGTATGCATGAAGTTATTATGCTTATATAATTTATATATATTCAAGGAATCAGTAAATGTTTCAATTTGATTTTTTTCGAAGTTTTGTTTTTTGTTTTTGTTTTGTTTTTTTTTTAACGCTTTGCTTAACAACTTTTTGCTTTGTATGTGTAAGGGTATGTGTTTATGTGTATATGTGTAGTAAAAATCATAATCAATTTATGTCTATTTTTTGTACTCTGTTTTTGTTACAGTGTGTTGCCGCCGCACATGTATTTTAATCGATACATACAATACGATCGATACATTTATAATCGATCACTATGATTTGCATTAAATTACAGTGACTGCTGTGCCTTAAACTGAAACTGTTTCTGTATTTGTTTGTTTGTTGTGTGTGTGTGTGTACGCTTTGAAACTAAACTTGCATTTTATAAAAATTATTGCAAAAAAAAAAAAAACATTGTTACACATACTTATTATGTATCAAATTTCTACTACATATTTTACAGGCGGCTTCTTAATGCCTCTTTATTTGTTGTACAAATTTAATGCTAGTTCTGCTACCAAGTGAACAATTTCCATTGCTGCGTCGACGCGTGTGGCATAGTCTGCTGCCGCCACTGCTTGTTGCAGCAGCAGCAGCAGCAGAATTATGCAATTTAGTAGTAGATTTAGTAGTAGTTGTGGTAGCAGCCGATGCTCTAGCATTTATAGTAGTAGTTGTAGTTCGCGTGCCTTTAATACTAACATGCAGCGGCGCTGGCGGCGGCATTTTCACCGCCTGCTGCTGTTTGGTAGCTATGGTTGTTGTAGTTGCTGTTGCTCTTAGCGGCAGCGGCTCAATGAGTATGCTGCCTTTGCTGCTTTGCGGCAATCAGGATGACGATAGCTGCTTGGCCACAATCACACCCGGACGACATTGTTTAAGCGGCGTTGAAATAGTCAAAGACTGTGTGCTGCTATTCACTACCACATTGCCGCCATGCGAGGACAATGACGTACCAGCTCCTCCGGCATTACTCGTCTGCACCTTGAATATAGCTGTTGGCGTAATTGTGTTGCTATTGCTGCTCACATCCTTAGCCGTCTTGGCCGTTATAATGACCTGTTTGTTGCCCTTGAGCTGCAAAAAGGGACGTAGTTCCGCCAATGCCGCATGCTGTTTGCCTGTGGTCAAGGCCAACGGCGCTTCTTGGCCCAAACGATGGTGTTGCTGCTGCTGAGTATGATGTGAGCTGGTGGTAACCACGTGATGCTGTTGATGCTGATACTGTTGGTGCAGTTTGTGCTCGGTGCCATCCGCAAACAAATGATCTCCTTCCAAATGGCGTATTGCCTCCACTATGGTCTCAAGGTTTTGGCGTGAGCGTGATGGCTGATCCAATTTCTCCGCCTTAACCTTGACAATTTTGTCATGTATGCGCTCTACTTCCACTTTGGGCGTTGCTTTAATGGCTGCCTGCAGTATGGGCTGCAACATGGCCGCACTCGGCGTATTACCCTCGGCATAGGCTTTGGCAATGGCATTTACGTTAACCTCATTCTCTGATTCGGTGGAGCTGTTCGATGACAATATAACTTCCTCATGCACCTGATCTTCGCTTATGATTTCGGCTGCCGCATCTGGTTCCAGCTCCTCAATGCTAGAGCATACAACAACCTGTTGTTGGCCCGTCATTTCATCAATTTCCACATAGGACACTGTGCCGCCCAGCTCATCGAGATCCTCGGTGCGCACAAAGTTATCGGTATGCTCGATGACCTCACGTGGAATGTAGGCTGTGCTGCCAGCAGCGGCTGCTGCTGTACCCGGCGGTGCAGTTGCTACACTGTAAAGTTGTCGCTTAATCATTTGTAACTCATCTTCGAGCAGGCGACGTAAGCTGCGCTCTTTGTCCAGCTGCTTCTTCATTTCGAGCAGCTCTTTGGCGGCTATAATGCTGGTATTACTCAATTTGGTGGCCGCTGCCGCACCACCGGCTCCCGTTAGTAATGTCATGGGTTCAGGTGACATGGAACCCAAACCTTCGTCGGAGGAATCACTGATGGTTTGTATATTGATAACATTATCGGTGAGTTTGCGCTTTTTGATCGCCACAGCATTACTGCCATAGCCCGGCGTGTTCGATTCATTAATTGTATATGTGGTTATGCCATCGCCAGAGCCGCCACCGGCAGCTCCACCTCCTGCTTCATGCTCGCCCACCTGACGCTTCAGTTCGCTGTTCTGTGTAAGCAGCTGTGTCTTCTGAGTCTCCAGTTCGACAATATATTGAAAGGTCTGTTGCAAGATAGCAGCCTGAAAGTGAATAGGACATAGAGAAAAAGTTAGTTGGTTGCAATTATGGGATAACATTTTGAATAAACTTAATTTATAAAGAGGAAAGCCCCGGAGAGCATTTAAATGAAGACTTGACTTAAAGCCAGAATCTTATGTTCAAAACACGAAAAGTTGGCGAAGTAATTGATATATACATAGGTGGAGGTTGGGGTCGGTCTTTGGAAAGTTGTCTGATTGTCACATGGGAGTGACCAGCGACGATTCCCTAACTGACCGATTCAAGTAGCTCACAACCTCCAGCCCTCTGGTTAGCCCCTGGATACACCTTTCCAGGGGTAAGCTAATGTGAGAAGACGGCCCCTCAGGCGCTCTGCGTTCGAGGACGTTTTACATGGAAGCGTAAGTGGGCATCTACTACCATCGAAGGCCCAGTCAGCCGTCATTTCCTATTCAAACCCCATGACTACGAAAGTATCAAAAAAGCCTCGTATAAAAACTCGACACCCTGATAGGTGTAAACCCACACGGGTTCGTCGCGCCATAAAAGAATAAAAAGATAGGTGTAGGGCCTCAAATTTATAAAAAAAAAGACCATTTTGAATTAATTTTTTCCTTTAATTAGTAAAAACGTCAAAATCTATCGAATTTGTAAGTCCTTAGGCATAGACTTAGAATGATTCCTCATATTTAATAACCAATTTGGTATGGCGCCGCCAGCTGACACTACAGTCTGTTCCTTATACAAACATTTTCCGGCTGCACCATGATAAGAATATCGTTTTACATTGAAGGATCGGATATCCGAGTCTTAAAAAAAGAAATATACGATTGATTGATTGAATTTTCCAAGTTGCACGCAATATGTGCAAAGCTTACTATGCAGCTCAAATTTATGTACATATACATATATAACAAAAGCTATTTATAAGACACTCACACACACACACATTCATGCATGCTCTAAAGCTTAATCGTCTCGTCGCGCAACATAATTACGAAGTTGATGATTATGATGATAACGATCATTATCGACGCTGACGACGCTTCGACTGACTGCTTGGACGTCGTCTCTGATGTTGTTGATAATTGCAGTAAATAAATGCAAATAAATAAGCGTTGTTGTTGTTATATGCATATATGTGCATTAGTGGTAGTTGTAGTAAATAGTAGTAAGTTGTAGTTGTTTTTATTTTTTTGTTGTGACGGCTCGTTGAGGTGAAGGAACTTCTGTCCTTCAAATTGCGCGCGCTCGCAAACAGAGCAAACACGCACACACACACACACACATTGTACATGCATACAATCACACATATGTTGCGGTCTGTTTTGTTGATTTTTTTTTATTTACTCTCAAGTTTACCTTATGCTTTTACGCACATAAAATGTAAACAGTGTATCACAAAAGTAAGTAGTCGTTGCTAAAAACAGCAAAAAAACCCTCTCTAGTTTTACGCGGGAATTCGTTTTTTGTACCTTGTTGATATTTTATGGAAACAAGTACCATA
Source organism: Chymomyza amoena (assembly GCA_037043745.1). NCBI lineage: Eukaryota > Metazoa > Arthropoda > Insecta > Diptera > Drosophilidae > Chymomyza > Chymomyza amoena. The sequence goes on along the minus strand of JBAMAX010000904.1, from coordinate 202,908 downwards.
ATTATGCTTTGGATTAATATTTTAGTTAGTGCCTTCTTCTATGGCGCGACGAATCCGATGTTGGTTTAGGCCTGTATCGCTCGCCTTCATTCGTCCCTGTTCTCCGCTTTATTTTTCCAGTCGCGGATACCCAGCGCATCTATATTCCTCTGTACAGCGTGAAACCAAAGCTGTTTCGGTCTACCAAGACGTCGAGACCCAACTGGGTCGCTATACAGAGCACGCCTCATGGGGCAGTTCTCCTGCATTCGATGCACATGCCCCAGCCATCTTAATCTCATCTGTTTAATTTGGGCGACAATTTTGATGTTATTGTATAGACCTTATATTTCGTCGTTAAATCGTAACCTCCATTGGCCATTTTCGCAGATTTAATAGGTCCTCATCAGAATCTGTCATATCCCATGTTTCGGCGCCGTAGATAGCTATGGGCACAACCAGCTTCTTGTAGAGTTCCATCTTCATGCTTCGAGATGTTGTTTTTGATCTGAACACCTTGCTTAAGACGGTGCCTACCCCTTGTAAACTAATAACTAAACTTAATCTGCTTGCCATGTTCCCAGAAAAATGTTCATCTATATCTTCAATATTAGACTTCCTATTTCACGCTGATACAAGCGCCCTTAGTATCGACAACTTGCCCATTGGAAACGTTACAAATTCGAGTATCTTGGAAGCCAAATTACTTCATCCAGAGGAGCATTGGACGATGGATTGGATTCGTAAATACAGAGCCGCCTTTGGACAATTTAATAGATTCTGATGAGAATCGAATACACGGCATAAAGTCGGTGTTGTTTTATGGTTGTAAGACATGGTTCATTTCCAGTATCATTGTCAAGAATCTCCAAACATTTGTCAATCGATGTCTTACAACCGTATTACGTAAATGGTGGCCCCGAACCATTAGCAATGTGCGCCTTTCAGAACGTTGCGAACAAAAACCAATCGAGATTGAAAATCGCAAGCGCAAATACGGTTGGTTGGGTGAAACGTTGCGCAAATATTATGATGAGATAGTGCATCCAGTTCTGGAATGAAACTCAAAAGGCAATCGATCCAGAGTCAGACCCAAAATGACCTGGCGCAGGACCCTCAACCGAGAGACCGGGAAATCAATCATTGAATTACGAGTAATGACGCGAAACAGAGAGCTACGTTTATAATTTGTTTAAATTATGAATAATAATAATTGATTCTTAATGGAAGAACCATAATTATGGATTTTGGATTTATAATTTAGACATATAGCGGCTTTAATTTTCTTGCCATTGTCTCAGAACTCTTTTCATCAAACTTTATCATTGTAGGCTTCCTATTTCACGGGCAGCTTTTAAGAATATTTTATGCAGTTTATTTTTATGCTCAAGTCAACAACACAAATTCTTCAAGTAATTTGTTTCTATATTTGCGCTCAAGTTTATTATAAAAATCTAATAAATTTAATAGTTTACTTAATTACACTTTTTAATTGTAATAAACTGCCCACCTAAAATTTATGCTTTTGGCACAACGCATACTTTTGGCATGTACTGTTTACGTGTATACACAAAAATTGCACGCTTAACGGTCTTATCGTGCGTTGCCTCTCTTCCTATAGACACGAGTGAAAAGTCGCTTAGAAAGTCGCGTAGGCGACAAGTTGCCGCAACATGTATGCAAATATTTGATACATAAACAACAACAGTTTACCACAAGCTTTTTGCACACGAAAAACACACGCACTCGCACACACACACATACAGACGCATTTATGCAAAAAGTTTGCGCTCTCTTTGTTTGTTTGTATGCTGCGGCACGCCAAAAATGCAGCCGAGAGAGCAAACACAAATGAGCACAAGAACAACGTCAGCCAACAGCAGCAGCCGCAGCATCATGGCAAAGGAATGCGCCGTTGTCTCGAGCGCGCGCTACTAAAAATTCATTCTCAGCTTTGATTAAAAAATAATAAATCTGTGTTTAAATTGCAACGGTGGCGGTGGCGTTGACGATGGCAGCCATATATAATAATAATAATAAAAACTTGTTTTAACATTTGGTGCGCGACTCTTCGCTCTTGTTGTCGGAGGTCATCAATACGCCAGCCAACCACAAAAACAACAACAAGAGCTAGTAGTAATGCCGGCACAACACAGCTGGCTGGGCTGCTACTGCTTGACTTTCTCAGCGTCGTTTATGTGCTCTCTCACACCCGCAAGGCGCTCTCGCTCTCAGACTCTCGTGCTGCTTAATCAATGCAGCTCAGCTGTCTGGGCGGCTGTCAACGTTACGTTGTGTAGTTGTTGTTGTCGTTACTTAGACGTTGGGGCTCTTGCTCTCTTGCGCCTTCCCTTTTACTTCTCCTACTTACACACACTACTTGTGTGTTATTGTGTACAGTTTTCTCAGGGTTTTTTCAGTGATAAAAACAAATGCATCGGGGGACGCGGCGGCGGCGACGACGACGGCATTGCAATGTCGCGCGCATATTTTTATAAATATATAACACATAAAGACACATTTAAGATTTCTACGTTACGTTACGTTTTTTTTAATTTTTTTGTTTTGTATTCTATTCTATTATATTGCTGTAAAAGGCCGTTCATTGACTTCGTCGGCGTTATTGAGCACTTGATTAATGTTTTCATTGGAAGAGCGTCGTATGCATTGGAAAATGTATAAATTATTGGAAAGTTGCATCTGCCAATATGAGAAATCTTGTGGCATATCTGCATAAAAGCAATTAATTATAAATTAAACACATGGCCTTAAAAACAAAGCTAAACCAACAAACAGACGGAATTGGAGGTGTCTTAAAAAGAGGGTTGAGAGAGCATCAGGGAAAACGCGGGAACAATGTACAAGGTACAAGAAGCAAGTGCAGAGAGCGCGAGTTTTTCATGTTTTTCATTTTTACTTGGGTGTACTTAGAGTATAAAAGTGAAGTAATTAAATATGCTGTACTTGTTTAGAGGTTTTTTATATCTTAGGAACCATTTTGAAATCGTAAAGGTTATTCATTTTTGTCCTATAAACACTCAACGGTATTATAAAATATGGCCAACGTTTCTTTTGTTTACAGCCACATGAAAATTTTATCTTTTTCAAGGAATTATGCATTTTTGCGTCATTATTTCGTAAAATTTTAGGAGTAATTTACCCCAACAGAAGTGCATGAATAAATTTAAGGCGACTATCGCCCAAAAATTTATATAGTTTTGGTTTTCAAAATTCAAACTTTTGCTAAATGAAAAATTTAATTCTGCCGTCTTCTTCGTCAATCCCCATCTGCTATTAGTCATCGGGGTAGCCTCGGGATATCCATCTACTCCAATTAGGTCGGTTCCGGCTGTCTTTTCTCATCTCAGATATAAGATTCCGATTGACATGCAATTAAAGCTAACTGCAGCAAAGACGGCCACCAGAATCAAAGAAACTGGACTATTAAGGACTAGTACCTTCGGACATGGCAGCATTTTAAAGGGTCAAGGGACTAGCAAATCAACAGATTACATAACACCAGTACTGGACTTCAAGAAGAGGTTCGACGTCAGATTCCCGAAGCGAAAGGAGTGAGACATGAACCGGGTAATGAGAGCAGACGCAGCTGCAATCTATACTGACGGATCCAAGATGGATCGCGGTGTAGGAGCAGGGGTCTACTCGGACGAACTCGAAGTATCTCTCTCCTATCGCCTTGGCAGCAGAAACAGGATCTTCCAGGCGGAAGTCTTTGGCATCAGAGAAGCATGTAAGGTGTTGAATAATCCGAGTCAACTGGCGGAGGTGTGTATATTCTCCGACAGTCAAGCAGCTTTGCTGGCGATCAAATCGCCAACCGTGAACTCAGAAATCATCAGACAATGCAAAGAACATCGCCTCGTATGGGTTCCCGGACATAGGAACGTATACGGGAATGAAAAAGCTGATGAACTGGCGAGAAAAGGAGCATCAGATGGCGAAGCAGCGGAGGTAGCTGTCAAATACCCCCTCAGAAACAAGGCTGAAACCAGATGGAAAAATATTGGCACTTGCAAGATTGCAAAGGAAATTTGGCCGCGATACGACAAGCGTAGAACGGCCGAACTGCTAAGCAAGCCAAGAACAATTATCTTCAGAATAGCATCGACAATAACCGGACATTGGCCGTTAGGAGACCATGCAAAGAAAATGGGCTGGCCCTACAACGTCAGATGCCGAAGCTGTGACCAGGAGAACACAGAAGAGACAGTTTATCATTATTTATGTGAGTGCCCACGATTGGGGTCCTTACGCCACAGAGCACTAGGAAGCTTTGCGTTAGGAAGCCTACGTGACTTGGCAGAAAAGAACATAGACGACATCAGCAGGTTTATTAACGGATCGAGATGGTTTGAATAAACCGAACAGCAGTGGTCCCATAAGTGGTGTAACAAAATGGTGCATTATCGCTAATTGAGTTTGAATATGTTGTCACCCAAACGGCACCCAACCCAAACCCAAACCAAATACCTTTTTGAAAAAGAATCAAATCTAACAGGTAAAGTAAAAAATGAACGTATTGACTTATGGACGTCGTATCGTAAGTACAAACTATACAAAAGCTGATTCCTGATTTTAATTTTTTATCTCGAGATCCAAAGATTTATATTTTCTAAGCGTTCTTATATATGTTAATTTTCCATCAAAAGACTTTTTCTTGTTGTCTTACCCAGAACTAAAACATCTCCTGCTCTTGTTTTGGTATAACCCAACTAGAAATGGTAAGTTATTCGGAAATAGGTTCAAACGAATACAAAACTCCATAGCTCCAACTTGATTTTTCTAAATTCTTTGACGAAATTTGCATAAGACTCATCACTGCGTCCCGGTTTAAAGAAATGCCCAGACATCGTGTCTATTGCGGACTTATTAGCGAAAAGACATCCTATTTGATCTCTTCGAAACCAACATTTTCCAACAACCAGTTAGAAATTAATGTAATTTCCAATGAAAAAGAATCCCAGATACAGCCGGCACAACGACTAATAAGAAAGCGTCACTACGTACATATATGTACATACATATATACAAAAAAATGCCGGCAAAAAAAAAATCCATACAAATCGCCTCAACGCGAATTGCACAAAAAGCAACAACAAATATAATAAAAACAGCAACAACAACAACCACAACCGCCAAAAGCGCCACAGCTGTACTATGCACTAATACACAAACAAACATACACAAATACACTCTGCTGTGCATTGGTGTGAGCGTAAACAAAAGCAAAATCAGAAGCATAAACAAAAAGCCGATCAAACGTACGAGTCGAGTCGTTGTTCCAACAAGAATCCCAGCCAACGCGTTCGACCAACAACAACAGCAGCAGCAGCGTCGTCGGCCGTGTCTGGCGCGCGCGTTGTCGTTTTGTGGTGACTGTACTTTTTTCCAACACATGCTACGAAAAACACCACCAACAAGCAGCACCAGCAGCGGCAGCGCCGTAGCAGCAGCAACAGTTCCAATACGAAAAATTTTTTTTTCAATATTCGCCGGCGTGTTGCTGCTGCTGCCATCGTCACAAATGTTGCTGGCTTGTCTCGCTCAGTCGCACTCAACTCTCACTCACTCTCTCGCTCTCTCATAAACGAAAACACACCACTAATTCTCATGAGCGCGTCTTCGTTAAGTTTCAATTCCATTTTGTTGCACGCCAAGCTGTTTGAAACGGAAATGGAACGGCGGCACAGCACACATAAACATGTGGGCCCAAGCTTTAACAGCTTTTAGCGCTGGCACTCTCGTCGTTGGTTGTCTTTCAACAACACTAGGCGTCAGCACGTGTGCAGCAGCGGAAGCGCTCTCTCAATTTTCCAATCGTTTCCAATTCCAATTGGAAGTAGCAATGTTGAACTCTCTTTCTCGCAGCGTTATATGAAACGAACGCATGTTGTAGCAGGCAGCCGCAGAAGCAGCAGCAGCTGACTGATTAGTGTGCGCGTCTTCTATAAATGGCGCGGCCCGTAGTCTGACGTAGTCTCCTTCACACTTTGCCCCGCTGACGACACCTAAAAACCGCCCGCCACTCTTTCTAACTCTACCCTCTCTCACTCCCCCCACCCACACTATAGCTTTAGTTTACGCTAGGCCGCTACAAATTTTATTGAATAAAATGCATATAAATAGCAAAACCGACAAAGCATTGACAGCAGGCGGCTGATTCATCATCAGCTGTGTTGGAAATCAAGCCCCTATGTACATACTTATGTATGTATGTATGTTGGGCGCGCCCGGGTCAGCCCCAATAACCACCAAAAATGCAGGCTCTCCCCCAGCCCCACTTGTTTTTACTTTTGGCCTACGTGCCCGCACGCATGCCTACGCATTAAAACAAAACACAAAATAGAATCAGTTTGTTTCTTTCAGTTACATTTTACAAAAAACTATCGATATGCATTACAATCGAATCGACTGAACAGCTGCGTTTCCGTTTTTGTGCTTCTTAATTATTGCGTCGCATTTTTAGGTACTTTTTCGTAATTTTTCTATACAAACCGCATTTGGCGGTAAATACATTTACACGCAAACACGCACACATACGCTGTCATGTAATTAGCGCACTCGTTTTATCTTGCGCTGACGGTGACAGGTGTAAAAGAAGCAGCAACAATAGCAGAGCAGACAAACAGGCAGAAAATAAAACAGGTGTGAGTGAGCATACATGCATACATTGCACAGTGGTTGCAATCGTTATTTGTTTTAAGTCTTTTAAATCGAAATAGTAGTATTAAAGAAAATACCAAATAAAAATTTATATAACGAAATGCTTCGATTCTCAAATGAATGTAATTCATGATATTCCTAGACAAACCGTTCAGTATAAGTTTCCCAACTCGTGAGGATTGGGACAGTGGTATGACTGCAATAGCAAGATTAACATTTTTACGGACGGTTCTTAACTCAATGATCAGGTGGAAGGTAGTGTCTATTCGGAATCGTTGGGCATTAGCAAATCCCTTACCAGATCATTGTAGTATTTTCTAAGCAGAAGTCATAGCTATAATGGAAAGTATTCTCATATTAAAGAATCGTGTTTTAAGGGCTAGACGCAGACACGCAAACAAAACAAAACTTCATATAAAAAACATCTCACAAACGTTTGGTCCCAAAACGTTCTCCGAGTTGGTATGTAGTGTTGGTTGATTTCTTGTTTTTTGACGCCAAAACATCGCCATAGATGGCGCTATCAGAAAAAATCAGCTGCTCGGATTTGGCACCATAAACAAAACGTTGGAAAATTATAAGAAAATAGCTATAATACTAAAATAAGTCAATTGTAACATTAAAGTGCTTTTAAACACGTCTATGCAAAATTATTTACACTCAGCTATGCACATTAACTATGGGTTCACCGAAACCCTCTGCCTTTTATTGGTTTTTGCCTCATATCGTCGCTTTGTTTCTTGATCCAACATTGCAATTGCAATGTATGTTATTACTATAGCATTGCACAAAAAAGCATAAATTATAAACGTTCATGATTTAAAATCTTATTTCGCGCTTTTATATATTTGCTTTTTGTAAACAAAAAGCAGCTGATTATTGATAATTATTTCGATAAATTGCACATTTTGTTAGTTAACCAACACTTTTCTTTTGGTACCAAAATAACTCTGTCTTTTTGCTAGGTGGCTTTTTTCTTGTCTCCGTCTAGCCCTTTAAGAGAGAGGCAAATTCAGATCTGTTGTGACAGTCAGGCTGCTTTTAAAGCACTACAATCAGTTAGGCTCACATCCAAAACAGTGACGGAATGTTACGAGATGCTACTAAATTCTTCACCATTAATCTGCTTTGGGTACCACGAGATATCGTAGGTAATTGCAAGGCAGATGAACTTGCTAGACGGTGAACAACTGAACCACTTTAGCCGGATAAGGTGTTGATACCTATATCTCTACCAACGTGTAAATTATTAATAGACAGAACAGAAGTATCATTAATCTTGCAAACTATAGATGGGAGCAAACTGGCACCTTTCTAATTAGTAGGAAACCTAGGCCGCAATGGAGCTTGAAGGACCAAGCAACTTCTAAAACTCAGCAGACTAGACATAAGAGCTACAATTGGGGCTCTTACTGGGGATTATCTTATTGGTACGCACTCCAATAGATTGGGTGTGCCATATTTTGACTAGTGTAGAAGCTGTCAGGAGGTAGAGGAGGAGGAAACAGTGGAGCACCTTCTGTATGGATGCATGGCACTATGCAGTAGGAATATTATTATTATTGGGAATATTATTGAATTCTCAGGAATCTGAATAAATAAGATTAATTCGTTTATTAAATCGACAGGTTGGTTCAAAGAGTATACAGGAGAGTAAGGACTATCTCAAGTGGCATCACAACGGGCCTCTTGTAGGCCTAGGTGTGTCGGATGAAAACCACTTCTAGCTACATACTTAAATGAATGTAAACAGAAAAAAAACTTAGCTGGGCAATAACGGCTATGAAAACTATCTATCATCAAAATGAATGTTGAAAAAAAAAGTTAAAGCTTGGAATTTGATAACTTATTTGGATCTGATAACAACGATGAAACCTTCTTCTTCTTATTCAATACCCATTTGCTGTTAGGCGTAGGAAAAGATCCATCCCCTTAGCCATCCATTCTCCCATGAAGGCTCTTAAAGTGAAGATGTGGTCTTGTGCTTGTCTACCCGGTCTGAACGCTGTCTGCTCCTCTTCTAGGTCTTCTACTACTCGCCTAAGTCGCTTTTCCAGTACCTTGGTATATAACTTATACACTGTAGGTGTTAATGTAATTGGTCTGTATTTGTTACAGTCGCAGCTACTACCCTTCTGGTGAATTGGTACTATCAGATTTTCTTTCCAGTCTGTTGGTATCCTATTTTCATCCCATGCTTTTTGAAATAGTTCAGTTAAGGATTTTTGAATCTCTGGAACACCATATGAAAACTTTTGGGTGTTAAACGTTAATGTCATAAGTTATTCATAACCAATAAATCGATAAATTTTTAATTTCAAAAACAGAAATCATCTATATTTTAAATGTTGCACCTTTTCCTACATAATGGCTAAAACATGCTTCCTCTGACCACTGTGCTAATCTGCTGCTGCTGATACTCTGCTTCTTCGATTTCAGAGCATGTGCCTTCTTCTTTCGTCAAACGAAGAAGAAGAAGAAAACAAGTCAGCTGACAATGTTAACTTTAGCAGCAGTTTTTGAGTTTGATGAGGTTTTAAACAAAAGCAGCGCGCCTAATTTGCATTTCTAATGCGTGCTACAGAATTTTTGCTAATTTTAGCACAAACACAGACATAAATGTATATATAAATTAATTTTATAGCGGAATTTGAGACCCCATAAGCGCAGCAGCTTTTGTGCTGGCGCATTTCAAAAATATATACATACATACATAAGTACATAAAAGCTATTTTGTTACTTTTTGGCATTAAAAGTTGAAATTCTGTTGTATGTGTATGAGACGAGACGCCAACGCAGCAAACAAAACTGTGCAAAAAAAAAAAACAGCTGCCGGCATTGATACTACTCACTCGCTCACACTAACTCACACCCACAAGCACAGCCGTTCGTTCGCTCTTAACTTGGTTCGCTCGAACTCGCTCTTTCTTTCACACTCAGCTGCTGAGTAGGCGCCAAACATGTGTTTACTACACATACCAATGCACTTGTACTGTTGTTTCGTGTTCTATTTTCATTTTTCTATTTTACAGTTTTTAGCAATAATCGCTAGCTTTGTGTATGGTTGTTGGTGACAATATCGCCTACGTGTGTGTATGTTGGTTGTATGATGCATTAATTGATTTGCTATTTATAAATCATTGTGCATGCATATGGTTACAGTTATATCTGGTTACAGTTTTAAATGCGCTGTGCAAAAGCGATTTGTGCAAACAGCTGTAAAATTTCATTGTTTTTACTTTTACTCATCGTTTACACACACACACACATGGGTCGCACTGTTTTGACACGTAGAAATGCCGTCATCGAAAGTTAGAAGAAGAAATGCGAAGATTACGCGACTCACACACCACACACACAGAGGCGAGGTCACTCGACCATGTGTATTTGTGTGAGTGCGATTTGATGAGAAAGACATGAAATATCAGCAGCAGCAGAAGCAAAACAGCTGGCAGCTGCGCTCAATTTGTTTTTTTTTTTTTGGTTTTAACTAAATATTTTGCAAATGCCATATACTTGTGTATGTGTATAAATATGTATGTATGTATGCCATTATTATATTATTATTTTTATGTTTTGCACGTTTTTATTACTCTTTGAGTGCTGCTTATCCTTTTTATTTATTAGCTGCACCTGTTGAGGTTCGCTAAACTAAGTTGTTTAAATTAAAATAAGGAACTAATTTAATGTAGAATAGTTTCAAAGATCACCTAATTTTTATACGAGAAATTTATACCCAACAAGGAAGTCTTTAAACTCAAATAGTAATTTTTAGCGACTAAGGCTTTCCATTCTATGAAAAAAGATTTTCCAACACTAATACATACACACATGTGCTCACACTTTTTAACACACTCATTAAAATTTCATTACAAAAGGTCAATAGAACTATCAGTTACAGCTACAACAATAAGGGGCAACGTAGCGCATGCTTAAGCCGGCTATTGAGTGTGAGTGAGTTGCTGTGTGTGTGTGTTGGTGTGTATGAATGAGTGAGTTTGGGCTAATGTGTGTGTGCAGTATATACGCAAAAACAAACAAAGCTCATGGTCAACGAAAGCATTTAATTAGCATAAAAAAAGGTTACACACACGCGAAAAAGGTTGAAAGTGGCTGACGGGCTGGCTGGCATTTGAATTTGAATAGCAACAAAAACGACAACAACAAAATGCGATGAAAGCACGAATGAGTGAACAGCAGCAGCAGCAGCAACAACAACAACACTAACCCCAAAACCCAAACATTTTTGTGAATGCCGACGTAGAACGATGATGATAATGATGACGATGACGACGATGATGATGTTGTTGTGTGTAGTGAATGCCGATGCCGGCTATGTTGTCAAATTCCAAAGCAACAGCAACAACAACAACAAGAGAAAAGCAAACACAACGGCGCATTAAGCTCGCCTTGTTGACCCTCAAATACACAAACACAACAAACATGAGATCAGCTGATCGAATTTCTCATATGTTTTTTGTACATGCTATAAAAATAAAAAAATTGAGTGTGTGCAAGTCTAACTCACTCACTCACACACACAGTTTATTATTAACTTAATTTATAAGTATTTGAATATGTGTTAATGTGTGAAATACATGCGATGATGGCGGCGGCGGCGGCTTCATTCAAGAGACAGCTGTTTTAATTAGCTTAAATAACAATAACAAAAACAACGTACTGCATTTTTGTTGTTGCAATATGCGGGCAGCCAATTGCTCTACAACTATGCTTTGTGCTTTCAATTTGTGCGGCAGTAGCTTTTCAACCCGCCCAATGCTTTCACAACTGTATTGTGTACTGTGTGTGTTTTGTGTTTGTACAACGCAATTACAACTGAAAATAACAAGCTGCTGACTGAGCTGAGCTGAGCTTTTGCCGGTCAACCTTGTTTCTTTTGCCGTCCGTTCGTTGCTGTTGTTGTCATCACGGCTTTGCTTGACCAGCTGAGTTGCATATGTGTGTGTTGTGTTTGTGTGCGTATAAATTGCGCAGCAAATATGCCGGTTTACTTTTTTTATATTTTTGTTGTTATATACAACGATGATATACAACGTATGCATATAAGTAAGTACAGCTATATGTATCTTAAAATTTTTGTTGATTGTGTGCCATGCAAAATTTCACAATATGCAAATTATTTACTATTATTGCAGCAGCTCTTGCCTTAAATACCCTTTGATATCTTAAGGGCAAAGGGGTACATTATGTTGGTTAAAACGCAAGGTTGCATTTGTAAAGATTGCAGTAAAACGTCACAACAGCTGATCAGATCAGCTGTTTTTGTTACATTTGAAGGTAGTAAAAGTCAAAGTGCGAAATATTAATTCATCTCGCTCGAAAAGCTTAAAATTAAGATGTAGAGAAACTGGCAACAATAGCTCACAGGAAAGTTGAAAGCCCTTACATATAAATAAGTTGTTACCAACACTTTTAATATATTACGAAAAAGAATGCAACAATAAACTATTTATATCTCTCCTTTTGTCATTCCTGACTTCCAGTGGATAATAGGGCCTCGACTATCCTCTTGAATCAAACTCTTTTACGGGATTCACGGCAGATATCATTGCATAAGTAGCTGGCGGCTTGTAATTCATGATCAATAGATCTTCTCCAAGCTATTTATAAACAATTTCCATATTTACAGGGACGGAATACTTGGAATATTTCCAACTTTTGTAGGGTTTGGACCCTATTGGGCTGATAGCCTTAATTGAAAGCCCTTCAGGTGTACTCACTAGGACCCTGATCTTGAAAGAACGACTACCTACAGGTCTATAATAACGTATCTCATACGTAGAAAGCTAAAAAATAAATTAAATCCACTAAGCTAAATTTGTCTATCGGTCGTTTATTTAAAAGAAATTCTAACAGGACATTTGACTTAAGACTCTTTGGCTTATGTACCTTGTAAAATCAGAATTGGGTGTATTTAGAAAAAAGAGTTGATTTCTTGAATTTGCTCAAATGTTCTTGATTTCGAGTCTGACAAAACCAGTCGGAATCGTAATGAAAGGTGTTCTAGATTTCGATTCCGACAAGAGTCGACTCGTTTCGAAAAGTTTGGCTCGCAGCTCTCGAAATAAAAAGTATTTTGCTTTGTTTACTTAAATAAACGCATTAATGCCACTAAATTTATTTTTGTATTATTTTTTAATGTTTTAAGAAAATCAGGGACCGTAATTCTTATAATAAAGATCATGAAATAATTATTATTTTTTGTTTTTTTCATTCAAATCAAATTTTGACTCTTATTTTTAACATATTGCTGCATGGACTTTTATATAAACCACTTTTCTGTTTTGATTTTTTTCATAACCATAACTCTTATTCGCGGTCCCTGCAGAAAATTTAGATGTGCTCACTTGAACGAATCAATATTAATTTTTACTATATATTTTTATTATAAAAAACGCCTATTAAAATGTTGTGTACATGCAAAACCAAAACGAGTGGCATGAAAGTAAAGAGTTCTGGATTTAGACCAAATAGAACTTCGAAAAGTTATGGGTTGTGTCGTGTTGCATAAGTAAATTCGAAGATAATGTTATTAATGGATGGCTTAAAATATGTTTATAAAATAAATTGTGCATCATTTGTAAATAAATTAAGAAAATTTGTCTCTCAGAAGGATAAAATAAAATGGTTGTTCGAAAATTTGTGGTAACTCTACAAGTGAACTTATCTATAGCTGGTCAGCTGTTCTATATAAATGGTTATCGATAGCACTCGAAATGAAAACGATTCGAAGTCGATTCGAACTTTGTCCAAATCTAGAACACCATTTGTCGGAATGCATTCGTAACGACTTTTCAAAACAAGTCGAAATCTAGAACAAGCCTGAATATTGTTTTAATATTAATATGAATTTTTTGTTCTATAATAGAAACTTATGTTCTACGGGTTACGGGTGTTCTCATGAACGCGTCGATGAATTTCAAATAAAATCTTTGCGTCTGTTAGAGGTTGTCAATACGGAGGTTTTAAGCTTATTGCGATGTGTTTGTGTGTATTGATTCGTGAGATATACAAAATCTGGTATTGTTGTTTATCATTGTTCGAGGTCCAACATCGTTTCAATAATTGAGAACAGGGAATGCCGTAGCCTTATCGACCAATGTATAATGTATTTCAATTGAAAGAAATGCAACGATCAAATTAATTATCAATCTAATTGTAATTGCAATGAACGTGAAAGAATTCGGTTAAGGCAATTAAGCGCTATTGTTCTTTAAATCTTTTTAAAAAGTCCCCAAGGATACAGTGTATCTCATAGTCGTGCTGTTTCGACTGCAGTCTCCGATACACTTGTTTAAATATTGTTTTTTTTTTCTTAATTTTTTGCGCACGTCGCTCTGCCGATCAGCTGATTCATTGTGCGACAACAAACAGCATTGCTTTTATTTTTATAATAATACTAAAAAAAAAACATTGTGATGATAATTCTTGTCAAGTGATAGAAATTTTAGCGCCTGCAATTGTCAGTGTGTACACAATGCAAAAAAAATATATACATACATACATATAAAATATAGAAAACAAAACGGAACGGAACTAACACTTGAACGTTATTTCTTTTCACTCAGTCTCTATTAATATTGTTTTTTTTTTTGCACAGACCGCCGGCTCATAGGCATTTTAATGACGTTGTTGAAAAAGAAGAAGAAAAAAAAAACACCGTTACAACAACGCAACAAAGCCATTAAATCCGGCGAGACAACATTCCATGTAATCATTAACAACAACAAAAACTTTGCTGCAGCAAAAAAAAAAGCTCAAAAGTCTGCAATTGACAAAGTGACGGCTACAACGGCGTCAGTAGTGACGTCGTCGTTCGGAGTCAGCGTCGACGACGACGATCTTAAAGCCGGTCAGCCGTAAGTCTGGCGTTGTCTGGCTGGCGCATTGACTTGCGTGTGTGTGTGTGTGGACCTGCTGCAAAACCCACAAAGTAATTGATCCATTGCACTCTTAAGTTGCTGTTGTTGTTTTTGTTGTGCATTTGCACAGCTTTCTCTTCTCTTTCTCTACTACTACTACTTTGTCGGTCTTTGCGTTTTTTTGCAAGCTCTCCCGTTCTACGCGTTTCTTCTGCTGTTTTCCATCGCGCGAAAGTCAACGTGGGCTTATGCTGCATTCATTTCATTTTCTCTCTTCTTCCGCCCACTATTTATCGATAAGTTATCGCTGTGCTTGCGCAACAATTAGCATAAATGTGTAGTACCGAGAAAATTGAAATCTTTTACGCCCCCACAGAGCGTAATTAAATTGCAAGTGTCTGCTCGACAGCGTTGAGTTTTCATTGAAACTTTCAAACATTTCCAACAATTAATGATGGTTATGAGCCGGAACTCTGTCCATTGCCAGCAGCTAGCGATAACCAAACGTTTATTTTTATGTCTGTTCTACATTTACTTTTTCTGGAACCCGAACCCACGCACGCACAGTCCTCACCCACCTGCATTTCATAGTAAAATTATTAACTCTTAACTGTGCTCTGGGACTACTCTATGTACTACCCACCACTATCCACTAATTTACGCCCACTCCGACGACGTACAGCTCTACAGCAAGAATTTTACTACGAAATGCAATTGAAAGTACAGGCTACACACCATGTGCATAGTACAATGCGCTATATACTTCACTCACTAGTTATATAACACAGCGCCTGTTAGATACATATATGCATGTATCCTTCTAGTACATGCTCCAATCATGCACAGACCACGACCAGCAGCATCCGGACCAGCTGCTGCAATTCTGCGCGCGCCAACCCGTAAAGGTTGTCGATGCCAATGGCCTAGTACACTCCAAGTGTGTAAATGCACAGCACAGCCCCGCCTCGTTTAGCCCAGAGTGCAGTGCATCCAGCACAGCGTTGTAATCGAGCTAAAGCCGAAAAATTTTTCGCCGGGCCAACAGAAACACTGCGCAGTCGCAAGAGCCAAAAGCTGAACGCCCAATTTAAACACACGACGACTCCCACCCCACCCGAAACACCTAGGAAAAAATAACCCCTAAAAACTTGTCATGGCATTTTCCAGTTACACAAATCGTCATTACCAGAGACCAAGTGAGTGCCCAACAGCTGCCTACCAGGCGCCATACAGCCGTTAGTAGTGTTGTTGTTAGGCCTGCCCTGACTACGAAATGGCAATGAAACAGTCTGGCAGCTTCTACTACTACCAACACCCACATACCCGTACCCATTCATACCAGAGCGCCGCTAATTTCCAACACTGCGCGCCCGCCGTACAAAGAAGATGCCGCCCGTCGTCACAGCTGTGACAGCGGTATGGGAGCATTGAGGGGGTTGGCACACGCTCTACAATGTTTTGCTTCGAGTCGTCGTCTGTGGAGGGGGGTTTGTTGTGTTTTGTTGGGTTGGGCACTTTTGGCGCGCGTTTTCTACGGGGGTACGCGCACATTGTTTGCACTGGAAAGTGGATCGATTTTTTGGAGAAGAAACGCGACAAAGACAAGGGCGGCGGCGACGACAACGACGCCGAGTACATATGTATTTCTATTTTGATTGCTGGTGGAAAATATTTTTCCAGCAGACTGTTAGTGCGCCATTTCTTAGCGCCCCTCCTTTGCAAGTAGGGAGTAGTGTAGTAGATTCCCAATTTTAATGTAGGTTAGTTTATAATATAGTTTGCGTGCTCATAAAATGCAAGGTTCCCTACTGTACGCAAAACTTTTGGTAGCTATAAACAAGACGCTCTCAGCAGGCACCCCTTTGGTTACAAAAGCACTTGGGGCTTACTATATATGTATAAACTAGACAACTACACACCATCGCACTATATAGCCTAGCCGCCCCCTCCAAGTTCAATGACCCGCCTCAACAATGCTAGCGAGTAAATCACAGACTACTTGGCACACTCTCGTTGCTCGTCGTCTGTACGTGAGTGTGTGTGTGTGTGAGAGACTGCGTGTGTGTTAACCGTTATGTACCTAAGTACATATTGCAGTTATTATGTACCGTGTGTAACTGTGAATGGCGGCGGGGCCTGCCTGCCTGCCTGCCTATTTCGAAGAGTGTTGGACAAATTTCTGTCGTATTGCATTTTTCGCAGTTTTGTGTCAACTGCTGAGTTATGCATGTGTGCACATATTTATGTACATACATACATATGTATGTATGTATGTATGTTAGTATGTAGCGCTGCAATCGTCGTTGCATTCGTCGTGCGACCTGATTCCATTCGTTGCGGCTGTCGTCGTCGTCGTATTAGCGACCGTCAGCGTTTGTTTTTGTTTTTAGGCCTAGTTGCAGTTGTCGTCTTCTTGGCCAGGCTTGTACACACACACACGCACACACAATTTTAGCGGGCGCAAAGTTGGTCAAGCAGCAAGTCTGCTGCAGCCCCGGACAACCAAGTGCATACAGACACACATCTAGCCAGCTCGCTTGCACAGCACTAACATCATAATCATCAAAGTCATCGTCATCATTACCATCATCATCATCGTACTACAATGTTTACTATGTGTGCTGCGCGCGCTCTTTGTGCATTTTTTCTCCCACAAAAATCCATAAACTACAAACTACTTTCAAGCTCCCCTGCCCTACAAATTGGCACCTACTACCCACCTCTTTCAACAGCGTCAGTCAGTTCTCGTCGTCGTCATCTGTCATGATGCTCTTCTGGCTACGCCCATTATGTCATTCATCGGGCGAGAGCTCTTTATTTACTACGTTGACTTGTCCGTTGTCTTATGTTATTGTTTTATGGTCTTACCCTTTACTTATGTTACATTTTAGAGGAGCTTGGGGGGAACCGCGGTTGTCTTCGTATTTTTGTTTATAATATTTACTACGCTAAGCTTATTTCCTGTTTTCAGAACTTTAGTCTCGTCTCCTTTTCCTAACAAAACAGACTGCCATATGAGTACAATGTTTATTTTTAAATTGGCTTAAAGTTGGCGTCGTCGTCAAAATTGCGCGCATTTTTTTTTTGTAAGTGAGCTTGCTATTGGTGCAGATTACGCAGTTGGAGTTCGAACTCTTGGACCTTATTTAAATGCAAATCTATCTTTTCGAGGCACTAATCTTTAACCCTCTCGGGGATTGGCCACCTTGCCGTGGTGAGGGGGCTTAGTAAGTATAGGGATCCCAAGAGCATAGCTACTGGTAGGGCCTCCCAAGCTGGTAAGGTCAAAGGTGAATACCGAAACCTAGCGCAATCCACAACATTTGCGTCTGTTTCACCAGCTTAGGTGCGGCTAAAAGCGGGTGACTGATCATGCACCAAGCGGCTCGCTTTACAAATGTGCCATTAAACTAGGACTGGTTGCTATACACCAGTAAGTCCCACAAAAGTGTTGTGCTTCGCGTAAAATCAAAGATTGGGAACTGGAGACTTCAACCCATCTACCTGTAGTTCTTATTATATGCGGACGATATTGTTATCATAGCAAACAATCCGGAAAGGCTACGAAATGCATTAGAGAATTAGGGAATGGAGATCAATATAACCAAGAGCAAAGTAATGTGGGATAGAGGATAGGTCGACAGAGAATATGCATATAACACGCAACGGCAGAGAATTAGAGAGAGTTGAATCCTATGAATACCTCGGAACCATTGTTAGCTGTAAGGGAAAAATATACCAAGAAGTGCTAAGCTGGACCAAGAAAGCGGTCTTAGCGTACTATCAGATAAGTAACACAATAGTGAGTAAACGAGAGATGAACACAAAAACAAAACTCAAGCTTTACAACACGGTTAAAGTACCAATAGCACTGTACGGTACTGAGGAGAGATATGGGTAGAAATGAAAGAATACGTTCAGAAGTACGGCAGAAGAAGTCGATTATACAAGAAATCGCGGAGAGACAGCTAAAATGGTTCGGTCATCTACATCGGATGGACGAGTCAAGAAAAGCCAAACAGGTACTGGAAATGAGAACGGAAGGCAATGCACAGAGAGGAAGACCCCGAAAAACTTGGGGAAAATCCATCCAGAATGTGGGAAGGATGAGGGGCAGAACCCTGGCAGAGATGAGAAGAGAGAGCCGGGACCGACCTAATTGGAGAAGATGGATATCCCGAGGCTACACCCACGCCTAACAGCAAATGGGGATTGAAGAAGAAGAGAAGACGGTAACAAGCCTCGGAACCGCCTTACGCTCTGAATAAGAGCGTCAACCAGACTTATTTAAATTAATTTTAAATAGATATAATTCTGTAAACTCAATGAAATATTAAAAATATCTTTGAACTCAAATAGTAATGAGCTACCGCACTGTATCTTTAATCCTTTCGTTTTTCAGTTCTTAAGTTGCTTTCATCTCATCCACCTAGCCCCATTTTGACTTATCTCGCACATATTCTGCTATGTACGAACTTAAGTTGCTTGATCTTATCTATCTTATTCCTTTAGTCCATTTTTGTCTTATCTTGCTTATATATGGACTAATTCGAAGCTCTTTTGGTTTAATTGATTTTTGGAGTTTGCTTAAAAGTTGTAGATTCTTTATGTTAAATAAAGGCTTTCTCCTAAGATTACTTGATCGATATTTCAGAAAAATCTGAGCACTTTCGTCTATTAAGAGTTGCTTTTCCGCTATTCGGAATAGATACGATACAAATTTAAGACACATCTATAAAAGTATACCTCACCCTATCTCCCTTTTTATTTTTGATAGCTTTTAAGTTAAATCTGCTCAACTTTGGCAAGTCTATCTAACTGGGTTTGAAGATCCTACTGACGGGAAGAAAATAGTACATCATCCGCATATTCTAGATCTCCTAGTTTACGGTTAAATTTCCAGTTGATTCCAAAATTAGTTGCTTCAAATACCAAATCAAGAACGGTAATAAAAAAGGATCGCTTAGTTGTCCACCGTGCAAAAAACTTGGCTTGAGGACCCAGTATACGACGCTTTTATAAAATAGATAATTTTCTCTGGAATCCCTCTAGCTCCAAGTGCCACCCAAATTGCTTCCATACATATAATATATTTCTACAAATAAGATTTCCTTTTAAACACGATCTTCGTTACGTCAAGCGAATCAGCTATTCGGCATAAGCCGCCTTTTATGTCTCAACGGCTTTGCTATTGATCTCCTTTGATTTTTGCGGCAAGTGTCTGTTGCAACTATTTTGCAATTTTGTTTACAATAAACAAAAAACCAAAATATGCAACTAGATCTTGTTTTTGTCTGTCAATTTTTTTCTTCATTGAGTGTTTTTAATTGGAATTGCATTGAATAAGTCCGACCGACCGTCACTCGATCTTTAGACATCGCTTCAAGTCTAGACTTACTACATATACATACATATATATGCAAGAAGATTGTGTAAGTGTATAACGGCAATGCGGCAGACGCATAAATAATCTTCACAGACGACAACAACAACAACAAAACGGAAAAATGTAAGTACATACAATGAGTTTTATTCATACGACATGCCGTTGATTTAGCGTCCTCTGTTGTTGCTACACATACTCTCACTACTACTCTTTCTCTCTCTCTCTCTCTCTGTGTATATGTATATCCCGGCAAAGCCACCCACTGACTGCTGCTGCTGGCTAGCGGCGACTGCGTTGCCCTGCTGTCCGTCGCCGCTACCCCACCAACACTCTCAGTTACGCCTTTTGCGCGTCACAACAAATCGATGTCGTCTCAAGGTGAAAAAACAATAAATATGTAATGTAGTCAGTGTCTTGTTGTTGTTATTGTTGTAGTTGTTGTGTACATACAAATATGCAAAAAGGCCCAACAGCGAGCGCCAAGCCAACACAGTTGTCATGACTACACACACACACTCACGTACACTTGAAAGGGACCTTCATATGTCTCGACAGAGAGACGAGCGGCCAAAAAGGTAACGTTATACTCGTACTACACACGACGCTGACGTTTAGCCGCTGGCGTGCGAAAGGTGCAAACAAAAACAAAAGAAAAAGCCAATGTAGCTTTTTGAAAGTTTCGCAAGAAAAAGGAGGCAAAAGGAGCAAAAAGACGCGCGCGCGTCGAGCCAATTTGTCAACAACAACAACAATACCAACACATCACATGTGTGTAGAATGCAGCAGGCAAAAGAGAAAGAGTAAACCGTTGTGCGTAGGCTTAGGCTTTGTAGTTAAATTGTTGTTGTGGTAATGTAATTGGAGTTGCGTGTGCATGGGATGAGTAGGGATAGATAGAGAAAGAGAGAGAGAGAGGGGGAGGCGAGAAAGACAAACAAAACAGGATTGTTTAAGGTGTTGAAGTGTAAAATTCAGAACAAGTAGAATAAAAAGACTGACAACATGTAATCCAATTAGTGGCTACGTGCCATACAGTGAATGCCAAACTGTAACAACGCACGCTTTCAAACTGTCACAACAGAGTAATTGTAAAACCAAAGAGTGGTTAAAAGAAAATCTTGCAAGGAAAACTTTTGTACTAGTTACTGCATATAAGAAAGATTACACTGTCCAACAGTGAAAAAGAACTTTTCAAGTGACCTAGTGTACGTTGTAGGTCTTGACGAGTAGATCACGATAGCGTTTTCAAAATTGTCTAACACCCCCAAAATCGGAAGTTATCGCTTAAAAACCGTTTTTCGGGTACTGCGATCACTCCCACTATCACAACGTCGCCATTTTTCAACCGATTTTCGATTGCTTTACGGCTTTTGAAAGAAGAAGATTCAAGCTTTAAGATGATATACACTTGTTTATACTTTATACAAAGCAACTACGAGATTTTCTAAAAGATATCTAAGATTTACACTTTTTTTATTCGATTTTCCCAATTTGAAGTCATTTTTATATAACATTTTGTTAAAACACCTTTACTTTTTTCCATTTAATCTTAAAGAAATATTAATTCCGAGTAAGAAAAGTTATGGTTTATTAAAATCGGTCGATAAATGCTTAAGTTACGACGCTTATTGTAAACAAGAAAATTCAATTTTCATCGACAAAAAAAAAATGTTTTAGATGGATAAATCGTTTGTTCATGAAGATATCGCAACCAAATTTGGTATAATGCTTAAGAACAATAAAAAACTTACAAGTGCCAAATTTGGTCGCAATATTTTAAAAAACAAACGAAATACAACAAATTTTGTTAAAAAATCGATTTTTTGGAAGACAATTACTATGGGACCTATATGATATAGTTAACCGATTTTGTTCAAATTTGGCATTTTGAAATTTTTTAGAGCACTTAAGCAATGTGCCAAATTTCAACGAAATCGGTTGACTATATCATATAGCTCCCATAGTAATTGTCTTCCAAAAAATCGATTTTTTAACAAAATTTGTTGTATTTCGTTTGTTTTTTAAAATATTGCGACCAAATTTGGCACTTGTAAGTTTTTTATTGTTCTTAAGCATTATACCAAATTTGGTTGCGATATCTTCATGAACAAACGATTTATCCATCTAAAACATTTTTTTTTTGTCGATGAAAATTGAATTTTCTTGTTTACAATAAGCGTCGTAACTTAAGCATTTATCGACCGATTTTAATAAACCATAACTTTTCTTACTCGGAATTAATATTTCTTTAAGATTAAATGGAAAAAAGTAAAGGTGTTTTAACAAAATGTTATATAAAAATGACTTCAAATTGGGAAAATCGAATAAAAAAAGTGTAAATCTTAGATATCTTTTAGAAAATCTCGTAGTTGCTTTGTATAAAGTATAAACAAGTGTATATCATCTTAAAGCTTGAATCTTCTTCTTTCAAAAGCCGTAAAGCAATCGAAAATCGGTTGAAAAATGGCGACGTTGTGATAGTGGGAGTGATCGCAGTACCCGAAAAACGGTTTTTAAGCGATAACTTCCGATTTTGGGGGTGTTAGACAATTTTGAAAAACACTATCGTGATCTACTCGTCAAGACCTACAACGTACACTAGGTCACTTGAAAAGTTCTTTGATTTCTGTCAATTCTGTAGGACAGTGTTATTATATTATTTTTCAATGGAATTATACCAAGTTTATATAACAAAATATAAGGAAGACAGGATTTGCTCTGTATCGTAGGAACTACACGGTCTAAGAAACTTTACTATAAGGCTCGTGTAATTGTACATACTGAATTTTATATTCTTTTGTTTTTTCATAAAATACATTGTAAGGTTTGTATAAAAATGGGCTTAAAATCCCGATTAAAAAATTAATTTCTTCATGCTGAATGCAATATTTATCCTCAGAAGATTAAAGAACATATAATATAAAAATATAATCAAAATATAGCCTTAAAAGCACTTTATATGCGACTGTTCTTCTATAAAAGAAAAAAAAAAAAAAAACCATTTCGAAAGTTTTAAAATTATTTAAATACTTAATAGTAATATTTTCCGCTTTCCGCATGAATAGCAGTAGGTCTATTGTTGGTATTGACCTAAGATGGAAGGGACTAATCCGTTCCTTTCCCATGTGACGGGCTCTGTCCCATACCAGTGCTGGGCAGTCACAGAGAATATGTCTGATGGTTTCATCGTCTTCGAGATAGTCTGCACTCTGAAGAGTCAAATAGGCCAATTTTCTGTAGATGGTATCATACAGTGTGGTGGGCAGATAGATATGCTCCCTATCCTCATATCCCTATAATAAATATGAATTCTGTACAGCTTTACGGTCACCCTGACTTTACTTTAGCAATCAGTTAGGTTTCTTTCAACTCTAACAACTTTTTAAGCCATTTTCGAATCATAAAAACCATCAAGTTTATTGTAAATCTTTGAAATCTTTTGACGATTCGACCGTAATCTAATTTCAGAATCCTGAAACACTCTTGAAATATGTATATTCTAATCGCACGCTGTCGTCATCACACCAACTGCTCTTAGTAGTGATTGATTTTATAAACTGACAAGAAGAAAACCAGAATATGTGTTGTCTATAGAGATAACTTACCTTGCTCAACTTTTCGCCCTCATGACGCGGCAATAGACCACGTAAATTCTGAAAGCCGGCATTAATGCTTTGCATGCGTCTTCGCTCATTGCTGTTGGCTATTTCACGTCTCATACGTTTTTCACTGTCCAACATGGGTTTACCATCGTTCGGTGAACTACCGCCGTCTCCACCGCCTCCATCTGCTCCCTTTGAGCTATTCAGATCCATATTCGATTGACGACGTTGTGAGCTGGTTGTAACCTGATGCGAATCGGTGGTGTACTCAATGTGATAGGTATTCTCGCCACCCGAATCTTCTAACTGCAATCTGTAATGAAGTGAATTATTGAAATGATGAGATCAGTTTATCTATGCAAATAATTTACGTTAGTATATAGCCGATAAATTTAAATAAGTAATACTATCTTAGGAATTTGAAAATGTCAATTTTGTAAGAGTAATAATACAAAATGTATTACAGTCTTAAGATAAGTGACATACGATGGTAGAGAATCTTGAATCTTAAGATCTTAATTCTCACATTTCGGTTTATATAAAATCAAAGTCCTATACCTAGCGTTCTCTAGAGCAGCTTTGAAAGAGCTAAATGACGCAACCCTATTTATAGCCACCACTATTAAGCTGATACGAATAGAATATTATTGTTTATAAATTGTAAATGAAATGCAAGTAACTTTTACAAACACACTCGAGCGAGCGTACACACACACACACATACGTAAAATTCACATCATGCACAAAAGCATTGAAAAATTCATTCATTCATTCATAAATTTACAATTCCATTCAATTCAACTTTAGTTTAGACCGCACACTCACATAGACGCTCACACACAACACATACACTAAAAAAAAGCAGCGTTCAAGTCACACAGCATCAATTTACGTACAAATAATAAAAATAAAACAACAACTAAAGCCAAAGCAGTGCAGCCAGCGGCAGCAGCATAAAAAACGCTGCTGCCAGTTTGTGAGAGCGCAGAGAGCGGCGGTGTGTTCGAGTATGAGAGAGCGCGTTTGGTCAGGCCAGCTGTCAAACATGGTTGCATTTTGATTGCAGTCAACTGCATTTTTATGCTGCCGCAGTCGACATCGACTGTTGCGCTGCGCTGCCGTTGTCAGCATAAGAATTTCAAACCAGTTTTATCGAATCCAACGACACAAAACAGAAGAAAAACACGTTTGGAAGATTTTTCAAACCAATGTTGGCTTGGTATCTAATGAAAAGCGTTTTTCACATAGACATACGTGTATGTAGCTCTGAGTAGCCCAACATATGAGCGCGCCATATGAATGCACGCTGCCTCATTGTTGTTGCTGTTGTCTGTGTTAAAGTTGCAACACCGCATTCCAGCAGCAGCAGCAACAAAAGAGTAGAAGTTGAGGCAAGTAGTATAGTGTAGTATAAACAACAAACGTTGGAAATAGAAAAATGTTAGACTTGGCGTTGTTGTTGCCGTTTATTTTTAGCAACAACTCAACAACTAGCTCGCAAAGGTCGTTCTCCGCAGCATTTTCTGTTTTGCTTCTTCTTCTTGTCCATTTTGCGGCGTCGCATCGTAGAGATCTTTGGCAATGATGATGTTGTTGCCCCATAGTTTTGCTGCAAAACTTGCAGAGGCGGATGTTGGCTCTTTATAGGAGATGAAGAATGCTGCAGCTAGGCTAGCTGGTTTGCACAACATAAAAGATAGTAAAACTAATGCAAAAGGTATGCAATATACTCTCAGTACTCTTTTTAAGGGTATATCTATTGTCAAAATCATAAAGTGTTTATTAATTGGTCCTAGACTCTAATAGAATCAAGGATAGAACTTTCAGCTGTTGACCTCTGGCTTATTATTTTGTGATGACCCTCTGTAAGGTCTTTAACCCATTTTAGCGTTTTTGACGGCTAGAAGAAACATCCATCTGCATGAAATCTACGGCGACATTGACATAGTCAAGCGGATAAACATCTAGCGTCTTTGCGATCTTGGTCATTTTGTTCGTATGGTTGAAGAAATCCAGCAAGTAATGTTGTGGCTTTTTGTGGAAACTCTGCGAGGAGGTAGCCCTGCTTCCGATATAAGAATCGGGTAGTCAGCAGTGTCTTCAGTGTAATGAAGTGAAGAAGAAAACTCGGCAAAGATGTAGCCCTTACTTTCGATGGAAAAATCGAGTTGTCAGAAGGGTCTTTGGTGTCATGGAGTGGAGAAGAAAGCTCGGCGAAGAGATAGCGTTTGCTTCTGATAAAAGAATCAGGTAGTCAGCAGTATCTTTGGTGTCATGAAGTGGAGAAGGAAATTCGGCGAAGCTATAGCTCTTGTTTCCGATGGAAGAATCGGGTAGTCAGCAGTATCTTTGGTGTCATGGAGTGGAGAAGGAAACTCGGTAAAGACATGGTCCTTACTTCCGATGGAAGAATTGAGTAGTGAGCAGTATCTTGGGTATCATGAAGTTGAGCAAGCATGCGAGAAGCAGACACACCGGGAGGGAGGAAATATCTCCTAGAGCCTTTAAGACATATCACTCATCGTGCGCATAACTAGATAGTTAGGTAAAGGCGGCAGTTGGGACCTTTGGGATACCGATGGGAGTAAGTGATAAGGATATAGAATAAACATGAAAAATTGGGAAAAGTGGAAAGTGCATGGACATGCTTAATTGATGATTCGTACCCACAACCTCTGGGAATACAAACACATACTCTTTATTTTATCACATATTAAATATCAAAAATATAATATCTGATTTAGAGAGACTCCTTGGTATCTTAGGAATAGGAATCTACATAAAGTCCTAGCTAACATAGGTTTCACATGGTACACTATTAATAATTTGATCGCAGATATGAGAGTAGATTGGAAATCCATCCCAATTCGTAGCGGGTCATAGACCAAGGTAAAGGCTACAAAAGTTTAGGCGGCATTTGGGACCTTTTGGATACCGATGGGAGTAAGTGATAAAGATATAGAATAAACATGAAAAATTGGGAAAATAGGAAAGTGCAGGACCATGTTTAACGTGGGATTCGAACCCACAACCTCTGAGCTGTCGCTATGCTATCGAGGTCGCTGGAACTGCAGTAACAGTCCATAAATAGATTTTGGGCAACGTTATGAGACACAGACAATTGGGTCGAAGCTCAGACGCGGCTTTGGCGGGCATTTTTATCAGTTCACTCACTCGAAGATTTTGCTGAAAATTGGGCTTAGAGACCAGTGACTGGAGAGGAAGGGAGATTATATAATAATAATAATATATAGATATAACTTTTGAGCTGTAAATAGGAAAATCCAGGACCATGCTTGACGTGGGATTCGAGCCCATAGACTATCGAGGCCGCGTAAAAGTAGATAAAATTTTGGTAACATTACCGTCTGTGACAAAGAGACATCGGAAAGAATGAAATCACTTCAAAAGCCATTAAAAGGTATTATTGCGCTTGTCTACACCCGCGAAGTTACAATTGGGGAGCACGCAGCTGAAATGTGGGGATGTGGTCTTTGTCTACTTCAAAGATGCACTTTAAAAGACAAAAGCTGGAGATACACTGCCGCGCAAAAGTTACCGGCCACTTCAGAAATTATACGGAATTGATTAGCGAACTCTTAAAGAGCTTTTAGCGTATTTTAAAATTGATCGAATAAGGATATTGATTAATCAGCAACATAAATTTATCAATAAACTAATAACCAAGACAACGATCCGAAACCCTCATCCAAACTCTGCAAAATCTATCAGCAAAATAAACAAAAAGATAGAACGTTGAAAATCATGGAGTGGCCTGCACAATCCACAGATCTACATCCAATCAAACTTCTTAGGAAATAGTCTCTGTCTTCGAAATAAACTCTCTTGATTGCATTAAAAAAGACGTAGGAGCAGCTCCACTGATCTAAATCCAATCGAACTTCTTTGGGATGAACTTGATTGTCAAGTCAGGAAACAGTATCTGTCTTCAAAAGAAACTCTCTGGATTGCATTAAAGAAGACGGTGGAGCTACTGGAACCAACAGTTCTTGCAAAACTTGTCAACAGAATGCCTCGAATCGTCGAAAAAGTGTTGAAACCTAAAGGTGGATATTTTTTCACATCCTATCAATGTTTCAAACGTTTATGATAATTTTTTTCAATTTAAGGGAGTAATCAGTGGCGAAGCGAGAGCGTTGAATGTGGGGCATGCTGTGCCTCAAAATCCAACAAATTACCGACTGCATGAATAGTAATTGGGTAAAAGTGATTGAATATTAAGTGAAGTATCCGAGATTTGCCGACTGCTGGATGTTTGGGGGTGTCACACCTCACACAGCCCCCGCTCGCTACGCCCCTGGGAGTAATAATTAGGTGTCCGGAAACTTTTACCCGGCAGTCTACAAACAAGGAAATTTGATGGAAAGTGCAGTTGTTATGCCAAAAATGCTCTCTGTTTCTCGACTATTCACATACTTCTACTTAAACAGCCATTTATCCGGTTTTCTGACATAAATTTTACATGTTTAAAGGATTTAATTTAAAATCAGAGCTCTAAGATCATAATCCTTGTTCAACAAGTCAAATACAAACTCCTTGCTTAAAGAGGACTCCACGACTTTACTCCACACGACACTTGTTGCTCCTAGCTTCATCCAATGTTAAAATGTAGCTTGCTCCAAAAGAGTATAAAATCTTCTGCTATGAACATTTAGTTTTTGGCCTTCTTTGGTCAGCCAAAAGTTTCAAGAAACTACGTCTAGTATTCTCTGCCTTTCTGTGTCAAAGTGTGCGTGAATTGTTGCCCCCATTGCCCAGCAGCCCAAAAATGCCCCCTGTCTGTTGTGGCCTCGCTTTGTTTTTGTTAGCCGAGTTGTTGTTGTCGCTAACGTTTTGTGTTTTAGTGCACGTAGACATGCAAGAAACAGCTGTTGCGCTTAATTTACAAATCAAATTTAAATTTAGCGTGTTAAATAATACATATGTACGTACAAGTAACGAAAAAAACAAGAAAAAACTAAGAAAAGCGCTTGCCTATCATATTTCTATGTATGCGAGGGCGGCTAGCACAGCACAGCTGTTCCAACAGCAGCAAATAGTGTGACCCTATTCAACATGTATGCATGTAAATTATGCAACTAGCGCGGCAGCAACAAAGCCAATGTGACCCTGTTAAGCTATATTCGCAAAATATGCAGGACTGTGGCTCTCATTTAGAAAAAAGTAAACTTTGGTATATAAACGGGCTAATATCGTTTGTGACAAAGAAAAAGAAATATTAACTGAAAACTTATCGTATAGATTTTCACAATACACAGGTAAAATTTTGATAAACACTACTAGATATTCTATTCAATTGTTTGAAATATCCGGCAAATTTAGTATCAATGGTTTCTAGGATAATTTTGCTGTTGTTGTTGGGAAAGAGCTGCATTGTTCCGAACCATCAAAAAGCGCCGACGATCCTTATTCCTTGGAGTACGGAGATTGTTTAAGACCCATTGAGAGATTCTGCGTCAAGTTTGCCAAACTTATAGATGGCAGAGCTACTAAAACCCACCTTTCTCGGGTGAACTTTTTTCGAAACAGAAGCACGGCTAATAATAAATATATCTTTTAATGATACATTGCTGATGGGCTAAAAATGATTTTTGGCTTTGCACTATAGAAGTTTAGCATTTATATAGACCATCTTCCATCTGTTTATGAACCAAATGCTCATATTCCCCATCCATATGCAAAATGGATTCAAAAGATTTCTGTTACACCCCTGCCCTGATTAAATGAGAGCCCAGTCTGCGTCTGCGATTAAGCAAATTAAGTCTTGTAACGCCCATTCAAATCAGTGTGACCCTATTTAGCAAATTAGCAAATAATCAATGTGACCCTATTTAAAGTATAAGCAGCATAAAACAACAACTGCACTACGCATTGGCATTTAAATTGCAATTAAGATGCAACGTCGCCGTCAACGCTATGCCACACATATGCCAGCAATGCAAATAAAAACAAAAATGCAATTTTTGCATTTCACCAACATAAACAACAACAAAAACAACAACTACTACTACTATAACAACAAAAATGCAGCACATGACACTCAGCTGCTGCTGATGTTGGCTGCTGCTGCTGCGCTGGCTGACTCTGGGCACTGCCAGAGTTCAATGTAGTTCATTGGCCACTTTTCGCCATATAAACGCCACACACACAGACACACACACTCTCTCGTATACACGTTAAGCCGAGAAGTTACGAGTGCGCGACCAGGCCGCGCATACCGAGGTTTTTTTTTTTTTGTTGCCGTATTGCTGCTGCTGCTGCTGCCGGCCTGTGGCCTGGCCTAGCCTAACCCGGCCGGGCTCGGGATCTGGTCTGATTTGGACCACCCGCTGCACTGTAGTCCAACGAGCAAGCGACCCGTCATATATACTTACATACACATATACAGACACAAGTATATATGCATAAGTGTTTATATGCATATGTAGTATGTTTATTGGGTCATTGCTTACGTCATCATTGCAATCGTCGCACTGCTGCAGGTGAGCGAGCCCCACCAACAACAACAAGTAACAATAACAAATTGCACTCGCTTCTTTGTTGTCGCCGCTGCCTATTATTATGGTCTGTTCAATTCATAAAGATAAATACCCGAGTTATATAACAAAATGAAAATAAAATTTTTTAACCCTAAACAAAGTGCATATCCTCATCCTTGACAACGCCCTTTAAACTTATTATAAGCAGTGAATGGAGGAGTAACGTCATATTGTTATGGGTGCAAGATAATTCGCCAAATCAGCGAGCACATGTTGGTTGAATTTGTTTTTTGGGGCAATTTTAAAGTCGCAATGGTTCCTGACCCTGAAACAACGGAACTGATCCTTATGCCTTGGCGATACTGAGATTCTATAAAAACCAAAGAGGTATGTATTTTTTACTTTCTTTCTGTATTCCCGTGACGTCACACTCTGCGAGTATTCCGCGTTAAGTTTATCAAACCTACAGGTGGCAGAGTTGCTTAAATCCACCTTTTTCGGGTGAACTTTCAGTCTACAATGTGTAGGCAACCTAATCGGTATCGTTTGAAAAAGAAAAAAAATTTTTTTAACCTATGTTTATTATAAGAAGCCAAACAGTTGATTAGGATATTGGGTGCATTGTAGTTGCCTTAAGAGATGTCGCCAAATGCCACAAAATTTCAATTGTTCCAAAAGATGAACTAGTTTTTGTTTTCCTTGTTCTTTCGAGTACCAGGATTGTATTAAGCCAGGGAGAGTCTGCGTTAACCACCTACAGGTGGCTGAGCTGCTAAGCCCCCCACCTTCTCGAGTCAACTTTCAGTCTACAAAGTGAAGCTAAGTTACTCGGTATCGCTTGAAAGATTTGGATTGGATGCTTTGTAGTTGATTTAAGAGATGTACTCAAGTTGATTAGGATATTGGATGCCTTCTAGTTGATTTAGGAGACGTCGCCTAATGCCATAAAATTTCACTGGCACAATAAATAACATAGGAATAATGCTGTTCCTGAACCTGAAACAACACAACCGATACTTATTCCTTGGAGAGATTCTATAAAATCCAGAGAGGAATTAATTTCTTTTAACCGTGGCGTCACACTCCGCGAGAATTTTGCATTTGTTTTACCAAATCTACAGGTAGCAGAGGTGCTTAAACCCACCTTTCTCGGGTGAACTTTCAGTCTACAACGTATAGGTAAGCTTCTCGGTATCGTTTGAAAATTTTTTGAACCTATGTTCATTATAAAAAGTCAAGCATTTGAGTATTATATTGGATGCCTTGTAGTTGATTTAGGAGATGTCGTCAAATGCCACACAATTTCATTGGAATCTTAAGATGAATTAGTTTCTTTTTCTTATTACTTCGAATACACCGGGAGTGTACAAAAATTCAGGGAGAGGAGAGTTTGGGTTAAGTTTACCAAACCTACAGGTGGCAAAGCTGCTTAAACCCACATTTGTCGGGTGAACGATTAGTCTACAACGTGTGGTAACCTACTCGGTATCGCTTGAAAGATTATTTGATCCTATGTAAATTATAAAAAACCTTTGATAAGGATATTGGATGCTTATAATTGATTTAAGAGACTTTAGAAGTCATTAAATTTCACTGGTTCTAAAAGATGAACAAGTTTTTTTGTATTCTTATTGTAATGCATAAATATCATCTTGGTACTAAGCATCATCTTTCTTCTTCTTATATCCTGTTAGTCTTAGTGGAGCATATGGTCATAAGCATCATCTTTAGCGTTAATTTATTGCCCTCCTATTTTTTTAATATTGTTTCCATATAATAAAACAAGTTGACGCAATAAAAAGGACTTCATAAAAGCCAACAGTAAAACTACTTTTTAGTCTTCTTCAACAACAAAAATTGAAAAATGATGAACCCACAAATAGAACCATATGAGATAACCCTTTTTTTATGGTTACATGTTTATGATTAAAGACATACAAATTTCACTACCACAAATAACAGGCCAAGTCACGCAGTTGTAATCAAAACTCCCAGGCATATATAGAGTATTGTAGTAAAAAGTTTGCAAACATGTGTAGATACTTATGTATCTATGTATATAATAATGTATGTATGCATATCTTTTGTGTGTATGGGTGCAGCTCTTAATGAGAAATGCTG
Organism: Chymomyza amoena; assembly: GCA_037043745.1. Taxonomy (NCBI): domain Eukaryota; kingdom Metazoa; phylum Arthropoda; class Insecta; order Diptera; family Drosophilidae; genus Chymomyza; species Chymomyza amoena. The sequence continues at coordinate 170,753 of JBAMAX010000904.1, read as the reverse complement.
GCTGACTGCAACGCAATAAACTTTACCACTTGCGTAATGTGCAACAAAGTAAGTAAATGAACTAATGAAAAGTTTAGAATCGCAAACGAAATGCGCATGCAATACGTACTATGTACAAATATACAAAACTATATATATATGTATGTATATGAGGGAGACAAGCAAATAAAACATGGGCCTGCCATTTGGCGCCACATTTGCAATAAAAATATAAACAGAGACAGGCAAATGGCAGGTGGCAAGGGGGTAGGATTAGGGGTACTTGCAAATTTGAATGGTACGCTTATGTAAGCGCGTTGGCGCTCAAACTGCAACGTTTTTAAGTGCCCCATTTGGCAGAGCGAGAGGTAGACGCAAATACACATACACATTCGTACACTTGCAACCATAAGTCTGCGTACAGTGGAAAAAATAGCCAAACTGTGACTTAAGATAGTTGTTTTGAAAACCCTAAAAAATACTTAGCTCTAATAATTATAAATTACTTATATTCCCATTACTCACTGATCAAGGAAGTGACCTGGGTGTAGTAGGACCTAGGACAAAATATTACGAACCTCTAGGCAGACACACCAGCATTTTCCAAGCTTAAGTCTGTGCTATTGGAAGATGTGCAGAGTTCAATCTGCAAAAAAACTACCATGACAAGGATATTACCATCCTGTCTGATAGTAAAGCAGCTATATAGGCATTAAGCAAAGCCAAGATCACATCAAGGCAGGTCAAAGAAGTGAGAACGTCACTGGATAATTTAGGATCTAGGAATAAGCTCACGATTAGATGGGTTTCAGGACATAACAGCATTCCTGGAAATGAGTAATTTAGGATCCAGGAATAAGCTTACGATTAGAAAGGTTCCTGGACATAACAACATTCCCGGAAATGAGCTGGCAGATAAACTTGCAAGGACCGGTGCAGCAAGACTGCTAATCGGTCCTGAACCACACTGTGGAATTGGTAACCACGTGGTACGGGACCTACTGAGCATAGAGGAGTACAAAAAACGACTGCTTTACTGGGCAGAGATACCAGTCAAAATCCCTCCTCTCCAACTACAACCATAAGACAAAGTCATGGTAACGCACGGGAAGAACACCGTGAGAAACCTGACGTGTCCTCTGACGGGACATTGTAGGCTCCGCAGCCACTTAAACAAATTGGCATAGTGGACTATGTCGCTTCTGTAGCATGGAGGAAGAAACTTCTTCGTATGTATTATGTAAATGTATGCCTCTCCTGGGCATGTAAGGTCTCCCACCAGAGATCATTGTTACCATAAGTCCAAACAAAATACTGCTATACCTGCAGACCTTTGGAATTTTGGGAGAGCTCTAAGCCACAAAGGGGGTACAATAGATCCAACTGGGTCGCAGTACCTTTGTACACCCAATATATATACTTATATTCCCCACTGTACGCCCCAAACTTATGTGAGCCAGTGTGCTCAACATGCGTACGTGCACTACGCCGTAGTAGTAAGAAAGACAACAACAGCTGTGTTGTGTTTTGTTCTAAAAGATACACTAATTTGCTTAAAATAAACGCTAAATGCCAGCAGCACAGCTGATGTTTGATATCATTATATACAGCGCACCGGCATAAAAATAAATTTTTCTGTGAGAGTGAAAATAAAACTGTAAAATTATAATACAATTTGCAACGTTCAAGAAACTATAAAGCAACAGACAGTAGCAGCAGCAGACGTCAGGGCGGTGGCGTTGTGCCCCAAAAAATCTGTTGTACACAAAAATCATGTGTTTTTCATAAACAAGCAGAGAGAGAGAGAGAGATACTGAGAGCGCGTACAAATGAATACCATGCGCAGGTTGCCAATAAACACCGCATGCAAAAACATTGTGAAAAAAGAAACATACAGCCCAAGCGAAACGTTTGAAATATGAAACACTAAACACTAAAACGAAAAACGGCTGCGAGCCATCGCCCAAAAATTTGCGCAGCAGCTTTTTATCTGCCTCTTTCCAATTCTACTATTTCTTCTTATTGTGCAAAAATATACATACATACACATATAAGTTTTTTGCAAACTTTTTTGCCGCTGTTGCTTTGTCTCTCGCTCATACCGAAACGAACACAAACACAAGCGCAGCTGCAATCTTTTTGTATACGTTTTTTCAATGAAACGTGTGTAGTAGTAACGAACGAGCAATGTGGCGGCATCTGTACTTTTGCAAAATTCCCCACTTGCTGTGTTTGTATTCGCGCGCTCGCTCTCTCACCAATACAAAAGCGCGCAACAAGCTTGGTGCAATGCAAATATACTCACAAATACACATGCATATCTGCACTGACTCTTATATACCCAAGCAAACTGGGGAGCGGCTTTGTTGCCCGAGTCTTGGCAAAAAAACAAAAAAAAAAACTTAAAAGCGTATGCATAAGTATGTGTGTGACTGACATTTGCATTAGTATGCAGCAGGTCTAAAAACTTCCAAGCGTGGCAGCTGACAACGAGATACGTTGGCAATTCCAATGTGTGGGGAAAACAACGGAAATGACGCCACATGCAATGTGTGGCAGCGAGTGCTGCTTGCAGCAACGTCTCGTACATTTCAAATTTTTGGTCTAAAACGTAATTCTACACTAGCTGGCAAAATATTTAGTGCACTGGCGGCAATTCTTAGAATTACTTTAGAGTATTTATGGCTGTAAATTACATTTTTGTTTATACAAAAAGCTGTCAGCTGTTTCGCGGAATTGATAAAGTAAACAAAGTTGGGTGACTGACTCTCGGCTGCTCTCACTCATGCAGTTATACAACGCAAACATATGGAAAATGCCTTCTTATTGATAAGAGCGAGCACAGTCTTGAGGGAGGTGGGAGGTACTGGCTGGGCACAGGCAAAAAGAAAAAATATTTATACGCATAATAATCGAAACGATTACTACAACTACAAACACACTTTACAGAATGTGAGTGTGTGTGTGTAAGTGGGCTGCAAAACATATGCTGAGGCTGATAAGCGACATGGCGATTGCCTTCCTTCCTTACGTACACATGTGTGTCATATAGCAAACATATGATTTTGATAAAGGGCTGGCTACACTTTCGCTTTACCTCAGCTGAGCTGCTGCTGCGGGGTGAAATGAAGAGAAGAAATCAACGTCGATCAAGAGTAACATAAAAAAAAAAAAAACTGTACATGCAGCACTCCGCTCGCTCTTCGCGACCTTTTTTTTTAATTTCATTTCATTTTCTACCTTTTTCTCAACGCAAGGTGGTTTGCCTTTGCGTTGGTGTGCGCTGCTGCTCTTTCACACGCACACTCAGGTAGCAGACCGACCAAACCGAAAACGCTACAAATCGTGCCATAAGCAACGAACATATGATTATAGACAATATACCGGTACAGCTGATTTTATTTCAACTATGTAGAAAAAAAGTTGATTAGGCAACACTATGAGATTTGATAAGCACCGGCGACGAGCTGGCGACAGCTCGCAGCTGTTTGAACATGTGAGCAAGAGAGAGAGAGAGAGCGAAAAAAGAGAGCGCGCGTTTATTTGAATGTATCGAGCAACTAGCGCGATCGCTACGCCATAACATTTAAATCTTAAAATAAATGTGCCAGTTTTTACATATAGAGGGTCTAGCAGCTGTGTTTTGACTTGGCTAGGCATAATATTTTGGCGTGTAGTGTAAGTTCAAAGCTGCTGAACAAATTGACAAAAACAGCCGTTTTACAATATGGCAGACACATGTGTGAGCGAACAACAACAGCAGCAAAAACAACAATACAAGCAGCAACAAGAAAGAAAAGAGCAGAAAAAAAAGTAGCGTCACTTTTTCCAGTCATACGAATAAACGGGAATAGTGTGGAAATGGAATGGAATGTCAAATAAACGTTTTCCATGTGTGTGTGGAATATCTGTGCGCGCGTGTGTGTGTGCTCAGCAGCTATATGTGTGTTGGTGGTGGTGTTTTTGTGCCGCATTTGTTTTGTGCGGCAAAACAGGCGGCAAAAAGTTTTCTGCTTTGCCTTACGTTCGCTAGAGTTGTCGCGCAACCAAATAGTACACACTAAAAGAGCGAGCGAGGCAAAAATAATCAATAATTTGCGTGATAAAAAATGCAAGCAAAGTTGCTGCTGCTGCGCTGTGACTTTTGTTTGTATTTATTTTTGTAGCTTATTTTAACGGAACTTTTTTTTATTTATTATTTTTTTTGTTACTTACTGCAGCTCTTCATCCAATTCCTCTGCGCTGTTATATTCGGCGTTTTCCAATATTACTTCTTCTGTTTTGATGGCTAGTGGCACTGGTACAGCAGACATGTTTTGTTAATTTGTGTGTTTGTTTTTCTGTTTGTTCTTTGTTGATACAGTCGAAACTGTATTTAAATTGTACAAACCACGTGGTTTTTGCTTTTAACTATCTTGGCGTCAAATTGTAAGCACTTTTAATTTATATTTTAGCCTTTGCTTTGTTGCAAATTGAATTTGCGGTATTTGTTGTTGTTGTTGTTATTATTGCTCTCTACGCTTACTACGCGTTTACAATCGATCGTTGTTTGTGTGTGTTATTTTTTTGTTGGTTCGTTGTCGTTTTCGTCGACGTATTCGTCGTCGTCAGCTGGTCTTTATGGGCCTTCAGCTGCTTTTGTGTTTAGCGGCAAATTGTTTGCAGACACATACACACACTCATACACTAATACGCACACAAAAATACTCATCTACGAGTTGAGAGAGAGAGAGAAACCAACACACACCACACTACTAACACATGTAGACACAACAACCCGCCGAAAGAAATTTAGCGCGTCGTTGTCGGCTCTGTTGATTGCTTATAAAGCACTAGAAATTTTCACCAACTTTTCGCAATAATTTGCAATATTATCTTTATTTTTGTTTAGCTTGTTGTTGTATTTTGTTTTGAGCAACTTCACTTTTGTATAGATGCACATACACATACACTCTCAGATAAATATATATGTATAAGCAAAATGGTTGCACTGTACGTAGACCGCGATTTAACAAACATCCGCGCACGTCCGTACAACTCGAGTTTATTTTTGGATTTAAATTCAGTTGTTTCGTTCCATTTAGAGCAAGTTCCAATGAGCTAGTCCAATGAATTGAACTGGTCTCTTTTGTGGTTTGTTCTCTCGCTGTGTTCATTTGAGCGCAGTAGTGATGTGCAACGATATATTCATGAAATTATCGTTATTGCTACAATTCAAATTGTGTTAACACAATTTGAAGAAAACTTCTATTCAAAAGCATTTGTAAAATATTTTGAAAATTTTATAGTATCATATTTATTTTCTAAACATTCACAGCCAGATATTTTTCAACTGCATCCAATTTCGGCGCAAATTAAAAACTTATATGTTTCCTATCCTTTTACTGCACGGAGATTCTATATAAGAGGAAATTGGTATAACTGAATTTAATTTTATTTATTTATTTATATTTTATTTATTTACCTAACAAGTTGTTTTAGCTGCCAGTCATTTTCAGATATAAGCGCACATTTTTTCAAACTAATGTAAACGAATTAGACTAAATTTAAATAGTCATCTTTTTTTAAATACTCAACATAAATATTTTTTTTACTAACATTTATAAACAAAACAAAAGCAAAAAAAAAATAGATAATTTTATTTCTAGTATTTAGTACTAAACCTAATACTAATTTAACGAGCTGTACTACTGGGGCCTTCGACTCAAAATAAATATACAAAAGTATTACAATATGAATATTTAACAATATATATTTATATGGTCATGCAATGCAAAACAAATTTAAGTTTTTGTTTTTTCACTTTTGTATTGTTCAATATTCGAATTTTCTTATTTCAAACTATTTAATTTAACGGATTTCTTATATCGTAAAATTATTATTTTGGTTTCTCACAGCACTAACCAGAGCGACAAAGCAGCAAATGAGAGCAGTGAGCATTTATTGAAAAGGCGGAACGAAATGGAAAGTTCCGAAACAAAATGGATTCACGCACTGCTTGCATGGCTCTCAAACTGTACATAAAGCAGTTTATTTTATAGCAGTCAGCTTCTGTCATTAATATTTAAACAGAAATAAATGAAAGCATATGCGGTCTAACTGAAAATTATTTAGTTTTCAACTTTTTTTAGATTTAAACTTGTTTTAGATTTACTATCGCTTATAAATAAATACACAGCTTATTATTTCCAAATAAGATATTTTTAAGTATTTAGTCAATTAAAGTTCATTCAAAAGGAAAATATGGAAATATTAGCAAACTATTTTGTACACTTCAGCAGTTGGTTTGCTTCGCAGCCTAGTAATAAACTTTGAGCTTAATTCGCAGCAAAGTGAAATTTAAGTTTACTTAATAATCTAAAACACCGAAAAATTTGTTTAAAAAATAACAAACTTGCTATAAATCATGAAAATAATTTTTTTTTAGCCTGTTGCTCTGGCTTCATTCTTTATATTTTATTTTTGTGCAAGTAATTTTTTTTTAGTTTTAATATTAGACATAAAACCATAATGTGGCTATGTTTAACTTAGTTATTTTCTATTAGATTATAGCCTTAATTTTAAATAGATTAATTGCCAATGAACTAAACAAAATAAAATATAAAAAAAATAAATACAAAATTTGTCGGTATTTTAGTACAGTGAAAGTGTTATATTTCGTATTTTGTTTTAAAACAAATTTCGACATTTTTCAGTTGGCCAACTACGGTCACACTGTCAACGACTTCTTTTCACAACAAACTCGGCCACAAAATTTACAAACTACGAATTACAAATTAAACTCGAATAAATGCACAATACAACAACATAAATAAATAAAAGCACAACAAATACATAATAATAATGTAATTATGTTAAAATACATCAAAAGGCAAACAAGTAAGTGCGCATTAAAGCATTTCTGGCTGACTCTGCGCTGCTTGCGTATGCAAAATAGTGTGTGTTTACCTTATACGGCTTTGTGTACATTGGTGTCATCAATTAAATATTTCTTCTCTTCTTCAACACTTCGTATTGTTATTCATTCTTGTTTCTACCCAAACAGGCCGCCGTCGTAGCAGCGCTCGTGATGATGATGCCACCATTACCAATGCGAACTCTGATGTGGTTGATTGTGCAGCAGCAACGACGCAAAAACGTCATTCGCTGCGCTCTACAACAAGTTTCTGTGATGAGATTTTCTTGGAACAGTTGACGGCAGCAGAGGAGGCGGCCGCAGCGGATGCAGTTAGCGTAAACAGTCTAACCAATGGGCTGCTTAATGTGGGTGCCGATGAAGGTAATTAATATGCCATAAATAATGTGTGCAATGCAAATTAGAGTTGGGAGCGTGGCAAAACGCGTAACGAAAAGACAGAATTGTGACAACAAGTTGAAAGCGTAACAAAAGAGACACGGTAAACTAATTGAAGGACATTTGTAGAACGCAGGAATGTAGAAAATTATGTACTCTAAAGAAGCGGCCACGAACGAACTGCAGCTTTAAAATTTAGAGACAATCAAAATGTTTATGAACGAATATGACGTACGCTGATTCACAATCATGTCAATGATGTCTGTTTCCGTTGACTAATTCCGCCCAACCCTAATAAGAATTGCGCATTTTTAAAGCTTATCACGTTTTTTAACTCTCACTGTGTACTTTTTCCACACAGATATATTTAAATACAACTCGAGGCTATCTATGACTTTGCCGGCAATTGTCAGTGATCCCAATTGCTTAAGCTATTTTGTGCAGTATTTGGAAACTCGTAATGCTTTGCCACTCATCAAATTTTATCTGGACATTGAGAACTTTAGGCGTGCGGCCTTGACGCAACTGGAGCGAGAGGAAACCACAGATAGCGCTGAAAAGCTACAGAGAATTAATACAAATGCTGCTGAAGCAACCGATGTACCTGAACTGAAGACCCTCTGCGATTTGTCTATGCGCAAGCCGCTGACAGATGATGAAAAAAGTCGCATCTACGCGGAAACCAATAAACAAATGTACAAAAACCATTTGCCGCCAAATGCGCATCATCGTCTAAAGGCCAGCTCGGAGTTGTCACTATGCAGCCATCTGAGTGATCAAAGTGAACGCGCCATTAGCGCTGCTAGCATTAAAGATGCCATTGCTATATATCAAAAATATTTGATAGTCAATGCGCGTCAATTTGTGGAGCTGCCTATTGGCATACTTGCGCACATTTCCCTGCTGCTCTGTGGCAAGAGCACTGCGGCGGACATACCTGCCAGCTGTTTTGACGAGGCTCGTGATTATGTGCTGCAACAGCTGGAGCGTGAACATGTGCAGGGATTTGTGCAGAGCAGCTACTACTGCAAATATTGTGTAGAACTTATAGATGGCGTAACTGGCGGCATTAACATATGTGACATACTCTACAGCGAGTTGGCGCTTTTCTATTTTACCGAGTACCTGGAACAGCAGCATGAACGTGAACGTGAGTGCCTAGAATTTTGGATAATGGCTATAAACTTTCGCAAAAGCTTTGCTTCCTCGGCCGCTGATACAGAGCAAGCGCGTGCCGATGCTATGATAATCTATGATCGCTATTTCTCGCTGCTTTCTGAATCTCGTCTTTGGATGTCGGATAAGCTGCGTTCACAAGTTGAACAAACCATATGTGCACCTGGACAATTGGCCTATGCTTTTGATTTGGCTTTGCTGGTCACTGCCAAATATTTGGAGCAAAAATATTTTGCAGATTTTCTCAAATCGGATATATTTGCCAATTATGTGAATGAACTAAAGGCCAAGCAGGTGGCAACTGCGGCAGTAACTCAATTGGAGCCACAGGCGCTTGAACAAAGCAAGTTGAGTCTGCGCAGAACGCCTAAGATCTCTGCACAACAGCGTCACCGCAAGACGTTATCCATGACAGATTATACGCACATTTCACAGCACAATACATTGCTGGCTTCAATGGATAACAATGCCAAGTCAGGCACAAATATGAACATAGATTCCCGGCAGCTAACCAATCCGCAATTGCTTTGGCAGCGACCGGCAGGAGCTTTAAAGTTTGGACGTGTTAATTCACTGGGTCGCTATGAGCGGGACTTTGAAGCTGTGGATCAATTGGCGCATAAGACGCAAACCTGGTCGCTTAGTTCTAGTGGCAATAAAATCAAAAACGCTATGCGTAAGTTGGTTAATTTGCCGGAGGATAATGTGCAAGAGGAAATTGCTTGGCAGGTGGCCGAGATGATTGTCAAGGATGTGACCAATGTGACCTTAAATGGTCAAGCAACTTCTATGTAAACGAATTTGGTTTATTTTTATACTTTCGCGCTTTCAAGCAATATATGTATGTTATATTGTTTATTTATTTAGCTTTTAAGTTTACTGTTGGCGCTCAGAAATATGGAAAGAATTGCTGAAGAATCTCGAGATATTCCAGAACAAAATGGTGCTTAGAGCGTTTGTAGCGCGATAAGTTATATACAAATAATGAGCACAAAGCTGCCTCAAAACGCTGTCTCAAAACGCTCTCTCTAAGCTTAAAACCCTTATTTATCAATGCTCTCTCTTAATTACTCTCTCTAGAAATCCTCATTTATGCTATCCATAAGATGACAACTTTTAATACTTGTATTATAAACTACTCTACTTATTATTTAAAACAAGCTGGTCTAAACACAGCTTAAACTAAGCTCTCTTTTTAGCAAAGCTTTTAAAGCTTTGATCCTGCTGGCTCGCTTGTTTGCTCTCATTTGTTATTGTAAAGCACTGGGCAAATTATGGAAGTTAACGCAAGTTTCCTTGTTTTTGTACCTATGTATATTTTTGTAGTTATATACTTATATATTTGTTTAAAACTTTAAAGCAACAAGAAAATATATGTATAATTAAACAGTTACTGCTTAATGAAGCTTAAAATATTGCTTGTATTTGTATTATATATATGCTCTATATATTCTAAAAGATTTGCATTCCGCGTAAACGCATAAACATATTTTTGCATAATGTATCTATGTAGTACTACACAGAAATAATCAGTATACAAATTGTTGAAATAAAATTTTTCTATATGAATCCAAACACAAAAGTAGTTTTATATTTTAAAACATTATTAAACATAATAATATTCATATACCAAATAAAACATTAATCCAATTGGCGGAAGAGAAGTTGGCCAAAAAAATAAACATAATTTATCCTTGAAGTTGATTTGAAGGTCAACTCTTTTTGTTTATAAGGTGCACATTAATAAATATAGCAAATTTGGTGGCCCTAACCTCTAATTTAAAATATATTGAAAAAAGTTTTTCGCCGTTGAAATTTATACATAAAAAAGCATATAGTTCGGATCACGAAGTGATCGTAGGAAGGAGAGGGAGGGGTTGGCAGAGCCAAAATTCAAAATTTAGGTCAGGTTACCACAGTGGGTCATGACTGTTGGCAAGGTGTTAGCAACCATGGGACAACGCCCATATTTTTTACTTAAGACGCCAGTAGATTTGGAAAAAAAGGAATATTTTTTTTGGAAATAGCAAAAATTAAAACGAATAAGAAGCTACATATTGGGCTCAAGGATTGAACGTGAAATATAGTATGGTATTTTACAGCTCCAATTAAAGAGAGATACGATCTCTCTGCGGTCTAAATGAATAACTTCTTAAACATTCAACAGGGACAGGGAGGATACTGTCCACATCGCCAGTTTGCATCTGATTTACAATCCCTTTGAAAGCAACATCTGAACGAGACGGCATTGCCTTCTTTTAATTTAAGTACAATCTCTTACATGTAAATATTTAATTTAATATGTACATACCTTAAGATCAAAAAGTTTCGGAAAAGGCGTTTTTTAAAAGACGAGCGCAAAATGAATCGGTATATTTTTTTTTATTAGGTTGGGAGGACTGCTTTTGACATCTTGTCATAATTTGAGCTTGATTCAATCATCCATACACTTCTGGTAGGCCTGGGCAGGGATGGCTTTGAGTTCCTTCTTCGAATTTTGTTTGATGATCTCAATGGTGTCAAAACGCTTCCCTCTTAATGGCAATTTGAGTTTGGAGAACAGGAAAAAGTCATACAGTGCCATATCTGGTGAATACGGAGCCTGAGCGACCACATTCGTTGAGTGTGGTGTTCAAAATAATACAAAAAAAATCAACGTTTTTGGCACGAGTCAGGCCGCGACGCGTTTCATGCCTAAAACTTCAACCAAAATGTGTTCGGCTGATCCATATGAGACGCCAAGATCCGAAGCAGTTTCACGAATACCGACACTACGATTTTCGAGCACAATTTTCTTCACTGCATCGACGTTTTCTTCGGTATTTGATGTTGAAGGCCGACCGGAACGAGGCAAATCAGTGACATCTTCACGACCCTCTCTGAACAATTTGTACCACTCGTATGCCTGTTTTTTGGACATGCAGTCCTCAGTGAAGGCCTTTTGCAACATCTTAAACGAATCGGCACACGAAAATTCATTCTCAACACAAAATTTCAAACAAACTCGTTGATTCACGTTTTTTTCCATTGCAAAAACGAAGAGCGTCCTTTTTTCGACTAACACCAACAGCTGCCAAACCAATACTAATAAGGCAATTGCGCTTAAATAATGACAAGATGTCAAAAACAGTGCTACCAACCTAATAAAAAAATAAATATACCGATTCATTTTGCGCGCGCCTTTTAAATCGAAATTGCCAAAAACTTTATGATCGGTATAGTATGTATGTATATTTTGCTTTTTCATCATTAAACATTTACAACTTAGCTGAAGTCACTAGAATTTTACTTATTTAAAGACTTTTTAAAACCATAAAAACAACTTAACTTTAAAAAACAACACACATCAGCACTATTAATCATTCTCCAAAATGGTGCCAGTTTCACTGAACCAACGCAATATGCGCAGCATCGTCTTGGCGGAGTACAAACAAAATGGATACTCATCGTAACAGCGTTCAGTAGCGCCACGCAAGGCCAATCCGCGACTAAATGCGCGTCCAATTTTAGCAGGTGCCATTTCTAGTGAAGACTCTAGAAAGTCCATCAACATTTCCGCCTCCTCGGATTGCGCTTCAGCGCCTGACATTAGTTGACATATAAGCGACTGCAAGCACTCAAATGGATCTCGAGATAAAATGCTTTTCCAATCAACGGTAGGAGGTCCGCGTAGAACACGCCCCCCTCCAGCGCCCATATCCAGAGAGCCACGCACCCAACCCAGCTCATGTTTTAGCGTAGGATTTGCTCTTTTGCTGCGTTGTAATCCAGCACTGGCAGCAGTTAATATTCTGGCGGCCTGCTGCACAGGTCTACGTATACGATTCCAATCCTGAGCCAGTAAGTGCATCATGTACATGGCGCCCAGACCCATGGCGGCCAGCAGCAATAGTCTATTGATCAGCATGTGAACCATGTTTCTTAAGCTGTACAACTGCGCTTACCTAAAACCCATTGGTAACGTTTCTTTGGAGCTGTTGAAATCCTAGACAGCGACACGTCCGTTGAGTCTGGCTGACAGCAAACAAATGCTCAGCAGCCTGCACACAGGCAATTTTTAAGTAAACTTGCCAATTTGGTTTTGGCCAATTCCCCTCGTTAAGGTGGGTGAGCGTTTGTTTGGCTATCAAAAAACCGGAACCAGGTTACCAAAAACAAAGCCTAAGCTAGGCAGGCTGCTTTCCGTTGTGACATAATACCATTACCGCTATTAAGTGGCATTGGCCAGGCGCAGGTTTTCAATTTCAGTTTGTAAAACTAGTTGGTTTGGTTTTTCTTGCTGTTTTCCTTGTTGGCATGAGCCAGTTTTCCATGACTTTGGTGGCTTGGTAGCCAAGTTTTTGTTTTTCATTTCATCCGCCAATTGCATAGTTTTGGGCATTTTCAATGTTGCGGTCGCGAAAATTGCTCAGGGTGAACTTTGCACGCTAGTGGGTCAACCTTATGGATTGGAGCGGGAATATGCTACTTAAGAAGATTGAGCAGCAAGAGCTGCATGTAAAATGCGAGGAAAAAGTTTCGGAAAGTTATATGTGGGAGTAAATATTCAGGGAAAAATTAGGGCAGTGGCGGGCAAAATTTATACAATCAAATATTTCTTTGTGTGAGTAAGCAGCGCAGTTAGCAGGAGCGCACAAGTGCGCAAGATCGACGATCATGTTCAAACGAGAGAGAAAATTGTTACAAGACTGCGCTGCGGCAGAATCTTGTGCCCTATCCAGGAGCGTAGAGAGAAAATCCGGGCTCGGGGGGAAGTGTGTCGGCCCCTTTATTACATTTTTTAGTTTGAATTATTGTGGTCTGCAAGTACGTCAGTGACTCCGGGCTTGAAGGAATCCATCCTGCGTGTTATTTTAATTGAGAGACTGCCCACCATTGCTTTTGGAAAAGATTCGCCAATATAGTCGGCAAGCTAATTTTTTTTAGCTCAGATTTGGAGTCAGCGATCTAAAATCATTTTCGGTAGCCCTGTTACACGAAAAGTGTTGCTCATTTTTTTGGGATATAGTTTGATCTGTGCAAAACGTACGTAATATCAGAGATTACGAAGAAAGTCAGATCCAAGCAGAACGACAATATGACGCCATGTTCGGCTGTCTCATCTCCTGAGCACTCTGGCCAAGATACAACCCAAAGCGAACTTCCGAACTCCTGCAATTCATTAAGAGCAGGAACTTCCGAACTCCTGCATTTCATTAAGAGCAGGAACTTCCAAGCTCCTGCAATTCAGAGCAGGACTAGGATGGGAGCAGGAGTTGCAAAGAGACACTGCGACTTTGACCCTTTTCTGTCGCAGCTGCGAGAATGAGGAAGAAGTAGAAAGCATCCAACTCCAGTTGTGTGACTGTCCTTAAATTCTTATGAAAGCCGTTTTCTTTGAAAGCCTGGGCAGTCTGGCAACTCTGCCTATAACGAACTTGAATCTTCTTAACGAATCCTCAAAATGGTTCAGCAAGCCGGATGATTAGAAATTGGGCTAGCTTTTTTACCTCCCACACACACTCAGCATTTATAACCTAATCTCCACTCCATTCAGCTCTCTTTACTCCTCCCTGTGTTACCAATAACGTTAAGTTCAATTCTGTAGAACTCGCGTACCGCCTGTTTTTATGAGCGAAGATCTTGGGACTAGAACAATTTCCAGATCTATGGTCAACTCTCAAAATCTTCGTTTCGAATACTTTCAGTAACACGATTTCAATAGATTGCTTGATTTCACAGGAACCATATTATTGTAAGCTTTTCAACTGCATTGGGAAATGCAAAAGTTTTTCTTTATTTTTTTAGCTGTTGCACATCCAGAGTAAAGCTCCAAACTATAGCCTATAAATATGCGGCTAGTTGCAGCGCCGCCTTCAGTCGATTTTTGTTAGCGCAACGCGCCGGTTGCAACCAACTAATGGTATTGCGGTAAACGCGGAAAACTCTTGGAAATAATAGTGCAACAGTGCTGAACTAGCCGAACCACTTAGTGTGCTGCGATTGCGCAATTCGCACATACACGCCAAAGAGGAAAGTGAAAGCAATTGCATAGACAGACAGTTGTAATTGTGCCACAAAATGTATTATGCGGTCATCTTCTTTGCAACGCTAGTGTTGCTCTTCCTGTTCAGTGGCGTGCGTAAACCAGCCAAGTTTCCGCCAGGACCCAAATGGTATCCAATTGTGGGCAGTGCTTTACAAATATCGCAGCTACGCCTACGTTGTGGCATGTTTTGTAAGGTAATCGACGAGCTAGCCAGGCGTTATGTGAATCCTTATGGACTGTATGGCCTTAAAATAGGCAAGGACAAGGTGGTCATTGCTTATAGCAATGATGCCATCAATGAGATGATGACTAATGAGGATATTGATGGCAGACCCGATGGCATATTTTATCGTCTGCGCACTTTTAACAATCGTCTGGGCGTTTTGTTAACTGATGGCGATATGTGGATAGAACAGCGCCGTTTTATTTTGCGTCATCTGAAGAATTTTGGCTTTGCGCGCAGCGGCATGATGGATATTGTGCACAATGAGGCTAGCTTTCTGCTGCAGGATTTGGGGGAGCGTGTTAGAGCGCAGCGCGGCAAGCCCGCCTTGATTGAAATGCATGATTTGTTCTCCGTATATGTGCTGAATACACTTTGGTGCATGTTAAGCGGCAAACGCTATGAGCGCGGCAGTCCCGAGATAACGCAGCTTATTGAGATGTTCTTCGAGCTTTTTAAAAATATTGATATGGTGGGCGCTCTATTTAGTCATTTTCCGCTGCTGCGCTTTGTGGCACCCGAGTACTCCGGCTATACGGCTTTTGTGGAAAGTCATAGAGCGTTATATGCTTTTATGCGCAAAGAGATTGAGCTGCATCGCAGCAACTATCGTAATTATGATACGCCACGTGATCTCATGGACAGCTATTTGCGCGCGCAAGAGGAGAGTCAAGGCGCTAAGGCTAAGGAAATGTTTAGCGATGAAAGTTTATTGGCCATTTGTCTGGACATGTTTCTGGCCGGCTCGGAGACTACAAACAAGAGTTTGGGTTTTTGTTTTATGCACATGGTGCGACAGCCGCATATACAAGAGCGTGCCTTTGAGGAAATCAAAGAGGTAGTGGGCTTAGAACGTATACCTGAGTGGTCTGATCGTGCCAAGATGCCATATTGTGAAGCCATTACTATGGAAGCAGTGCGTTTTTTTATGGCACATACCTTTGGCATACCACATCGTGCCGTATGCGATACACGTTTGTCGGGCTTTGATATACCCAAGGACACTATGGTTATAGCTTGTTTTCGCGGCATGCTTACAAATGCCAAAGATTTTCCCGAGCCCGAGGTATTTGATCCTACCAGGTTTTTGGTTAATGGTGAACTTAAATTACCGGAGGCATTTAATCCATTTGGCGCGGGCAGGCATCGTTGCATGGGTGATCTATTGGGACGTCAGAATTTGTTTATATTCACCACGACTATAGTGCAAAGCTTTCGCTTGTTAGCGCTGCCTGGAAAGCTGCCCGAAGAAATACCACTAGATGGCGCCACAGCTGCGGTCAAACCTTATGAGGTGCAGCTTGTGCCACGTTCGCCGGCAACTTGGCAATAAATAAACATTGCTGCATTTTTTTTTTGAGTAAATAATTCAATAAATTTCATTGTACATTCTCTAGTTTATTAGTTTCTTTTAATTATTGTTCTCTGTTGGTTGTTGTAGTAGTTCTAACAAATGGTTTGTTTGTTGTAATCAATTCATCAATTAGCCGTTTAATTTTCTTCTTGCACTTCAGCAAACAACAAAAGCATTTTTTACTGCATTTTTTTTTAGTCGCGCATTTTTTTTTTGTAAAAATCAACATTAAAATTACAAGAAATGATTTATCTTAATTTTACAATACAAATACAATATAAGTATATAAAAACTAGCACATATGTGTATGTATGTACGTGTATATATTGCCACAAAGAAAAATTATAATATTTTATTATATATTCTATACCGTCCATTTTGAAGTCTGCTTTGTGCAGCATTTTAACAATTGCAAAGATGATTGTTCATCCTAACGCGATCTTCGCTTAATATATTTTTTTGTGTGGCTTTTAAAGCTATTTGTTTATATGCATAAGTATGAATTGTATTTTCTTATTTGGAAAACATTTTGTTGTTTATTTAAAGTTATGCTTTTGTTCGTTTTGTGGAACAATATACAATATGAAGGAGTTGCTTTAAAAAATTTGCGTATGTATTATTATTTTGATTTAAGATATTCTCACTCTTGAGCCTGTTGCTAGACACTGGGATTGGGCTAGCCCAATTGGCTACATAAGTATTGTGTATAAACTTTTATATAAGTATATGTTATATGTACATATGTATGAAGAGTCCTGGCACTGGCATTAATAAATACTTTTATTTCACTTGTGCAGGACTCGGAGTAGTACATATGTGTGTATATTCTTTACTAATCAAAACCACGTCTAACAAATCTTACGGCTACAACACAAAAAGCAAAGCAAGCGTTTTCATTGTCTTTTTTTTATAACTTAATTGCATTGGAAGCATTTCTATAAAGTAAATGTTTTTGCTTGATTTAAACTTAAGTAACTGCACCATATGCCTATAAGATATACATATTTTATATATTTTTTTGCTTGTTTATTAACTATTCATTAGATGATTTCTTTATTGTTGTTCGCACACCTCTTTTAACAGTTTTGGTCCAAATTTTCAAAGAGCATTCGATAGAGAGCTAAAGCGAATGGAAGGGAATTTATAAACTATATGCTGTGATTTGTGTGTTAGGTTTTTCGAGTGAAATAAATAAAGTGAGAAAAAATATTTAGGTATAGGTATAATGTAGTTATATGATAGGATATGTATTTTAAGTTTCGAGTGAGTGTAGCTGAGGTCTTTGTAGGATAAGGACTAGAATCAGGTAGCATTTATAGATGGACACTAAACTTTTGAAGCTACAAATTTCAATATTGACAGGCAGTGTCTTTTGCAAGTGGGAAGTATTACAAAATGGATTTATTTTAGAAAAAAAAAGTTAAGTTAGTGTCGAGCTATAAATAGTTCCTGTTAGGACTAGAACTTACAAGTACTATAAAGTAAGTCAAAATTTGTGCAACACACACAAGATCTAGATTAACTAGTCATTAAGAAATTGACATTTTATTTTCACTAAACACGCACACACGCACAGACATAGATTATATCTTTAAAGCTTGTAAAGCTTATAGTTTGCTGTATATGCATAAGAACCTCGGAACCATGGATACATTTGAAACACCCAAGACAGCATTCGCCTTGAACTGAATGCGAATGATATATAACATGTGCATTAATTGATTCATTAAGTTATTAACAAATAAATATAAAAACAGTACACAATTAAGTGATGCATTCGTTCATTTCACAACATTCATTTACAATATCAAGGCACGTCAATGATACTCAACGTTATTGATTGATGCATTAAAATACATAACTAATTCAATATAAAAGAAGGATTTGGCGCAAGACTGTATTTAACAAAATATAAATGCTCTAATAAAAAATTAGCTCAATTAAGCAACAAGTAAAAACTTTCAAATAAATTTATGACAAATTAAAATTTTTATAATTACTCGTCAAATCGTTCATTTATATTTGATAAGTTTTGATAGTTGATAGTTTTTACTCACATTAATTTCCAAGCATATATTTAAAATCATTCACACAATGATTTCACTGACATTCTTAGGATTTTTAAATGTATCCACGCGTTCCATGCTTCATGCTTATACCATATACATACGTATTACTAATGAAGTTCCCTAAAATGTTGTTGCACGGTCTGTCGACGACTCCGTTTTAGTTCTTTCGCAAGGCAAGCCTTGGCATTTGCTCGGCACAACAGCAAGCAATAATGTAGAGTATGCCAAAAAAGAAATTCAGCCCGGCCGTTTGCTTTGGTACTTTATGCATCGTTTCCTCATTGCGAAAACACTTTTCAATTTTAAAAGCGCGCGGTAGCGTTATCAAAGGCAAAAGAAACCATAATGAATACTTCAGTCCGAGTATAAAAAACATCGAGTACGGTGTAAAAAGTAGCGTGGCATAAAGCACATGTGAGGCAGTGCGTCCAATTAGTATGGCCAATGTTACAATGCCTGCCCTTCGATCGCTTTCCGCATCGCGTGTGTTATTGCTGTGCAGTATAGCTTCAGTGTTGAGAGCCAAAGGTATGGCATAGCTTATGGTTGCCCAATCCACGTGACCGGTTTGTGCCATAAAAGCAAAAAGTACCGATATGGGTCCAAAAAGTATCAGAATGACGAGGTCACCCAAGGCTATGTACTTGAAACCAATGCCGCCCGTATAGAGAAAGCTTGAAGAGAGTCCACCAAAGTAAATTAAAGCTAGATGTTCCATTTTTGCCGGGCTTATGATGGCCAACAAGACAAAGCCGCCACAGCCGGCCATATAGAGTATGGCGCCCAGGGAGACAACCTGATAAAACACATTATAATTGTTTAATAATTTGTAGATATAATATATAGTTATAAAAGCTCACCTCATCTTTTGTAAGTATATGATCGACCAGTGTGCGATCATCAGCCTTTTGTTTGTCAATGCCTTTGATAAAATCAAAATACGTATTCACCACATTGCCTGCACAATGGACTGTGACCACAGTAAAGGCGGTTAAAAAGAAGATAATTGTGGAAAACTCTGCTGACCATTGTGAGCGATATGCCAAGGCAGAGCCTAGCAATGTGGGCACTAAACTAGCTGAAAGCGACCAAGGACGTAATGCCAGTAAATAAGTTTTTAGTTTCATAAACGTTCCCGAGGAAGTCCCTGATACATTTTGACTTTCAGCCGCGTCTGTTATTTTTCCATTGGCAAGCAGCGCCGATGTATCGTGCCCACCATTTGTCTGCCGCTGCCTTGTCGGCGATGACGTTGCATGTGCCGTGTCCGTAGCGTCTTGCCCGCTTGTACTTGTTGCCATTGCGCGCGTTGGCATGAAACTGTTACGCGAGAATCACGTACTGTGTGCTGGAGAATCTTTGCGTTCGTATCTGATTGTTAGACCAATTTAGCATGACCTTGTAAGGCCAATAGGTTTCAATATTTTCGCTCGGCTTCTTCTTTTTGTTTACAATACCATAAATATTGTTCGAGCTGCTGCTGTTTTGTTTTTTTTAACACCAAGTAATTTTGTGTAAACAGTATAAAGTATTCGCCTTCAATTTACCGGCACATAAACTCTCCTGCTGCTACTGCTACCCGTGCCACCTTGTTTCAATAATCGCTAATATTGTATACACAGCATCTTGTATCAGCGTGTAGTGAGTGGGGCTGGGGCTGCTCCAACCACAAATTTCACCAACCACCTAAAAAATTTCAGCCTGTGCTAGTGCTCCAAATTGTAGGCATGTGCGTGGCCTATATATTTTCACTTTTAATTTTTCAAGTTTGTTTAACGTTTATTGCACTTTTCCGTCGCTTATTGTTAATGTTTTTAAATTATTTGATTGTATTTATAATTGAATTTCACTTGCTCTTTTTCTTATTTTGTAAGCATACCTAATCAAACAAACCACTGTCACGTCAGCGATACAGTGATGCCGATGCATAAGGCAGCCCTGGCAAGCGAATCAGCTGATTTGCATGTTTAGTGTGTACACACTTATTGCAGCCAGATTTTGTTTACAATTTGGTCATTCAAATGATTTATTAAAAAGTTTGTTAAAATAGCTAATTATGGATTACAATACGCACAAAATATGTCGTGTTTGCTTGGAAGAGGGTGCACAAACTTCCATATACAGCACAGAGTTTGCTATGATGCCCTCCGCCATGATGATGATGTGCGCCAAGATACGCGTTCGTTTAATGGAATATTTAAAGTTTACGATTGCTAAAAGTTGTTTTTTTTTTAGGTATATAAGACTGACGGATTACCCGCTGTTATCTGCAATAATTGTATTTATCGCCTGGGCGTAGCCTACCATTTTAAACAGGAGTGTGAGAACTCGGATATAAGACTGCGTCAATACTTGGGCCTACACGACAGGGGCTATGGGTAGGTCGAATAAACATTTCTTAAAAACACTATTTTTACAAAAATATTACCTCACAGCATCTGTGATGCCGCTACTAACACCGACTTTGTGGAAAAACCAAGCAACTACCTAGCTCAAACAGACCAACTCAACACAAGTGATGACGAGGAAGCCCAAGCTGAGCCCAACAAACGAAGCAAACGTCGTTCACGCTATCAACGCAAACCGGCGGATCAGCACAAAAAGCGTGGTCCCAAGCCAGTACCCAAATTACCACACACTTGCTATGATTGCCACAAGAGTTTTAAGTGCACAGCGCAGCTTACGCAGCACATACGCACGCATACGGGTGAAAAACCTTATTCCTGTAACTATTGTCCGCAACGTTTTGCGCAAAAATATAATCTCAAAGTGCACGAGCGCACACATACCGGCGATAAGCCCTTCCAGTGTGAGATCTGCTCAAAACAATTCTCCGCATTGGGTAATTTTCAGGCTCATCAAAAGATACATACAGGCGTGCGAGATCAGCTATGCCCAGTTTGTCAAAAGGGCTTCTATACTGCTGGCGATCTTTCCAAACACATGATTACGCACACGGGCATTAAAAACCACCATTGCGATGTCTGCGGCAAGTCATTTAGTAGAAGACGGGACATGCGCGCTCACAAACAGAAGCTGCATGCCTTGGAAACATCTACAACACATGATATCGTAGATGACGACGACGATGAAGCCATCGACACAGATACCGTGGGCTTAGATAATCTCAATAATGGACATTTCAAGTGTCCGGATTGCGACAAGGCCTATGATACAGCTGATAGTCTAAGTCTACATTTTCGCACGCACGCTATGAACAATAACCTGCTTTTGCCATTGGCTCCAGGGCCACCCATGACTCATCATTACCACCATCCCGCAGCGGCACCTCCGACTGCTGCAGCAATGCATCATCATGATGCACTGCATCACTTGGGGCCACCAAATGCAGCCACACAAATGGGCATGGCTGCTATGGCTCACATGCTAGCGCCTCCGCCGCCACCACCGCCAACTCCTAGTGAAGGGCGCTATACTATGCTACATCACACTGCGGCACAGCGATTACATTATTGAAAGGTTTAAAATGTAATTGGAGACATCCACAATCTATACTTCTCAATAAATAACATTCAAAGAAAATCAATGTGGCTAAAATGAACACTTTATTTATATAAAATGGATTATTTTGTCATTTTTGCTCCTTGTATTACAATAAATACATATACATACATATGTATAAAATAAAATGTAAACAAATTTGGCAAGCACAGCTTCTATAGATCATCAATTAATGCTCATTTATCTTAAATGCAGTAACTTAAAATCACACATATTTTACTTGTTTCTACAAAATACTTGTCGTTACATTGGAATTAAAAGGAAATATGAGCTATATATAAAACGGTTGTATAAAATTGTCATTTATATTGGATTGTTTGGTATTTGTTGTTATCGTTGGTATTTGGCTTGCATTGTCATAGATTTAGTTGCTTCTTTAAATATGCGTTTTGCATGCACGTACATATAAAATATTGCTTTTGGAATACATTTGGCTGCTATCACGTCTATTTAAGTTTCTCCTTGAGCCATTCCTCGGTTAATTCATCGAGCTCACGTACTTCGTAGACGCGGGTTAAATCCACCTCGCGTTGTAGAGCGCTTTTGGTGTAGGCATACATCATTTGCAGCTCGATCTGTGGCAGGAAAAGATATATGTAAAAGACATATTTGTACACTTTCAGCTTTAAACATACCTGACTATCTCGTGGTGTATAGAATATAAAACACATTGGATACGATATCCTTGAATCATCATGCACCATTTTGTATGTGTAGATTACATAGCGCGGCTGATGTCCGGGCAGCGTTTCTTGCAATTCGTCCACGGATATGTCATCTAAAAATTCATCAAGCACCACAGCTTGTTTCTCCCTGTCGACTTTTACTGATATAAAAAAATAAATATTTTTGTTATTGAATTGTCCTGGCAACATAAAGGAAGCGGCCTTACATATTAAAGCACAATTCGTTTTGCTCTTGCGAAAACGAAACTTTTTAAGTTCCTCCAAAACTTCGTCGCTTATGTCGCAAATTTTGCTATCACCCTAAAAAATGATGAATAGTAATTAATTATTATTATATTATTATTGCAAAAAAAAGCGCGCTTATCGCAAAATAACAATCACAACACAGAAGCACGCACACCGACACACACTAACAATTAACAAACAACTAACGCCAAGCATTAGTCACTAACATTGGCGCATTCAAATTACACATTTATTAACGCACCATATTTGTGTAATTAATATTTTATGTAGCACTCTGAATATATGTTAGCTTTTAGTTAATACGCTTAAAAAATTTAAATATTTATATGGGTGCGGGCAAGCACAATGAAGTTAAATGGAAATTTACAAGTTTCTTGTTCTTGAACACAATGAATAGTGTTGCAAAACTTTAAAAGTATCTCCTTTGTTTAGTGTTGGAAATTAATTTTTTTAGAACGATAGGTTTTAGTGCTTAACGGTTAATGTCAATGTCAATTTACCGTACGAAACGGCTAAGCAAAAAAATTGGTCCTTTTATATTCATATAAGAAATATAATTGGAATTGTCGTTGCTTCGCCATGTCTTTCAAGCAAATTACTTTAAATGATAAAAATAATTTATTACAGCCGGTCTGGATTGCCGGCGAACAAAACTTTAAATTAGCTAAATATTCTGCAAGCAAACGACTGCAAGGAAATAAATTTGAGGCAGTAAATATTGTTGCCACTTGGTACGTAATAAACTTTTTCCATTTAGTTTGTTCAACAACAGTTTTTTTTGTATCACGCAATTAGCGATGCCATCGCCGATATGTGTAGCTTTAGTAATAAAGCTAACAAAATTGTCGTGCCATTTAAGGATCTTGCGCGGTTGACTTTTGGCGCCGCTTACATACTGCGCGAAAAAGTGACTGCTCTATTGGGTAAGGTTTTGTGAGTTTATAAATCTAAGTGTTAAGCGCAGAATCCACTAAGAAAATTTTTCCTAATTATCCGCAGAAGACACAGAACATTTGCTTCAGCAAATGAAAGGAAATTCTTTTGATTTTGATGCACCGCCTTCCGTGCAACAGCAAAGTATTACTGGCCGAAAGCGTAAGCGCGTGGTTACTAAACAAACCACAATACAAGTTTCAAAACGTGTCAAAAGCAATGAATTACTGGATGAGGCTAATGTAGATTATTTTAGAAATTTACTGGAGGAATCGGAAGAATGGACCCAAACGTCCGACAATATTGTTTTTACAGAGGTAAGCAAAAAATTAGCTAAGTAAGCAGAGGCTTATTAAATTAGTGCGATAAAAACTTTGTATTTTGCATATAAACATTTATAAACAACGAGTAAGAGTATGTATTTCTTTTGCAGTCTATTCAAACGGCGCGTATTTTCAGTAAATCACAGCCAAATACTATAATTGAAAAAATTACCCATCAGTTTACATTGTTGGGTAATGACATAGAAATAGAACAAGGATTTGGGGAAAATGGAAATAATGTCGAAGACCTATTAGATTTTGAAAATCTATTTTCGCAGTCAAACTCTCGTGAGTAAATCAAACAACAGAATGAAATTTATGTTCTTAATGATCATAATTAATGTATTTTTGTCAATACATAGACTATATTAATTGAATTTTTGCGATATGTAGGTGGTTTATAATATTTTTTTACTAATTGACGTTGTAACCTTCCAGCGAAACGCAAATATTCTGAAGATCCCTCTTCATCTAGCATTTTGTGCAACAAAATTCCTAGATTGAACGAATGTTTGGCTTCCACATCTGGTAGCAATGATAGGCTGGGATCTACCATTGTTACACCAGTAAGTATGGAGCTGGATGAAAGTCCTCCTCTTCCAATTTTGCAGCCGATTTCTCCTAAAAATGTTGCAAAACCTACGCGTCGCAAGCGTAAATTAATAATAGATACGTACATTAAATTATCGCAAGAAACATTGATTAAACATCGTCGGAATTATAAAGCGAACTTTCTCAAAAAGCAACAAAGTGGAAATGCAATCGATTTAAAGCAAAGTCAATCTGCCGATGTCCTACTAAACAGTTTGCAAAAAGGGTAAGTGCTGTTTGTTTAAATATTAATTGAGATTAAATAATCCTTTACTCACAGACAAACGTTGCCAAAGTCCTTGAATAAAAAACCAGGAAGATCGAATGAGGAAATGATTGACACTTGTGAATACACATTGCGCGCTATTTTTGGTGAAGAGTATACAGAAGATTTGGCTAAGAATATACTTGCAAAGACTCAAAAGAGTCACACAAAAAATTACCTTTTGCAGGAGCTGCCTGGACAGCACCAGCCCGAAGAAACGAATCTTGCATCGACAGTTATTGAAACTAATGAACAGGGTCTTCACAATAAAAATACCACACAAATTCAACCAGTGGATACAAACAAATTAATACAATTCAATAATAATGATCAGGAAGTAAATAATAACATTAAATTGGAGTTGGAGCAGTGTCATAATGAAGGCACAGATTTGCACAGTGTCATGTCCAAGTTACTGAACCTATGGCGCAATTGTCCGAATAAAGCCTCAATCGATGCCAATAAGTTTTTAAATTCTTATCCAGATACAATCGCTGCTGCTTTAATCTTTCATCACCTTTTGGGTAAGCACGCTAATAAACCAATATTTTCGTTATAAAACTTTCTTATTCAATTTGCAGAACTGAAACGTGACAAATTCGTTGATATATTGTGCAAACGTAATTCCATTGAAATCGACTGCATAACAATGGGAACTGCTTCAACAAATCTTATTTCTAATTTTGTTGCAGAAACAGACAAAGGAGCTCCAAAATAATTTTAGCCACATTTTAACTTTCAAATTACACACTATTACTCTTTTTATCGTTACTATTAATTCATTAGTAATTCGACTGCATAAAAATGGGAACTGCTTCAAGCAATCTTATTTCTAATGTTGTTGCTGGAACAGACAGAAGAGCTCCAAAATAATTTTAGCCACATTTTAACTTTCAAATTACACACTATTACTCTTATTATCGTTACTATTAATTCATTCACATGTTCAAATGTCCTAAACCTTTAGCTTAATTAAAAATACTTGTATTAACATTTTACGAGACAACCCGTTTTATGAACTCATAATAAACTCAGTAATTAAACAAAATTCAAGTTATTGCAAATTAAAGACCAATTTGTTGTGCCAGCCCCGTATAAATATGCAACGTGCAAAAGCCAATAATGGTGGACACGAGCGCCTTAACAGCTATTGTAGACCAAGGACCAATGGTCAAAATGTGCAGTAATCCTTCCAGCCAAACGCCCTTGAAAATGGTTATTGCCAGCAACAACGTAACCAATGGCTTTAAAGCCTTATTTAGATCATGGCGGGTGAAAAGCCAAATAAGTGTAGCAGTGGTTATGTGTTGCGCTAGCAAGACATTTGATTCCAAGCATTTAAGTATATAAATCCAACTAAATTCGGTGCCTCTTGCGCCTACCCACAGCATGATGCCTCTCGATAATATGGCCTCGGCGGCGGCCCATCCTAGTCCGGCGGTTATCAGCTTAGAATGACCTTTTCCAGGTATGCGGCTCAGAATTAATGCGAAACCTAATAAATCAGCCACATCTACGCTACAGCGTAGGATCTCCTGTAAAACAGATATTGTATAAAGTTATATTTGTGAAATGTTCAAGTTGTTCTAAACTCACGCCAAAGAAATTAAATTCTTCGCCCGCTGACGATGTATCCGAATAGAAAAAAGTTGCCAAAACAAGCATTTTAATGAGCTGAGTGAATACATAAATGCCGCCCGCTTGTATGCACTTCCAAAATGCACCATATTCAGACCTAAATGAGCGCAAATTTTTTAATGTTTATTGATTAGCATTAAAATTGGTAACTATGTTGTTTCACGTCAAAACTTACAAGCCTGAGTATTTGTATGTGAAGTAATATGGCACATAGACAAGCGCAATGCAGTTTCCAAAGTGATAAAGCGTCATTTTTGTTGAAAAATTATTATTTTTATTAAGTTAATTTAATTAAAAACATCAATGAATTTATTGTACAATTGGCACACGAGACGACGAAAAGATGGATGGGAAAAACGTAGGGAAGAGAAAAAAAATTTAGCAGCTGTCAAATAATTGCCGGTGGCGCTGCTAACCCATTTCACCGTGACAGGCAGTTTTTGTAAGGAACAGCGATATGATAATTTTATTATAACAGTGGATTTTACTCAATTTATAATGCAATGTTTAGGCACCATTTAATTTTATTTAAGCTATTATTTACAGAAAACATAATAAGCTTTAAATTGTAAAAATTCTATATATCTGTATTTTATCTCCCATCTGTGATAGTCACCGTGACACAATAATTTGCGATCATACCATTCAACCGCGTTGGCAGCCCCAGTTCTGCTATCAACACGTCATCTGTCATATGGACTGCTCGCCTGCATATGTATTAAATTGTATGTTTGTGTGATTTTTTGCGTATAATATTTGGAAATTTTTTGTTTAAAACGCCAAACTCTCTGGAATTGTTTAAATACAATACATAAAAATCAAAATAAAATTACCGTTAGCTATGATAAAGCTTAAAATCTGAAAAATTATATTAGTTCAACATTTTAAACCATTCTGAAAGTTTGCTGCAAGTTTCGCAAGGCCAATAAAATCACAACGCAGGCAATTAAGCCCCCCCGAGTTTCATTGTATGACGAATGCAAGCAACGTCAACAACACAAAGGTTAAGGAAGCTATCACAATTGTAGCAGTTTACTTGAAATGAGATGCAAACTCGACGTCGCTTACATCCAGCGGAGCAAGACTACAACACTAATTACACTTACCACAACGCTCCAGAGCAACCAGGACAGGGACACAATTTAATACAAACAGCAGCAGGCGAGCAGCAACATCAGCAGCAGCAGTTGTTGTACTCCGCTGCTGCCACACCCACGTCCATAGACATTGGGAGTGAGCAGCCTCTGATAGCAGACGCTGACGACAAATACGACAAGGCAGCTCGACAGTGGAATCTACGCTCATTTTCCACACGCTTGCAAGCTAGCTCTGGGCAGGCACTGCGCACCTTTATACAGCAGCCACTAAGTGCCGCTGCAGCTGTTGTAACCGGCAATCATCAAACTCAAAACCAAGGCGACAATAACAACTACGATACATACAAGTATACCGCTGTACAGCAGCAAACTGAGGACTTGGATTTAGAGCCAGAGCAGGAAATTTTCATAATGGCAGCACGCGACCGGACGGGAGAGTTTGCGAATGCAATACGTTCGTTGCAGTCGAGAAACATTACAAGAGCGGTAAACATTCGTGATCCACGCAAGGCCAAACAGGTGCAAAGCTACTCTGAGTTTATGAATGTGGCCAGATTCGTAGGCAAAAATATAGCTAGCACATTTGCCAAGCTTGAAAAGCTAACCTTGTGTAAGTATAACATAATATTTTGGTCTACAAAAAAATATTAATTATCGTATGCTTATAGTGGCCAAGAAGAAAGGTCTATTTGATGACCGACCTCAAGAGATACAGGAGCTCACTTACATTATCAAAGGCGATTTAAATGCTTTGAATCAACAAATTGCACGTCTGCAGGAAATTTCCAAGGATCAAAGACGCACCACCAACGGCAAGCATTTGGTATCACATTCCTCTAACATGGTCTTGGCGCTACAATCAAAACTGGCCAGTATGAGCACGGATTTCAAGCAGATACTAGAAGTACGCACTGAAAATCTCAAACAACAGAAAACACGACGTGATCAATTTAGCCAAGGTCCAGGTTCTATGGCCGCTCACACAATGGCGCCCTCGACTGCCAAACAAGGCTCTCTGCTGCTCAGCGAAGAAAACCAGGCCATCAGCATAGACATGGGCGCAGGCTCCAGTGATACACAGCCTTTATTAGGTCCTCCAGCACGTTTGCAGCAACAACAACAAATAGCGATTTATGATGAGTCCGACAGTTACGTGCAACAAAGGGCTGAAACCATGCTAAATATAGAATCGACAATTGTAGAGCTAGGTGGCATATTCCAGCAACTGGCGCATATGGTCAAGGAACAAGAGGAAATTGTGGAACGTATTGATACAAATGTGGCTGATGCTGAATTGAATATTGAGGCTGCTCATGGGGAGATATTAAAATATTTCCAGTCCGTATCCAAAAATCGTTGGCTCATGATTAAGATTTTTGGAGTTTTGATATTTTTCTTCCTGTTCTTTGTTGTTTTTATGTCATAATCAAAAGAGCATGACTTGTGTATACAAATTTTATTTAATGGAATTTGATTTATTTCTACAAAAATACTAATTATATGTGGTTTATTCCAAGCTGTGGCCTCCAAACTCCAAAACGGGAACGATTGTAAAATAAAGTTATAACAGTACGTATAAAAAGTTTTATCTTTTATGTTGGTTGATAAGCATTTGTAATCTTTACGAGTTTTGCTTAGGCCTTGGTGAGGTGTTTGTTTTTTTTGGTTTGGTAACATGCTCAATATTTGGACCGTAGTTGGATTATTGAAACATTCCGCTATCTTTAAGGCTGTGTTCAAAATAAAAATCATGCATTAAATAGTTTTTAAAAACCCCACAAATTTAATGTTTCAAAAACCGACTACACCAAATGCGAATCTCTTACAACATATTGTCTACGTTTTGATTATGAGGCAGGGCAACAAATAATAATGCAATGCGAGAAATTAATAGTAATTTACATGTGAAATAATTGTTCGTGTTATTATACAATCTCCAACAGGCAGACTGTTGAAAAGTCTGCTAATATGACAACATATATATGTATACGAGGTGGATGCGCTGGCGCCAACAATGAGATCCCCAGGCAGCTGCCCTCTACCTTTTATGTAGAGATGAGCGAATACACCATGCTAAAATTAGCCGGGGAAAAAACAGAAATACTTTTTACATGAAGAGCCCTACAAATATACAATTGTAATTACCCGTAAATGTAGTAGAAAAAGCTGATCAAATAGACGGCCAACTTAATCCATCCTTCACGCATATTGCGTGATAGTGTATCTGTTTTAAGAACCGTGGTAGGATCATATAATCCTGGTCCCGACATGACTGGGCGATTTTTGTAGCTATTAAAAAATTATTAATATTACTGACGAAATGGGAATCCATTGAAAACTTACCGCCATATGTGATAGGCAATGAGTGGTATATTAATGCACAGGGAGAACCATTCGCCACAAAACAGAAACAACAAATTTAGAAATATGTGCAGCAAGTACTCCGGTAAAACCAGCTAGAATTTTAAAGTTCTAGAAGTTATTTTTTTATACACATCTTAAGTACAAAGCAGCTTACCGGATTTAAACTATTGCATTGGTCTATGGGATTCTTGTAGTCTGTTTTAAGTTCATCGAATGCAATAACATGAAATATTGCGAAAAATATTAAAAATGCGTCGCCAATCAGCGCAACAATATAAGTAAAGGCGGAAAAGTTGAAGGCCATTTTTAAACGCGTATGTTATTATAATAAGGCTAACGCGCTTTCAGGTTATATTAATTATAAATAATTATTTTACATAAAACTTTTGAGTAGCAATAATGTTTTCAAGGTGGCACTTTTTAACAAGATATAAGGGCGAGTCGGTCGTGCGGCGATGATGACAGCTGTAAACCAGGGAGGGTTAATTTAGAACAAAATAATCGATAGTTTTACATGAACTTTTTAATCAATAGCTAATTATTGGTGTTGATAAAGTTAATGAATTCCCAAAATAATACTAAATATAAAAATAAAACGTCTATTTTGTCATATCTAAGCATATTTCTTGTTAAAGATTACTAATCATTGTATTCTAAAGCAAAAAAATAAAACATAGCAATCGTAATGCCTGTCTGTCATACATGCTTGAACGTACTTAACATCCATGCAGCGTCTGCGGCGCGATTTTCATAGTTCGATTTCATTTTCCAAACGCCATTGCAAATTTTCTATCTATCAAACGAAAACGAAACCTGTATGAAACAAAAGACTTAAAAATCGTGTGCAATTGAGACATTTTTGTGATAAAATATATAAATAATATTTGTCTTTCAATAATTTCCTAGTTATTTAAAAATGTCTCAATTTAACTTTGTAAGTGATCTCCAAAATGCGCTGATATTGGACGGAGAGACTCGTGGTCCTGCGCCGCGCTGGAAAAAGAAGCTTGAGGCGTCTCTTAATGGCAGCGTAAATACAACACGCTCAGTGCTGTCTGTCTCATATAATACCAGCTTTTCTGGAGTCCAAGCGCCTACCAAAACACCGGGTAAGAGCGGTGATGCCAAAAACAAAAAAGCATCTACGACACCAACTAAGACGCCTGGAGGCGGTGATCGATTTATACCCAATCGCGCAGCCACTAATTTTGAGTTGGCGCATTTCTTGGTAAGTTTGATATTTTTTTCTCTTGCTGCAGCAGCTTTACACAGTCTTTGTGCAGGTCACTAAGGACACCAATGAAAAATCAGACGAGGAGAATGATCAGCCGAAGAGTAGCAATGAGGGCAACGTACAAGCCTCAGCTTCTAAGGGCGAACGCCAGCGTATGATTGCAGATGTAGCTCAAGTAGGCGAAACCAAAGGAACCCGGATATTATGCTATCAAAACAAAGCTCCTGCAGCACCCGAGTCGCATACTAATCCTTTAAAGGTTGTGTATTCAATTAAGACACCCATATCGACAAAAAGCGGTACACGCTATATACCCACAACCTCAGAGCGTATTTTGGATGCACCAGATTTTATCAACGACTATTGTAGGTAGAACTTTTAAAGTAACTGAACTTAACTAATATACAATTCATTTAGATCTTAATTTAATGGACTGGAGTGGCGACAACATTGTGGCCGTCGCATTGGGCAGCTGCGTTTATCTATGGAATGCAGCCACCGGTAATATTGAACAACTAACCGAATACGAGGAAGGTTTGTATGCCTGCTCACTGTCCTGGATTCAGGAAGGTCAAATCTTGGCCATAGGCAACAGTACTGGTGCTGTGGAACTCTGGGATTGCTCTAAGGTCAAACGCTTGCGTGTTATGGATGGACACACCGCGCGCGTTGGATCTCTGGCTTGGAATTCATTTATTGTCTCTTCTGGCAGTCGCGATGGCATTATTATACACCATGATGTGCGTTCCAGAGAACACAAGATATCTTCGCTCTCCGGTCATACACAAGAAGTCTGCGGTTTGAAATGGTCCACAGATTTTAAGTACTTGGCCAGCGGCGGCAATGATAATTTGGTCAATGTATGGTCATTGGCTAGCAGCGGCGTTGGCACAGCCACAGAACCTCTACATAAGTTCAATGAACATCAGGCCGCTGTGCGTGCCTTGGCCTGGTGTCCTTGGCAGCCCAGCACTTTGGCCTCTGGCGGTGGTACTGCAGATCGTTGTATTAAGTTTTGGAATGTCAACAATGGTTCGCTTATTAAGTCTGTAGATTCCAAGTCGCAGGTGTGCTCCTTGCTATTCTCTCGCCATTATAAGGAGCTGATTTCTGCACATGGCTTTGCCAATAACCAACTGACTATATGGAAGTATCCGTCTATGATTAAACAAGCAGATTTAACTGGTCACACCTCACGTGTGCTACAAATGGCCATGTCACCCGATGGCAGCACAGTGATGAGCGCTGGCGCTGATGAAACGCTGCGCCTGTGGAACTGTTTTGTGCCCGATCCAATGGCTGCCAAGAAGGTTGCCAGCGTAAATTGTAAAGCCAAGCAGAGCGTGTTTCGACAGAGCATACGCTAGACAACTACTGACAATTTGCAATTGTCAAACTGCGCCAACTAACAAGCAATTATTTAAATGCCATTTTTGTCTAAATATAAGTTTCCATGTTTGATTATTTATTATTGTTAAGATTATTAAATTGTAAGCTCAAATCATTTTGCTTTTATGTAGTGAACAAACTTAATGTTTCTTATTATGTTTAATAAATTCGAATAAAATGTAATTCTGATGTAATGCTTAAAACAAATCGATCAAGTTATGTATAAAGGGAACAAGTATACCTATATGCTTAAGCTATAGTGTATATAAATCAAATGCATTGCTTCAAAAGTTGAATTTTAGAATTTATATACTTATGCTTGACTTACACTGGGCAAAAGGTATACTATATGTAAACCCAGGGCCTAGTCATGGCAGAAACGAGGCTTCAATCGTTTCAGATTTCTGTATGCGTTAACAATTTCATTAGGACGCACTTTTGTGAAAGAATGGCTACGACTTGGGATAAAAAGGGTTCCCCTTAGTAAAATAAAATGCATAGTTTTATGTACTGCAGTTGTTGTATATGTATTTGCTTTATTCTTTTTTAAAATACTTTTTTTTTTAGACTGGCTTACAGTTAAACAGTATCTCTATAGCTATCATTCCTTTTAGTTACCACAATTCTTTTCGTATTCGTTACATCGTGTCATTATTACATCGCATGCATTCGTTTTTGTTCATCATCTTCTCGTCTGTTATATGTTTGTTCTTGTGGAACTTGTGTCGTCGTTAGATGGAATTCGCAGTGGAGAATGTAGTGGGGATCTTCAGCAAATTGTTGTTGGAATATGTAGTACGTCATTAAAATTAACTATGTTTTATGTACAGTTTAAATATGTTCCCTTAAGCAACAGTCATGGGATTGCCACCACTATTGTAGTTGACAAAGTAACGAGGATCACCAAAGCGATCGTACATCTGTAAATAAAACAATAAAGACGAACAATAAACAAATGGAAGCTTAGCAAAGTGTTTTGATAAACTAATTTTGTTAAATTATAAAATGTAAAGCAAACTCTGCAAATTTTTTGAATTCGTTAAAATCTACTAGACTTTTCAAACGCATTTGAAGGATTATAAAAAAAAAAGCGCAAACTTAAAAAAGACAACGAAACAAACACATAAATTAAAGAAATCAACAAATCTATAAACATATTAGACGCTCAAAATTGATTACCAACCAACTGGTTCCTGAAATACAAATATAGCACTTTTTATGGTTATTGCGCAAACAAGCTTTAAACAAAAGTATTTAAAAAAATTATTTTCTAAAATTAAGCTAAATCTAAAGTTGGCACAATTATACTATTTACGTACCTTGGCACATTTTTTAACAGCTCATAAAGTAAATTTGGGTTTTATTTTGTTTTGTTTTTTTTCGAATAAAATGTTTTATTTGCAACATAATTCATTCAGTCAGATATTGTTTTAACATGAACATATTAGACAACAATATACTTCATGTCTAAAAAACGGCCTTTTTATACTATTTAATTGGATTAGTATATAGTTTTAAACATATATGTTTATATAAATAATAGTAGTAGAAATATGTAGTATAGCGGCGAACATTGAAAATATCATATAAGATAAGATTTAACTAACTTACAAACTACATTAAAATAAAATAAAAATTTTTGATTTCTAAGAATTTCGGTCCACAATTGATTGCTAGGTTAGATGAATACATGTTTAGATAATAGTATAAATCCATAGATTAAAGTTAGTTACATACAATCACACACGCACACATGGTTATATATATAAACACTAATATACAATACATACACACATACATAATACAATTTAAAGATTTATAGAGAAATACATAAAGTTGCATAGACGACAGCTTAGAACTAAAATTTCTATGGGGCAACAGCGCTTCTTCGACAACAAAGTCTATAGCACATATATAATTTTGTATGAAAATGGTTTGTGGTTTACAAATATGTAATAGAACTATTTAAATTTATTGCAGTTTGTTCGTTTCTTTTGTTATTTGTTGATTTTTTGGGTGTGAAAGTTCTACTAAAACATAGAACATCTCTTATGCAGTAGTGCCAACTACTAAATGTATTTGAACTGACTATGCTACGCTGTTGCTTTGTTTGCTTTTTTTAAGTTTTTGCTTTTTTTTTGTTTTTGGTTAACAATACATTTAACAATCTGTTTGCAGCTAATTTCAAACTGAATACCAGTTCAGCTTTTTGAACATTTTGGAAGCTTGTGGTGGCTTAAGTTACTATTATCGTAGTACATATATTGCATATGTATGTAGAGTTTGTTTGTTTATGCTGTGACGCTCACCTTCGTATCGTCTAGATCTTCAATATCGCTACTGTCGTAATCACTATCGGGTGGCGTTAAGGGCTCGGCACCGCGTCTCTCGAGTATGTTCTGCATGCGTGATTTGTTAAGTATGCAGGCTACTTGATATGCTGTCAAACCGGCATATGTAGCCGTTTCCAAGTTAAGCTCACATTCATCGAGCAGGAAATTGGCCAAATCCTCATTGCAGCTTTCAATGGCAATGTGCAGTGGCGTACGTCCCGATTTACCTTCCTGCAAAATAGCGTAAATAATTGTTAGATAAGTTGTAATTAAGTTTTAGGAGTAAAAACTTACCCTAGCGTTGACATCAGCTCCATGTGATACCAAAATGCGCAAGATATCGATATGACCTGCTTGGGCGGCTAGATGCACGCAACGCTCACCTGGAAGAGACAAAAGAGAGCATAGAAAATTATAGTAAAAATTACAGCAAATTGTAATATGTGGTCTAATTAATATGGGCTTATAAAGAGGCTTGGCTGCTAGTTCCCTCGCCATTTTGTTGTTCATGTGGCTATCAGCTGTTGTTTGTTTACTTTAAGATATAAGTTTGCCCTTTATCTTTATTGCGTGTTTTGACGTACTATATATGTTATTTTATTACACCTTTTTATTATTATTTTGGTAAATAGCCGCAAATGACAATAACGCATTTCTCAATACTGTCATTTAGTACATTTATCGATTAATTGTCATGCAACCCCACTAATTATCAAATTTAAATATTACCATAAGCGGCATTCATCAAATGCTTAGCCAAGCTTTCATTTATGAATGAATTGTACAACACGCGCGATCTCTGCCTCAAAAGCTAACCCAAAAAGCTTACAATTGTATGTTGCTATTGTAAAACAAGTAGCGTTTCATGTGCATACATATACAAATTGTAGCAGAAAGCTTCGACTACTTAGAGCGGGGCGAGCAGCAGCAGGCGGCGCTAAGCCCATATAAGACAATATGACAAAAGTTGACTTTGAGTGAGTGTGTTTGTCTGTGTGTGTGCGAGTTTGAGTGTGCGCCGCTTGCTTTGTACGCTGGTATGCGTTGAAAAACCCAAGAAATTCCCACAATAAAACAGCAGCAATAACAATAACAGCGCGGCAACGTCAAGTCAACAAAACGCCAAAAAGCGCCAGCTAAAGCAACAACAATGCGCCTTACAACACATACACACACAAAACGGTAATAAACCAAACAAGCCAAAGCTGGCTTTTGTTGGCCTGGTCAACAAGTTTGCCCAAGTTAAAATTGGTTTAAGTTTAAACACAAGTTTGTGGCAGCGGCTGGGGACGTGTAGGTTGAAAATGTGTGATATTAAAAATCAAAATCCAGTAGGCAACAGCGCGCAAGCAATAATTGCAATCTATAGGTGAGAGTATTAAAAAGTTCTAGCAGCTTGGGAACAGCTCATGTCGCTGCACTAGTTCTAGCAGCTTGAGCACAGCTCATTTGGCTGCACAAGTTCTAGCAGGTTTTACAAAAAGCTAGTGTTGTAATAATTTAGCTGGCATATACGTAATCGCTGCAAATATACAGATACGCTCAAAAACTGATCCTTTTTTAAAAATAACTGACATTCCGACAGTCACGAACTGCTGTGAAATAATTCAAATGCCATTCAAAGCGCCTGCCTGCATGCGCCAAGCACAATTTATATAAATACATAATTCTTCTTAATATTCCCGAATTGAACCGCTGCTGCTTTTTGACCAACCAATAGCCATGCATACTGATTATAAGGCTAAGGCACTAAAAGCCACTTGTTTAGTTTTATTCCCAGTCTTGTTGTTGTTTGTGCTTTTTATGGCTTTATGATAAGTTGACAGCGTTGTTGGCAGTTTTTTTTGTTGTAGTTTTTTTTTTTTTGCTACACGTGCTGTTGATTAACTTTCACACACAAAAATCATTTGCATTAATACATACATACATATAGCGTGTGTGTGTGTGTGTGTGTAGAATTTCCGCAACAAATTGTCAGAACATTAATGAATTTCCACACGTATTTGTTATGCTTGTAAAAGCCTTAAAAAAAAGCTAAACAGCTGCTTAACAGCGCTGCCAACTACAATGCGCAGGCGTTGCCAACTACTTGAGAATTTTGAATATTTAAGCAGTCTAATAAAGCCAATATTTATTGCGCACTAACTGAGCTGTTTAACAAAAATGATAAATGATGTTAAGTTTTACATAGTTAAGCATATGTTAATATATTGCATTTTATAAAAAACTCATTAATTGATATAGTTGCACTAAATTTATAAGTTGGCTTTGCTGTTATCGATAACAGATAACTCACATAAATCGTTGTTACAGCGGCTGGCTGTGCTTAGCAACAGACTAAAATTTATGATATCTACGATAATGAAACTTTTTAAAACACACAGCAGCATCATAAATCAATTAGTATAGCTGGCTGCTTTTTTTCTATTTTTGGGCATTTAAGGCTACCAAAAAATTCGAGATGCGACCAGACAAACTCAGAAAGAAAGCAAGCTTGAAAGCTAAGCCGGCAGTTATTTTGATTTTTTTTTTTTTAGAGGTAGTCCAGTTCAGCTACGCTTACAAAAACAATAATTGTGTCAACGCAAGTTTTAAATATAAACGATGACAACATTTCATTTTTTTTCTCTCTCTTTGGCCAATAATCCAAGCAGCTGGCTTTGCCGGACAGACTAACTTGTGTAGATATGTACATATGTACGTATGGTTTTTTGGACGCTGTATATACGAGGGCGAGCTCAAAAACTGAGTAACTCTTAAATTTACAGTCATAATTCTTAAAACTTGACTGCTTTAGGCTGAGCGTTAAAAGCTAAGTGGCAAAAAACAGCTTATTTTAAATAATTGACAGCCAACTAATCTTAGCTAGCGGAAGTAGGCTGGCCTAAACAATACAAGTCAGTGACTTATAAAGCCGCCCTCGCGGCGCTACATAATCAGTATGTATGTTTTAAAGTCTAGAGTAAAAGCTTTAAACTTTAGCATATGATTATAAAGACTTACTATATATGCTTGCACATAGACTTATGTACGTCTAATATATACCATATATAGTATATCTATTAATAAACAACGACCAGCTAAGCTTTGTTTGGGAATTCCCATATGCTGCGTCACGCGCGCCCGTCTCAGCTCAGCTCAAAATCATATCCGTCGTGGAGCATTCAACCAAGTTTTTGCCAGTTAGCGCTCCAGCCAACAAGTCTGCCAGCCAACCAGCCAAACTTGACACGTTGTCGTTATGGTTTAGTACATAGAGCAGAATCTCGAAAGCTATTATATTATATGATATTTAAAAAAAAAAGTAGCTAAACTTGAAATTGAACTTGTTATCGCTGCATGTTTTCGAGTAATCGAATACGTACGAATTATCATGCTAATTTAAAATGTACGCTAAATAATTAATAACCGTTATGAAATCGTTAAAAATTGCGTATTAGATAAATAATTTTATTTAATTCCAACTATTTGAAGAACGCGCGCGCGTCGCTTTGGGGAAACTTTATTATTATTTACTTTGAGTTCTAAATTCTTTCATATTGTACTCTATTGTATTGTCTTCAATTGTTTTAGCTATGCTGATCGGAGCTACTATTTGGACAGGCTGTGTGCACCGCCAGCCGACCTTAAGAAAAAAACCCACGGCGCAGTTGAAAGCACTCCAAAGTCGCAAAGTTTACAAATTTATTGACAGCGCAAATATTAATAATGTTTCGTTTTGTGTTTCTTTTCATCATTATTATTTTTTTTATTTGTTTAATTTAAATTAATTGTGTTTATTGTTTAAGCGAGCTCGATTTTGTTAGGTATTTTGTATGTTTCTTTGTGAGCGGAACTTGTCCTTCAATGTGGCGCTTTAAAAAGTTCATTGATTTATTTATATGGATGGCTTAAGCTTTAGGAACAATTTCTAATGTCACCATTAGGCTATATATAGTATCTAGCTGCCTCTATTCATCATCCATTTTTCAAATTAATTTTGATGTATCTCACAGATACATCTAATATGCGTCACTAAATCTCACACTGACACCACCTGGGGCATGACCCGCCGCAAAAACCACAAAAATAAACGTGACCACATACATTGTTCAAATATTTTGATTATTTATACATATACTCTAGCAGGGGATGCGTTAATTTGATTATTAAGTTTGCACAAAAAACAGAAATTCTTTCAGACGTAAGACCAGAATCACTATATCTTTGATTTGAACCGGTTGAAATAATCCTAATCATATACTTTGGATACCGTATCGGTCAATATAGCGAATCTTCTTAATTATTAGCGGTTAAAAACGAAAGCAGAGGCACACAAAAAATGAATCTACGGACTTGATCATGTTTACTTATACCGATGATATAACCCAAAAACCACCACACAAATTTTTGAGATCGTATGCTCGACGTTGATTATTACATTTTTTTGGAGTCGTTGAATCTGAATCCAAGATGAATCTAAAAAATCCCCGCAATAAATTCAGGTTCAGCGACCCCATAGTAAACCGGGTCTGACCATCTACATCTAGCTCGATATTTTTTTGTGGCTGTGTAAATTTGCGAATAATTTTATTTCTCCTAAAAGCGTTCGGTTTCATTTAGGTTAAATAAAATATTGAGATATAGGAAACATTTGTTTAAAGGTCAAGGTAATATGTTCTAAAAGTGGAGCTGACTGACCCAAGTCCATATTATGTCTGAATATACATTCTGAGGGTCTGAGATAAAGTACACGAAAAACATAAAGCCTATCGGCGAAAAATAAGCTTTTAATAAATATACGGGTAGTAACGCATATATCCTGATATATAAGACTCCTAGGTTGGGTTGTGTAGGCAGCTCAGATAGTGACTGAGATCACCGAGAGACTATGAGGTCCATTGTGTTGCCTAATTAAAAGAAGGGGATGGTAGCGTCGTCTTACGTATCAGTTTACTCGTTATGGTATGCGATGACAGAGCTTTAATTGCAGCCTGACTATCGACAAGAATTGCAATGTTCCTTAAAGTTCCGTCCAAGGTGCCAATAAGCCTAGCCGCTTGCCAGGCTGCGTATATCTCCGCTTGAAAAGCGCTACATCAGTCGGGGAGGCGTAACTAATCAGACACCTGCGCCAGTAGAAGTATGCGAGCGTAAGAGGCGATGGATTGGGCATACCCTTCGGAGATCCAACGAGAACCTCGCTCGACAGGCACATCGTTGGAACCCTCAGAGGAGAGGTTGTCGCGTTGGTACGGCAGCAAAAAGATGGAGAAGATCTATTGATCATGAATTACAAGCTACTCATGGAACGATATCTGCCGTATATATCCCGGAATACAGTTCGCTACAAGAGGATGGTCGAGGCCCTCTGTTCCACTGGGAGTCGAGAATGACAGAAGAGTGGGGGAGGCGGAATGAAAGCTTCGTCGAAAGCTCTTCAGAGAAGATGTCTGCTCATGTGCCCACATCCATCTTCGAACCGTCAGTATAGATAGTCAGCTTGTTCCCTTTTAAGAGAGTTCTTTCCATCCAATCTTCCCGGGAAAACTGCCCCAAAGTTGTCGTTCCATATCTAAACTGTGGAGCAGTAATCATTTTCCCAGGTCTGCACAGGTACGCCTTACTCAAGTAGGATACTGCTATAACCACAAGTTGATGGCGTGAGAAGATTTAACGGCCGGAGTCTCGGCGGCAGCTAGATGCGCCTTACTTCGAAGGTAGGGTTTGTTCCATCCCATATTTAAAAGCCGATTCGAAGGGAGTTCGTAAAACATATAGAGCCAAACTTTTGGTCTCATTCTCCGTTGTCAAAATAGCGCATTGCGATCATCTATTTTTCGTGCAAAGAATATTTTAAAATGATTGCTTTGTTAGGAGTCTCAGCACTAGAAGCGCAGCGATGATCGCTATTTTTACACTGTAGAATGAGACTAAAAGTTTTGGCTCTATATATGTTTTCGAGTTCCCTTCTAAACGGCTTGTGACGGAACAAACCCTTACTTCGAAGTCTTCTCCTAACCCCATTCTTATGTTTGCAGCGCTGCTTTCTAAAGCTGTTTCTAACCACCCTAAAGATCACGTGAGCTTCTTGCAATTTTGTATAATCTTTGCTGGGAATTACCTGGTAAACATTAGCCATTAAAAACATAAAAAACAGAGTCTCAATTAGCGATGAAAGCCCCAACGAATGCACAACAACTGTTCAAACAGCGGAAGGCGCTGACTGTCACTCCAAAAGACTCATATATGTACACATAACTGTTTAGCTATTGTTTTTTGCGATATTTTTTATAGAGTACAATGTGGAAATTAAGAGAAAAACCCGCGGCGCACTCAAAACAAAAAAAACCAGGCGCAAGCCAAATGAAGCACAACGATATCGTCGTTGTTAGCTACATATAGTACTCCGCCGTTCCAATCGCCGTCAAGTGCGCACAAAATTTAGCACAATTAAAAGCTATGGATTTTCCAAGCAAGCAAACAAACAAATAACCAACAATAACAACAACTCATGTGGAGTGACAGTCTCTAAAAAAAAAAAACGACGTCTTGACTTGGCAATGAAAGTGTTGAAAGCACGCAGGCGCGGCTATCCCCGCTCGATCCGATCCGAGCGCGTATCGCCGGCAGTTATGTCATTTAGCTAAATGTTAGGCTTGCTTGTTGACTTTCTTTTGAGTTTTGGTTGCACAGCGTACAAACATACATAAGTACGGGGTAAAACCCAAGTAAAATGCACACAGCCAACAGCCAAGAGGTCAATGTTGGCCTTCCAAAATGGCCGCAAGTGTTGATAATGTGGGCGCCATATATAGAGAGTCGGGCCAGACAATGTGTCTCAAAAGGGAAAGACCCAAAGCAAAGACTACAAAACGGTAAAAGTTAAACGCCGTGCTCAAAAAAAAAAAAAAATTAACGCACATTTCAATTGCTCGAAAGGCAACCTCAACGAGTAGGCAAAGTTGAGTTTTTAGTGGTTTTTAAAAGGGGTTTTCCAACACATTTAAAGTGTGTCAAACTCAGACTCGAGTTGAAGTGAAAATTAATGTGCCAACAAATTTGCAATGACAACAATGAACGACAGCAATAATTGAGGCTTAATTTGATGCGTCAGATGAAGGTTTA
Organism: Chymomyza amoena; assembly: GCA_037043745.1. Lineage (NCBI taxonomy): Eukaryota > Metazoa > Arthropoda > Insecta > Diptera > Drosophilidae > Chymomyza > Chymomyza amoena. The sequence goes on along the minus strand of JBAMAX010000904.1, from coordinate 128,902 downwards.
GAGATGGGCGCGTTAATCACGAGCAAGGTGAAAGAGGCACGCACGCGGATGGAATGGGTTTTTTGGAACGCTATTGGAATTTTTTGTTTACATAAATAAATTCCCTTGTTTATTGCAATAATATTTTTCACTTTTAAGGAAACGGTTTGATATGGAAACACTTTTGTAGAAAAGTAAAAAATGATTTAGTGATGGGTGCGATAATCATGAGCAGGGTGAAAGAGGCACGCACTCAGATGGGTTTTTTTTTTCGGAACGCCATTGGAATTTTTTTTGCGGAAATGTAAATCCCTTGCCAACTTAAATATTTTCCCACTTTTAAGAAATCGAAAATACATTTGTAGAGAATTAAAAAAATAAGCACAAATACAAGATTAAATTTAGAATGATCACTTAGACAGTGAATAACAAATTTAAGTTACTTAGGAAAGTGTCTGATAATTATAGGGACTAGTTTTGAACGACAGCAATTTGATGCGTCAGATGAAGGTTTAGAGATGGGCGCGTTAATCACAAGCAAGGTGAAAGAGGCACGCACGCGGATGGTATGGGTTTTTTGGAACGATATTGCATTTTTTTTGTTTACATAAATAAATTCCCTTGTGTACTGCAATATTTTCCCACTTTAAAAGAAACGGTTTGCAATGGAAATACTTTTGTGGAAAGATAAAAAAAAGGTTTCGAGATGGGAGCGATAATCAAGAGCAAGGTGAAAGAGTCACGCGCTCGGATGAAATGGGTTTTATTTTTCGAAAAGCCATTGAAGTTTTGTTTTCCATAAATGTAATTCCCTTGTTAATTTCTATATCTTCCCACTTTTCAGGAAATGGTTTGCTATCAAAACACTTTTCTAGAAAATGTAAAAAGAAACACGAATTCAAGACTTCATTTATAATGATCACTTAGATATTGAATAACAAATTTCTGTTACTTAGGCAAGTAATTAATGATTATAGGGTCTACTTTTGAACAACAGCAATAATTGATGTTTAAGTGGATGTGTCAGAGTAACACTTAGCGATGGGCGAGATATTCACAAACAAATTGAATGAAGCGGATGACAAGATTTCTTGGGAATGCCAGTGACATTTTTTATTGCAAAAATGTATTTTATTGTTAAATATGAAACTTTCCCATTTTTAAGTAAAAATTTCTTCAAAACCTATCGTAATTATCACCTATACATCGAATAACTTGCATTAGTTATTTCTTAAGAAAGTAAATAATATTATTATTTACTCTATTTTTAAGGCATTCTAAAGTGCAGTGGTAAATCTTTGACAAATGAATCAAGTTCTTAGCTATCTTTAAAACCGCCTATAAATTTTATAATTATTGTAAAAAACTCAACGGGTAAATATTAACACGTTTAATTAATAGTACTTGAGATAGATATTTTTTTGCGATGAATATCAATTAGAAGAAGACTTTTTAGTAGACGAATTTTTATTTTTTTACGTTTTTTTAATACTTTCGAAATAAAGCAAGTCACTTAAAAATCGACTGGATTTTGTAGAAAAGAACAAATTTTGGAAATACTTTGTACTAAATTAAATTGATAGGAATATGTCTAAGCATTTCTGAGATTAATATTTTTATGCGACGAGTGTCGAATAGTTTATGCATACAAATTTTCGATAGGAATATTTTTTTTTATTTATTTCGGAAGACTTTAAATTGTTTTTTTTTAAATTTTCTTTTCAGCTTTTTTGTGTTAATAATTTCCAAATGAAGCAAGTCACTTAAAAATCGACTGGATTTTGCAGAAAAGAACCAATTTTGGAAATTTCTTTGTACTAAGTTAATTTGATAGGAATATTATTTTGCGATGAATATTAAATAGTTTAAGTCTAAGCATTTCTAATGGGAATATTTTTATGCGATGAATATCGAAGAGTTTATGCATTTTCGATAGGAATATTTGTGATTTATATCTGAAGACTTATCAGTAGACGACTTTATATTGTTTTTTTTTCGTTTGTGTTAATAATTTCGAAATAAAGCAAGTCATTTAAAAATCGACTGAATTTAGCCAAAATTAAGAAATTTTGTAAATTCTTTGTACTAAAATAATTTGTTTGATATTTTAAGAACACGGCCGTGAACAACAGCTAACAAAGCATATATATTTTCGAGCCTTATATGCAACACTATTTCAAGATCAAGTATTTTATTCTTAACTTAATGTCGTCTAGAGAACATTTAATATGACATCACATAGCCTATAACCAGCGGGCAATCAATATGCCATCAAAAATAACTCATTTCATTAATTTTGATAAGTGGTGTAGTAGTTACGAGAGAACAGATGTACACATGCCTCCATTATGCTTTGTCATAATCGGTTAAAAACAAAACTTTCTGATACATTTTTATTTTTGCGATCTATAATATGCCTTCAAAAATAACACATAGTAGTAGTTACGAGAGAACAGATGTACATATTCCTCCATTATGCTGTGTCATAATCAATTAAAAACAAAACTTTCTGATAAAATTTTTATTTGAGCATCGTCACGTCACCCTAAAGGAACAAAACTTGTTGTCATCTCTATACAAAAGTTATGCACTCAGTTAATTGGATGACATTAGAGTTCAATCCTTACTTTTTGATTGCAACAACTTCCGTTACATGTCTTGGGGTTTAAGCCGCAATTAATTTGCATACTCTTAACATGAGCTCATTCAGAAAACAGATAATTTGTACTATGGCCTTGTCTCGTTCAAATGTTGTAAAGAATATTTGTTGCAGTGACTAATTTGTTGTTGCATCTGTATCTGGGGGATTTGCAATTTATTACACGCGCAAAGCAAAACTTGTAATTTATAGTAAATGTCATTGACAACGTCTACTAAAGCCTTTCCAGAATCTTATAGAAATATTGCCAATACATATAAACGGAATAATATTTGCGTTTGCATTTTTTTTATTTATATAAATATATTGAAAAACCGGTTTTCAAATTGCCTGATTTCAGCTGGGTGTAATATTATGACAGGCATTTCGGGCATTTGAAATGCGATACTCACAGCTTGACTGAAATGTTAGAACCATAAAAAACTTGAACATTATATTAAAAATAAAATACGTTTAACATTTGGTTTAAGCTTAGTTAGCAATAAATTTACAAATTTTACTCATTACTGTCTACGTCAATGCCATTGCCGGCATTCCCAAGTAATCAATGACGTAGGCAAAAATACTGGACTCATTAAACTGATAGTCTAACCAGCTAGTTGTTATGCATAGTACTAGTAGAACGTGTTGCAAAATGACTCGTAACATTTTATTATACATCAAATACTGTCATTAAACAGAAGTAAAAAAAATCACTTAAGAATATAAACTGTTAAAGCTGTTATAAACCAGATGGTAAAACCACTGATAACACCTATCATACGACCTAGTCCATATCGAAAAAAAAAAAAGGAAGAATAAAATAAACTAAATACAGCAAGTACGCATCAATAAACGACCACCAATGGGCTTTTCCAAGCTGATAAGACAACGAATTAGGCGTATTGGGTAGACAAGTTCAACAATGCTCTTGTTAGCCAACAATCTATGTGAGTTTTACGCTCAAAATTCGCTCCGAAACTGGTTTATCAGCATAGGAGGGGATGTACCTACAGAATATGCTGCTTATCAATCAAATCACAGATTGTATGTGCTACATATTTGAAACACATTTTTTCGGAAATCTACTCTAGGTAAAATTCCAATGTAATTTTGGAGTTACATTTGGACGGAGAGGCCATGTGTAAGGCAAATGACTCTCTGGGTTTATCAAAAAAATGGGTGCGTAAGTACCTATATATATGTATATACTATATATGTTTGCTTGGAAATTCCTTTACTGTAGTCATGTCGCTGATAATAAAAACAACGATAAGTTATGCCTATCTATACTCTAACTTGTGATGCTAAACGATTCCATGTCATCAATTGGTCTCATATGTTACTCTTGTTGATTGTCTGATCACAGCTTTCTCGAATAGGACTAAAGTCCACATTAGCTTTTAGGACGGGTTGGACGTAGATTTCATTATATCGCAAATCTCTATATGAGATCTTCTTTACCATCGTACCCGTCCAGCTGCCCAGGCCCATGTCAACTCCATGCCATAAATTTATTCATATGTTACTCTTGTTAAATGTCTGATCACAGCTTCCTCGAATATTACTAAAGTCCACATTGTCTTTTAGGACGGCTTGGATATACTCTAACTTGTGATGCTAAACGATTCCATGTCAGAAATTGGTTCAATTGTTACTCTGGTTCGTTGTCTGATCACAGATTACACGAATAGGACTAAATTGTCCACAAATTCTTTAAGGTCGGGATGGATGTAGAGTTCATAGTATCGTAAATCCCTAAGATGGTCTTCTTTATCATCGTACCCGTCCAGCTTCCCAGAGAAGGTACTACTGCCCCACTTGAGTTTAAAACAAATGCTTTTGTCCCACTCTAAACTCTTATCTCACAACTTGTCCAATTATTCCCAACTCTTAAACTCATTTGCTTATCTCTCTTAGAGCATTTGCTCTTCCACTATTTTACGCCGACTCTATTCATGCGTTGCGAAACAAATCAAGTTTGTGTACTTGAGTGATAAGCACTTGTACACATTGATAACTACGTCACAATTGGTTTTCACTTTAAGATAAGATTAACGCCTGAGTACAATTATTATCAATCGATTTGGCTTGTTTAGTGATATGCAAGTTATAGCCAACAGATATGGGGAAAGTTTGTTTTGTTGCGCTGCCGTGTCACACTGAAAAGCACTTCAGATACTTAAGTTGTCAAGCCAGTGTAAAAAAAAAATCAAAGAATTTGCTACTACAAAAAATAAATCCCAAATACACAAATATACCTAAACTCCTAACCTATTTATAAAGTCATTGGCATGCATTTATTTTTATACGCGGACAATATAACCTTTGCGTGTTGTTACTACTTTGCGTTAATGAAAGCCATAAAGTTGCTTATAATACAAAGCGACCCTACCCCAGCTAGTCGCAAAAAAAAAGTAAATTCGAAATCATTTATACCGACACCCGAAAATAGCACAAAGAAAATGTGTAATGCCTGGGAATTCCCCAGAGCAGAACAAAAGCAAAACAAAGTATTCTCAAGGCGAATGTTTGTAATATGATTGCCTAAATAACTTAAAAAAAATTCCGCTCCATTTTATTTATGGCTACGATGCATCGATTTGCTTATCAATCAAAATGTTATCGATAAATGTCAAAATGCCAAAGTTGATTAGGCAATAACTGTTACCGTTAGGTATTACATATGGCGTTCGTTTGCTTTTGAAAAAATATTTGAAATTTATGAATTTTTTATTTATAATTTAAAATTATGTATTTTTAATGCATAGCGTTTGGCCAAATATTACGACTGTTGGCAGACGGCCAAATAGACTATCTATTTATGTATAAGATTTTTTTTTTATTTTTTATGAGCTTGTCAGTCTGGACAAGCAGCTGGGCCGGGTAAATAATTTACATAAAAGCGCTATAAACTTAAAATTTAGTTAGCATTTGCAAGAATCTAAAGTATAACTAAAATTAGATGATTTACAAAGACCATTAATCAAGGTATATATAAATAGAGTGCGCCATTTGGCCATGTTCATTAACATTTAGAAGCGTGGTTAGCATTAAAATGCGAATTCTCTAGAAAGCGATTTTTTTTATTTAGATTTAATCAAGTATCTCAAAACCATTAAGGCATTTATTTTTAAGCGCAAAACATTTAATTCACAAATTCTTCTAGACTGTAGCGTATGTTTGTATTATTTCCCAAAATACAAAGAATTTACTGAGTCCCAAACCACTGGTTGGCATTAAAATGAGAATTCTCTAGAAATCGAATTTTTTTTTAGATTTGGGAGTTTTGTTGAAATTCTAAAAACCACTAATGCATTTATTTTTAAGTCGCAAATTCTTTCAATTCATCAAATTCTTCTAGACTGTTGCGTGACTTTATAGAATTTCCCAAAACCGAAAGAATTTACTATGACTGCCTGTGACCAATGCTTCAATTCCACAGTAAATGCTTGCTCTATTTTGAGATTCCAATTTGCCAAAACCACTTAAAACTTCCTGTGAGCAATGCTTTAATTCCAAGGTAAATGCTTTCATGGTCAGAAATGAAAGAATACGTTCAGAAGTGGGGTAGAAGAAGTCGATTATACAAGAAATCGAGGAGAGACAGCTAAAATGATTTGGACATCGACATCGGATGGACGAGTCAAGAAAAGACAAACAGGTACTGGAAATGAGAACGGAAGGCAATGCACCAAGAGAAAGACTCCGAAAAACTTGGGAAAATCGCATCCAGGATGTGGGAAGGATGAGGGAACCCTGGCAGAGATGAGAAGAGAGAGCCGGGACCGACCTATTTGGAGAAGATGGATATCCCGAGGTTACTCCGACGCCTAACAGAAAATGGGGATTGAAGAAGAAGAAAAGAAGTAAATGCTTTCCTATTTTGAGATTCCAATCTGCCCAGGGCCTGACTTGAGTCCCAAAACCACTTAAAGCTTCCTGATGGAATTCCACAATGAATGCTTTCTCTATTTCGTGATGCCAATTTGCCCAGACCATGCCTTAAAAACGATTCTCAGAACGCGTGACGTATTATATATTTGGAATTTTAATGTTTTCGAGGTCGCTGCTTATCAGTTTGCTGTATATAGAGCTGAATTTCAAAGCTTTCTACAGATTAAGTCTTTAATTAGTTGGACGGTTTCTTATGGACAGTCAAGAAGCAGCAGATATTTGGCTCATAGGCTTTTTTTAAACCATTTCTTTGTACATTTAACATTTGGTATTTAAAAACAATAAAAAGTCAGACATTCAAAATTGCTAAACCGAATGTACATTTGTATAGGTATATGTATGTTTGTTTGTTTCTGTGTGTGTCTTCCTCTTCGCAAAAGCGGGAAAACCCAGAAATTCAAAAAAATAGCAGTCTCAGTTGATCGCTTGCTCGCTTTTAGTATATTATATCGTATATTTATACATATTTTTTAATAGTTTTGGCTGACTATAGCAAAGTCTGCGAGCGGCTAGCCAAACTTTGCTGTCATAGTATATAATGGCTTGAATATGTATATATATATAGCTAGTATATATTTATGTACATGTTTAGCAGCTGTTTTTTTTTTTTAATTTTATTTGTGTATGTATCTGCAGAGGGAACCAACATGCAATGACCGGTTTGCGCTGGTTATGTTTGAGCGCAAATGTTTGCTACCCAAACGAAAAAACTAATTTGATTTTTTTTTTGTGTATTATTTTCGGCAAGGTTACTAACAAATCGATTAAACAATTTGGCTAAAACAAACAAAAGTCGTCTAGCTATTTTGGTTAGAAAGGTTAACATATGTCGAACTATTACAAAAAGTTGACCTCCCTCAAGCTACTTAACTCAGCCCCACCCTAATGCTCTTTAATGTCTATATCATATAAGTCAATTTAATGTGGGTGCTGCCAACAGTTTATTAACCTTTTTCTTTTGGCCATTGCACACTACAAATATACTTGAGCCATGTTTGCATATATAAAAAAAATCCATTTACAAAAATGTACTTTTACTTTCTTCCGGCATTTTGGTTTTTTTACGCTTTGTCAGCAAAATATTTATTTTGTGGTTTTTTTTATGCACAGCTTATGGAAAAGGCACATTTTTTGGAAAGTTTGCCTCTGACGCAGCGCATCTTCACAAGAATTGATTAATGAATGACTTCCCCAGCGTTTTTGGTTATTTTTTTTTTTTTTTTTGAGCCAACACCTGTTGAAAATCGATACGAAAAAGTTTTGCCAAAAGCACACACATATAATCGAACTTAAACGCAGTTGTACAAACAGCTTGTGCTTAATATAGTACAAAAAATCAATATAAAATAAGGAAATGGTTGTTGGCCTGGTTTGTACGCTTATAAATATTATGTACATGTGCTCAAAAGTACATGAATTTTTCGCTTCAAAGAAAATTTTGCGTACATAAAACCAACTAAATTTATGTGTTTGCATTTGGTTTTTCTTATTTGTTTAAATTTTCATCAGCTACTGACGTCAAACTTGACTGGCTATTTTCGTGATTCAATAACAAAGAAAATCAAGCGAAATAAAATAAAATGTGTGCTGTCTGGCAGCGTAAATTTTCACACGAAAATAAGCCAAAAAGATGTGATATTTTTGGCAACGGAATATTAAGCGTAAAATTTTCAATGCTGGCAACAAAAACAGCTATAAAGAGTATATATTATAGCTGCAGACGACTGGGTCTTTATAGATACAGACAGAGAATGTCTCGAACATTGGCTAGCCAAAGACGGGACATATTTATATTATATGGCATACATAATATTCATATTTTTTAAATGCCAAATTTTTGGCAAATCATACAAAGAAATTTTGTGTATATATAAAGCAGTGCGAAGGTTTTTTGCTATATACAAATATTTATCTATTATTGCACTCATAAATTTGGTTTTGAATATAAACTGAACTATCTTGGCAACTCCTAAAATATGTACAATGAAAATGAGCCAATTTTTATTAGTCTAATCTTTTTGGATACTTACCATCATAATTACGTATCTCCAAATCGGCTGGCAAGCGTGCATAGCTAAGCGAAGACACTGCCTTATCATTTGAACGGTGTCCATATTGGCGATGTGCCTCATGTATCTCCGAGGCACCAAACTTTTCGGTCAAAGCACGTACGCATTGTTTCTCCCCAGACATGCAGGACAAATGCAATGCTGTGTTACCATGACGATCACGTATAGTGGGCTGTAGGGATGCACAACAAAGTTGATCCAATATTAGAAATTAAACTACCAAAGTATGTCAGCCAAATAGTGAAAAATGCATTGCGAATTACATCAGCCAAAAATTTATTGCCAAATTGATGCTAATGCAAGCAGCAGGCACCTCGTAAAACACAACAGTTGTCATTTTACAGCCTGATACTCTATAAAGGAGTAACCCCGATCATAAACTTACCTCAGCGCCTGCTAGTAACAACATGCGCAATATATTGGGCTGTGCTGTTAGAGCAGCTAAATGCAGCGGCGTTTGTGCTGCATCGTTTTGTATATTGAGCAAACATGGATGCGGAGCCATGCGTATTAGTGCCGCAACCGCATCGACATAGCCCGAGATGCAGGCCAAGTGCAGTGAACTGAAGAGAGAACAAAAAAAAAAGGTTGAGGTGAGAAAGGTGCGTTTACCTGTAGCACGTGTTCACACTTGTGTGTGTGTGTAAAAACCCAAAGTACAGAATCTTGCCAAAAACCTGTTTGCGTACTAAGGCGTTGTTGCAACTACCTGGACCGAGGGCCGGGTTAGATGCTTTTGACCACCCGTTAAACTGCACACCTGAATTGCCCAGGAAAACCCAGCCTAAGCTGACTAACAATCTTCGAGACTCAACGTATGTGATTCATTAAACTGTCCCCCTATTGTCATTGTGTCAAAAATTTTGGAAATTCTAAACGGAAATGCCTACAGCTATCGCTAACAGGTATCAGGTAAGTCAATCATCAATACTCACGTATCACCGTCGTCGTTTTGTTGAAAGAATTCCTCCCAAGCATTTACTATGTTTATGCTATTCGATGTTGCAGTATTTCCAGCTGCTGTGTTTGTTGTTGATGTATTGTTGTTGGTGGTTCTTCGTCCAGCGGAGGCAGTTGCTGTATTATTGGCTGTATTTAAATTATTCATACCGCTGCTGCCGCCTGTGGCTAAGGTGGATTGTACGGTCCATTGCGGTATGCCTGCCTCCACATTGCTTTTAAGGCGCATTTGCTCGGCGACGACGCTTTCAATTTCTGGATTGGTTGGTGTAGTAGCCTCCGCGTCCTCCTCCTCGTCAATAATACCCGAATCGAGCACGACTTCAACAGCTGCAGCAGCAGATTTAGCCTGCTGTTTGCTTTTGTCGTCGTTCTCAGCTACAGCGTTGTCTTCTTCGTCGTCGCTTTTATTGTCGATAATCTCTTCGCTAAAGATCTGTGATGATTGAGGACCGGAGATAAAACCAGAATCACTTGTTTCGTTTTGTGTTGCAAATTCTTTTTGCTTCTTATTAATGGCGCCAGTGTTTGGTTGCTGCTCCTCGTCGTCGTCTACGTTGGTTTTACCGCCAAATGTTGTTGCTGATTTTTGTTTTTTAATATTACTGTTATTTTCAGTTGTTGCCTTTGCTGCAGTTTGTTTATTATCAAGTAGTTGCTCAACACTGGCGTTGCTGCTGCCACCTAAGCTGGCGCTGCTAACACTGGCGTTGCTACTGCCACCGCCGCAGCTGCAATCTTCGGCTGCTGCTTCCTTGTTATTATCACTTGTTGCTGGTGCTGGTGTGTTTTTTTGCTCCGCATTTGCTGTTGATGTTTGGTTCCACATTTTGCGCCCTTGTTGTTATTGCGTTTAGTTTATCTTAAAATTTCTCTTCACTCCGCTTCACTTTGCTTTTGTGTTAATGCACAGTTCACGTTATGTACACAAATGTTTTGCTGTTTAAACGTGTTGCCGTCTTTATATACACTTAAATTGTTAATTGCAGTTTGATTTTGGGTGATTCCTTTAGCAGTTGCTTGTTCACTGTTGCTTTCGCTGCTGCTGCTGTTTCTGCAAAATTATTATTATTTAATCATACAAATGGAAATTCACATTTTGAACTTTGCTTTAAGCTTAGGTTTAACCACAACCACAAACACTCTCTCACACACAAACACACACACTTAGCACACTTAACTGCGCTTTAAACATGACTCTCGATCGACTCGTCGGCCAAAACGAAACTCGTCGGGCCGCACACGAGTGCGAGTGAAACGAATCTAGTAGCGTTTAAGTGAAAACACAATACTTATAGCACAAGATTAGCGTATTTATTAATTATTATATACACAACATGCTTAAAATTGTTTATTATTTAGCGTTTTTTTTTTCAATTACACGCAACTTCTTCGTTTCACATCACACAAGCAGCTACACACACTTGTTAGAGCACGCAGTCACACAAACACACACTACTACTTGCAGCCTCCCAACAATATTTTCTTCTATGAGCTGCTCTTAACTTTTATTTCTTGTTTTGTTTTAATACACCTCTTTGTCTTGACAGTTTTCTACACTGTTTCACATTTCAAAATGGCCACTTAGTAAATTGTTTAAACTTATCACAATTTGTTAAAATACTGTATTCAATTCCACTACCTTTTGTAATATTTTAAATATTTTGTTCCACATTGGTTTACGCGTGACTCTAGTTGCGTATTGCTTTAACTTGTAGTTAAAATTAGCTCCGCACGCTAAATTCCGCTCATGCACACGTCTTATTTCGGTCAGCGTAAAAATATCAATGCGGCTGTTTTGTTTTGCTGATTTTATTTTGCTTCAGCTAATACCACTTTTATATATATGCTCACGAATACACATACGCTATTTATATATGTATGACAAAAATGTTAAGACCGCGATTACGTCCGCACAACTCGGGTTTTTTTTAACTTTGAAGCAGGGTTGCTGATGTGTTACAGTTGTCGTTGTTTGTATGGCGACTCAAATGAGCCAGCTCGCCCAAATCGATAAACGATAATTTTCAGCTTTCTGTAAAAGTGTTGCAAAACGTTATACGTACCTGTTGTTTTGTCAAAGTTTTGCGGCTTTTTTGGGCAGTTTGTTCATGTTGCGTGGAATTGGAAGTAGCTTACGAAAAATGAGCAGTTTTAGTGGCCAAAAACTTGCCACTGTTGTGCAAGAACTGGAACGTTTTGCGCCCACATCGTTGGCCGAAAAATGGGATAACGTAGGATTGCTCATCGAGCCGTTTGCTGAACGTGACGTAAAGAAAATATTGCTCACCAATGATCTGACCGAATTGGTAATGCAAGAAGCTATAGAAAAGCACATTGATTTGATAATTAGTTATCATCCGCCTATATTCAAACCACTAACACGCATCACCAAAGCCAACTGGAAGGAGCGCATTGTAGCTGCCTGCCTAGCAAACAATATAGCCCTGTATTCGCCGCATACTGCTTGGGATAAAGTCGAAGGCGGTGTAAACGACTGGCTTGCAAAATCGTTGCCTATAAATAATTGCAAGCCTTTAGTGCCTGAGCCAGGGGCAACACCTGGCACCGGTTCAGGTCGCTTGGTGGAAACAAATGCACCAATATCGCTGTTAGTGCGCAAGTTGCAGGATCACATTGAGAATAGCGTGCACATAGCTTTGGCCAACGGTCATCAAACTAAGACCTATGTTAAGACAGTTGGCTTATGTGCTGGCTCGGGTGCTTCGCTGCTGCGTGGCGTAACAGCGGATCTCATAATTACTGGCGAAATGTCTCATCATGAACTGCTTGATTTTAATCATAATGGCACAACCGTGCTGCTATGCAATCACAGCAACTCGGAGCGTGGCTATCTGCGTGAGTTCAAGGCCCTTTTCAGCGAACGTTTAAATAATGCGTGTGAGCTGCTGTTGTCGGAAACGGACAAGGATCCTTTAAATACCATGAGCAGAGACACAGAGTCTGCTGCACAACATGCTGATAAATCATAGACAGTGTTTTAAATACTTTCGTTAACAATGCATTTGTAGTAAATTACAATTAAAATACGGTGTATAACAACTTATTTAGACTTGATCCAATTTAAATTTACCGCCTTTATGGAAGGCATCATTACGATGCAGTTGATAAAGCAAGCGCTGCTCCAAATGCTTTACGGCATCGATGGTTAGCACCAATGTATCATGTTTTAACATAGAATATGTGTTCAAACCATACGCAGGCATCAGATTTACATAGGCCAATTCGTCTGTGGCATAGCAAATGTTTTCGGGAAAGATGTCCTGCCTAAAATGAGCAAAACTAATAAGAAAATTTGTACACATCATTTGTCATACAACTTACTTATCTACAATTAATACAGACGGTCCCCAATTGCGCTCTTCTATTAGGTCTTTAATGAACTGTGGATCTTTCGAGGGTAACTCCACATTTTCTATTATGTGTAAATCATCCTGTGCCAGCTTTACGCTTAATGTTGAAGTTAGTCCCAGCACGCGTTTGTAGAAGGGCAGCATATAAAAATGTGTGGTAGGTGAACGCGGTCCGTGCGCTACACCGCCGCCTTTGAAAAGTGGCGAGCGTATGGAACCATGACGTGCACGACCGCCACCTTTTTGTGGCCAGGGTTTGCGTCCACCGCCTCGCACTTCAGCGCGCGTTTTGGCGTGCGCAAAGCTTACATAACGATACTTGCGCTGCCATTCTATGTTTTCCTGAATAATGTCCACGCGTGGTTGCGCTGCAAACACATCCGGATGAAGTTCAATGAGGCCAACTTTACGTTCTGCCACAGTATCTGTATTTTCAATCCATGCCTGGCGGGCGCTGTTACGATTCACGGGCGAGTATTCGGAGTAGTTTTGGGGCAATAGCAGAGCCGGTTCACTTTTTGTTAATACATTATTCAGCGCAACCGTTTCACTGGGCGCAGCGCTTTGATAAGCTGATGCAGTGCTGGAGATGTGGCGAGCAAGAGGATTGAGCAAGTTTCGTGTTTTACTTAAAAAGTTCAACATTTTGTATAAAACTATAAAATGTTAAACTAGCTCTATGCTGCTTCTTACAACACGAACATGTGTAAGTATTCACAGCGAATTCGATTTTTTTATTTATCGATAATTAACAGAAATTGATAAAAACAAGTATTCCTGTGGTGGATTTCTAAGTAGTTTATTAAAGGCAATTGTTATTTACAAGGTGAGTTTAAACAAATATTTTGAATGAATTTTGAAAAGTTAAACAATTTTATTATTAGAGCTGACTAAAAATTTAAACGTTATCGTGGTTTTGGCTTAGGCTTTGGTTTCGGTGGCACTTTAGTTTTAATACTAAAAATTGAAAAGAAATTATTTGCACTTGATTTGTTGCGATTAGTAGTTTTATGGCGACTCTTCCAAGCGTCGTAATCACTGCTCTTCAAAAATGAATCGCATTCATAGACCATAGGCATTTTTTGACGCTGCTGTTGACTAAGAAACTCGCATTCACTGTTTTGGCTTTTAATAAACTTAAAGCTCGAATCGTATAATACTTTGACATCGTCGGATCGGTTATACTTTTTTAAAGAAGCGGCAAAATCAACTTCCTTATTTATAATTGGCTTAAACCTTGTACGCTTGGTCAAGGGTTTTATGGGCGGTATTGGTTTACATCGCTTGGTTTTTGGACTAGGTACATTATTCCTCAAATTAAAAGAACCAAGATCTTCTTCTGAGCGCGGCATATACTTTCCAAACTTTGCTTTGGAAATCTGCCCTGTCGGATATGTGATTTCTTGTTTATTAAATTGAGATTCTGTAGCGTACTTCGAATTTGGTGGACCTTTGTACGCCTGATTTTTGATCATAACAGTGCTTGGTGTAGATTTTTGCAATTTGTCGAGTTCTTTTATTTTTTCCAAATCGTTAGACTTGCTTTCAAAACTATACAAATTTCGTTTTTCCGATTGCAGATCATAAATTTCAGAAGGTTCTTTATGAAAGCGATTTCTTGATAAGAATATTTTGCTACATTTACTCATTTTTGCCTTTATTTTCGAAAGCGCTACGCCTAATAGACTTTTTCGAAACCGACTTGGTTTGTCTGCTATCTCTTGAATTGCTGGTGGATTCATGTGAAATTTATTACCCGAATACTTGTGAAGGCTTTGATAACTTTCAAAGCTCCGGCCTGTGCTTAAAAGATTAAGTCGTGCTTCACTTGGGTAATCTTGATCCGGCTTTGGTGAATTATTATATGTTTGGTTGTGAGATGCTGGCATTACTCTTGGGGGAATTTTTAGTTTGTCAGCACTTCCATAATATGCTGAAGGGAAGTTTGAGTCAAACTGTTTAACTATGGGCTGTTGGTTGTATAGTTCGGAAGCATTATAAGCATTTGAACTTTCATAGTATCGAAGATTTATTGGC
The DNA here is from genome assembly GCA_037043745.1 of Chymomyza amoena. Lineage (NCBI taxonomy): Eukaryota > Metazoa > Arthropoda > Insecta > Diptera > Drosophilidae > Chymomyza > Chymomyza amoena. Next base: position 113,888 of record JBAMAX010000904.1, on the reverse strand, counting down.
GTTGCGGGCGTCTCAACTATATAAGCCAAATTGCAAGGTCTCGAGCTGTTTGGAACACATAAGTACTTATTTGGCTTCGGTCTTCTGTCTTCTTGTCTACTTTTTGCCAACGCCATTTTGCATCTAGGACACGTCATATCGCATTCGTCATCACTGCAAAAGCCGGGTGAAAGTTCTGTAGCTTCTGTATTAGTTGAGACCGTATTTGGTCTATTTATGAAACCAGAAGAACTTGCATTAGTAGTACTACGTCCGCTATCAGGTTTGCTTTTATTTCCTTTTTTGATTTTTTTACGTGAACCTTTTTTGGAAGGAGCACCACTACCTTTTTTTTTAACTGAGCTTTTGCTTGTTGAAGGCTTCTTTTTTTTGGAATCAGTTCCCTTTTTCAGGTCCGAGCTAAGTCCCTGAGTGCAGCAACGTATGCAGTTTTGTAATAAAATATCTTTACTTGACTTTTTACTTGGCTTTTCTATAAAGTCATCACTAGACCTTCTTGATTCACTTTTACCGTTTTCATGATTCTTTACTGCTCCATTGCTATTACCGTCGTTGTTAAATTTCCGTTGGCAACATTTATGACACTTCTCTTTGCGCTTTAGATCTTCGTCACTATCTTGACTTGATTTGCTTGACTCCATTTTGTTTTTGGAAGGAACACGAGGCTTGTTTTTATTTGGTTTTCGCTGTGAACTTTGAATAAAATCAGAATCACTATCAACTCTACCTTTTATGTTAACTGAGCTTTTGCTTTTAGAAGGCCTCCATTTTTTGGAATCAGTTCCCTTTTTCAGGTCCGCATTTAATCCCTGAGGCCAGTAATGTTTGCATTTTTCTAAACATTTGCTTGGCTTTTGACTTGGCTTTTTTACATCTTTTACAAAGTCATTACTAGGTCTTCTTGGTTCACTTCCAGGATTCTTTTCTGCTCCTTTGCTATTACCTTCGTTTCTAAATTTCCTTTGGCAACATTTATGACACTTATCTTTGCGCTTAAGATCTTCTGCACTATCCACTCGGCTTGATATGCTTGGCTCCATTTTGTTTTTGGAAGAAACACCAGGCTTGTTTTTATTTTGGTTTCGCTGTGAAGTTTTATTAAAATCAGAATCACTTCGTTTTTTTAATGAGCTCTTGCTTGTTGAAGGCCCCCTTTTTTTGCGCTTAAGATCTTCGGCACTATCTTGACTTGATTTGTTTGACTCCATTTTATTTTTGGAAGGAACACCAGGCTTCTTTTTATATGGTTTTCGATGTGGACTTTTATTAAAATCAGAATGACTACGTTCGCTATCAACGCCATCGTTTTTTTTTAATGAGCTCTTGCTTGTTGAAGGCCACCTTTTTTTGGAATCAGTTCCCTTTTTCAGATCCGAGTTTAATTCCTGAGTGTAGCAATATTTGCAGTTTTCTAATAATTCTTTACTTGGCTTTTTTCTTGGCTTTTTTAAATCTTCTATAAAGTCATCACTAGGCCTCCTTGATTCACTTTTACCTTTTCCAGGATTCTTTTCTGCTCCTTTGCTATTACCGTCGTTTCTAAATTTCCTTTCGCAACATTTACGACACTTACCATTGAGGTTAAGATCTTCTCTACTATCCACTCGACTTGATTTTTTAGACTCCATTTTGTTTGGTGCGCTGTGTAGATCTTTTATGCTATTCCATTGACTGGGTTTACTTGAATATTCATAACATCTTTCTTTGCACCTTAGATCTTCTCCACTTTCCACTCGACTTGATTTTTTGGACTCCATTTTGTTTGGTGCGCTGTGTAGATCTTTTATGCTATTTCTTCGACTGAGTTTTCTTGAATCTGGATAACTTTTTTTTCTGCTCCTAAGATCTTCTGAACTAACCCCTCTGCTTGATTTCTTTGACTCCATTTTGTTTGCAGCGCTGTGTGGTTCTTTAATGCTATTTCTTCCACTAGATTTTCTTGTATCCCCATAATTTTTTTCTCTGCTCATAAGATCTTCTCCACTATCCACTCGACTTGATTTTTTTGACTCCATTTTGTTTCGTGCGCTGTGCATATCTTTTATACTATTCCTTCGACTGGGTTTTCTTGAATACCCATAATTTTTTTCTCTGCTCCTAAGATCTTCTCCACTATCAACTCTGCTTGATTTCTTTGACTCAATTTTGTTTGGTGCGCTGTGTAGATCTTTTATGCTATTCCTTCGACTGGGTTTTCTTGAATCCCCATAATTTTTTTCTCTGCTCCTAAGATCTTCTCCACTAACCACTCGACTTGATTTTTTTGACTCCATTTTGTTTGCTGCGCTGTGTGGATCTTTAGTGCTATTCCTTCGACTGGGTTTTCTTGAATCTGCATAATTTTTTTCTCTGCTCCTAAGATCTTCTGTACTAACAACTCTGCTGGATTTCTTTGACTCCATTTTGTTTGATGCGCTGTGTGGTTCTTTTTTGCTATTCCTTCGACTGGGTTTTCTTGAATCCCCATAATTTTTTTCTCTGTTGTAAGAATCTTTGATGCTATTCCTTTGAATGGATTTTTCTGAACCCCCATACATTTTTTCTATGCTCCGAAGACTTTGTCCACTTTCCACTCGGCTAGGTCTCTTAGAATCCCTTTCTTTTCTTTCGGTTTCAAACATATGTCTTGCTCTCTTGCGACACCTTGAGTCTTCGCAATAGAATTCTTTTGGGGACGATGTGTCTTTACTTTTGGCTGTTTCGTTGAAATCCCAAATTTCCTCGACTTGAGCAGAGTTCCTACTAGACGTGACTTTTGATTTTCGTGCTTGTACAGCTTTACATTGCTGGCATTTTCGATGGCATTTTACGTCTTTACAATATTCGTCTTCTGATGAAAACGAGTGTTGCGGTTTCTCACCTCTGTTAGCGTTGGCAAAATCGTCTTGTGAAGTTCTACTCCAATTTCCAGTTGATTTCCGGCTTTGGTTTGTTGCAGTTGTGTTATGTTTTGGAGAGTACGAATCTCTTTTTCCTTGAGAAAAGCTTTCACCTGCTGCCATACACCGGCGACATTTGCGGTTGCAATCGGGATCTGGGCAAAGTCCTAGCTCGTTATCTTCTTGTCTGGCTGATTGTCGTCGACTCGAGCTCCTAGTTCGTTGACCTTTGTTACCAAAACTTTCATCTGAACCTGATCTTGACCTGTTAGATCGTAGACTTTTGTTATCAGTTTCGTCAGGATCAAAATTACTTGCTATTGATTTTCGTCGACTTGACCTGTTAGTTGTGTTATGTTTTGGAGAGTACGAATCTCTTTTTCCTTGAGAAAAGCTTTCACCTGCTGCCATACACTGGCGACATTTGCGGTTGCAATCGGGATCTGGGCAAAGTCCTAGCTCGTTATCTTCTTGTCTGGCTGATTGTCGTCGACTCGAACTCCTAGTTCGTTGACCTTTGTTACCAAAACTTTCATCTGAACCTGATCTTGACCTGTTAGATCGTAGACTTTTGTTATCAGTTTCGTCAGGATCAAAATTACTTGCTATTGATTTTCGTCGATTCGAACCGGTAGATCGCAGACTTTTGTTATCAGCTTCGTCAGGATCAAAATCACTTGCTAATGATTTTCGTCGACTTGACCGTAGGCTTTTGGAGTCACCTTCGTAAGCTCTAGAAAAACGCTGGTTTCTGTTCAAACATGTATCGCAATCATAGTCGTCAAATGTATTCTCCATCAGTTCTTTTATTTCTTTCTCATGTGGCATAAGGAACTTTCCATTTAAGTTATCTCTTATATTCTTTTGTGCCTTAGGTATTTCAAAATCTGAATTTGAAACTAAATTGAATTGCTTGCCGCTCTTGGCGCTTTTTGCTGAATTTCTGCGTGTATGCACTGAGGGCGTTCTTTTAATACTTTGCTCATCTGGAAAAATAGGTGAATTGGCTTCCCTGGTGCTTTTGACTGAATCTCTGCGTGTATGCACTGACGGCGTCCGACTTATGCTTTGCCTGGCGCTCTTGGCGCTTTTTGCTGAATTTCTGCGTGTATGCACTGAGGGCGGCTTACTTATTTTCTCAATTCTGCCCAAATGATCGGATTCGCTACCAAACATATATGGGCAACCACATTCTTCCTCTTGGTAATCTGCGAAAGTAGTGCTTTTCATGCTAACTCTATCTAATTCCAAGTCATCTTTTTCCTGCTCCGCAACTTTCATACTACTATATGAAGGCCGTTTGGATTTCGGCTGATCCATAGGAGTAGTCATGCTTTTTCTGACATCGTTAAAACATAAGCATTCGTTCGATTTGTCACAATTGCAACAAATAATCTTTAGATTATTACATTGCAATTGTATATTCGAATTATGATTTAGTTTTTGAATTTTTATTTGACAGGGCTCATTACTTTTATAGCTACTCCCATAATCATCAAAATCTTGACCACCTCGACTATAAACGCTTACGCCGCTGGGCGTAAATTTTTGATTGTCCTTTTTTTTTGATACCAAGTGTCGCTTTGCTACTTGAACGATTCTTGTCTGCGGAGTATATAACTTTGGCGTACACGTTCCTATCGAAACTGTAGTAGTCCTAGGCCGCTCGGTTGGTAGCTTATCAGCTTTATTTGCATGCTTTTCAGTTCTTTCAAGTCTCTTTAAATCCGTTGCCTTGTGTTTCAACATAGTTGGAGTTGGAAATTCTTCAGTCTGTGTACTATGCCTGGTTACGTTTTTGGGTACGGTCTGTGCTTTTGGTACAATTGGCGCAGCCTGCTGGCGTGTCTTAGTTTTTTGCCGTGGTGGCTTACTTGACGGCGCTTGGACTGGCCGCACTACATTCACCACGCTCTTGGAGCGCTTAGTGGTCGGGGTAGCCAGCTTATGATCGTAGGGCGTGCGATTTAGACAATCACAGTTGGCTACCTCAGCTAGACTACAACTTACTTCAAAACTTTTCTCCTTACTTTCGTCCATATTCCATTTGGATGGATAGGAACCTGTAGCGCTGTTTTTGGTTCGACTGCTGGTTTGACTCTTGAGAGTGACGGAGTTTGTCAAGCTTAGACCGCTTTTCCTTTGTTTATGCGCTACGCCGCTCATGCTGGTGCTCATATCTGAAAATCATAGAGATGAAGAAATTGTAGAAAGTTGAATAAGCATATAGCTCCGATTTTTGTTTACGAAAGCTCCCTTTTGCCAAACATACGAGGTGTGTTCAAAAAGTATCGCGAATTTTGTGTTTTTGAAAAATTATTTATTTATTCATAAATATCTATTTTGTCCTTCAAAGTAATCCTTATGAGATGTTATACGCTTTCAATCTTTCACTTCAGCACTTCAAAAAATCGTAGCGTAGCGTCGTCCTTTCATGGGCCTCTTCAGTTTAGGGAACAAGAAAAAGCCACAGGGGCCAGATCTGGGGAATACAGTGGCTGCGGCATCATAAGTGTGTTCTTTTTGGCCAAAAAGTCGCGCACAAGCAACGATGTGTGAGCAGGGGCGTTATCGCGGTGCAAAAGTCAATTTTTGTTCTTCCACAAATTCGGGCGTTTCTGGCGAATTGCTTCGCGCAAATTTGAACTTAACTTGGAGGTAATATTCCTTATGGCAAGAACTCATGATGCACCACGCCCCTGCAATCGAAGAAAACTGTAAGCAAAACTTTCATATTCGACCGAACTTGAAGCGCTTTTTTCGGTCTTGGTTCGTGCGGCAGCTTCCATTAAGATGATTGAGCTTTGGTTTCCACTTCATAACCATAAGCCCAAATTTGGGACAGAGTCCAACATCTCATTAGCAATGTTCATGCGATGCCGTTTTTGGTCGAAATTGAGCAATTTTGGTACGAATTTCGCGGCGACCCGTCTCATGCCCAAATCATTGATAAAAATCGAATGGCACAAGCCAATCGATATGTCTAGGTCCTCAGGAACTTCTCTAACGGTGATTCGACGATTGGCTAATACCATTTTCTTCACTTCATCAATTTTTTCGTCTGTTGTTGAAGTGCTCGAGCGTCACATCTTCTCGGCCTTCTGAGAACATTTTGTACCACCGATAAACGTTGCTTCGGTCCAAGGTAGCTTCTCCGTATGCCACAGTCAACATTCGTAATGCATCCGCGCACTAAATTTCGTTTTTTCAACAAATTTTGATACAGGTTCTTTGATCCATTTTTTTGAATAGGTAAAAATCGAAGAAGAGCCAAAACACGTGCAAGCAAAGCAGCTTGTCGGCATAAGTGAGAGACATAAGTACCAACATAACGCCACAAAAAATCGAAATTTGAATATAGGTAACCCGCGAAAATTCAAAATTCGCGATACTTTTTGAGCACACATCGTATTCCAATTAATCCCCATCTAACTTCAAATTAAGACAATGCCCCACTTACCTTTGGTGTTGTGAAACATCAATCGGCTATCATTTCTCCCGGATGTGACTCTGCTCTTTGCCTTAGATGCGCGCTTTTGCCTTGCTTTATGTTTTGCGTGGTTTCTTGGCAGGCACGCATCTGAGCTATTCACGGCTTGCTGCATAGCCTGCACCAAGTTGGCATCAGTGGCTAACGATGGTAGAACACTTATATTTTGAGCAGCACAGTACAGCAACTGAGTCTCAATCGTGTCGGTTTGTTTAACCTCCAAGGGCTTTTGTATCAGCTCATTGCCGCAGATATCACGATTGACTTTGGCGACAGCACGTAGAAGTAGCGCCTGTTTACCCAATTTCTTCTTCGTACGTAACGCAGGCATATTTACAGACTGTCTAACAATTTACAAAAGTTACATTTTTGTTAGGTTTACAAAAAAAAAATATGTCAGCTCACTCTGTTTTAATTTTTTTTATTTAGACATTTGGGCTATGGTTTTATTATTTAAAAAAATTTTAGGCTTACCAACCGCAGCAGCAGCAGGGGGGATGGCCAAAGTCACGGGTATAGGAGGAAACGGGCATGGGATAGCAGCAACGATGTATGCAGCTGTTTAGGCAAGAACATCTTGGACCCAGTATTATAGGTGGATTAGCAAAGCGATCGAATGTTTTAAATTTATCCTTCTTTTTCTTCTTTTTGTTTTTGTCCATTTGGCTGTCATGAATATAGCACAAGCAATCTGAGTTAGGCAACAATTGCTTAAACTTATCCTCCAGGCATTTAATATTACAGCCACAGCAATCTGAGTTAAGCAAAAATTGCTTAAGCTTATCATCTAGGCATGGAATATTACAGCCACATTGACAAATATTGTTTTCCGGCTCAAGGCAATCACAACCACAATCACAGTCGTCGTTGTTTGATTCATTAGAACCATAGCTTTGTTGATTGTCCTTTTGAGCATTGGCGCAGGTGCAACATTTAGTTATGCAAATGGGCACATTCACGGTTCGAAAGTCAGCCATGCCTCCTGATTTGCGACACCCACATGTGGTCTGCTGGGATGAACGACGTTGGTCTGTTGTATCATCTGCCATCTGATTGGATCTGTTAGACGAACAGCAATTACAATTGTTGCTCATTGCACTTGATCTACCGGCTTGATTTGCAGATTGTTTATTTGACGGATTGTCGCATTCATCAACATAGCGCCCTCTTGAGTCCATTTTATTCCTATCGTCCCGCTCCCGATTGTATCTTGCTGCATGAGGACAGCCACTGTAAGAAGACTGCTTAATATATGAACTTAAAAAGTTAAGTTAAAAGCCTAACCGGCAACCACCCCGAATGTCTCGATTATCCTCGCTGTAAAACATGTAATAAAATATGAACGTAAGGAAAGGATGTGGCATGATACTTACAAGTTATCACGTCGATATGGATTGCGTTCATCCAAGTCATTATGATTGCTGCATCTGTATAGAAAGTACCAAGTTTGTTTACATGAATGCAAGCAAGGAAGGCATAACATATATTACCTGGTTAATAGGTTATTACATAAACGTTGATAAGGATCCTCGGGGGGTCTAGATAAGAAGAGAGTATTGTTTATTTTTATCACCGTTGGTAAATTACAAAAATTGCTTTAAAGTTTTCACGTTTATTACCTGCGGCCGTTTCTAGATCCAGGTTGATCAGGATCCTCGCTATATCTAGTTAAGATGAGAAATATTTTAATTTTTGAGTTAAATGTGGATTGTTATGTAATTTAAACTATCAAGATGTAATGCCATTGCAATTTATAGATATTTATCAACCATTTTCAATATTACTACCTGCGACCATTTCTAGATCCTTGTTGATAATAATCCTCGGGAGGTCTAATTAAAAGAAAATTATTGCTTTATTTTTAAGTTATATGCGAGTTGTAATGTACGATGTAATACAATTGAAGTTTATTGAAATTTATCAACAATTTTGACTGGTATTACCTGCGATCATTTCTAGTTCCTGGACGATAAGAATCCTCGGGAGGTCTTATAAAAAAACAATTGTTTTATTTTTAAGTTATATGCGAATTGTAATGTAAGATATAATGCAATTGAAATTGATAGATATTTATCAACAATTTTCACTGATATTACCTGCGACCATTTCTAGATCCTGGTTGACAATAATCCTCGGGAGGTCTAATTAAAAAAAAATTATTGCTTTATTTTTAGGTTATATGCAAGTTGTAATGTAGGATGTAAAACAATTGGAGTTTATAGAAATTTATCAACAATTTTGACTGGTATTACCTGCGACCATTTCTAGATCCTTGTTGATAATAATCCTCGGGAGGTCTAATTAAAAAAAAATTATTGCTTTATTTTTAAGTTATATGCGAGTTGTAATGTACGATGTAATACAATTGAAGTTTATTGAAATTTATTCACAATGTTGACTGGTATTACCTGCGACCATTTCTAGGTCCTTGTTGATAATAATCCTCGGGAGGTCTAATTAAAAAAAAATTATTGCTTTATTTTTAAGTTATGTGCGAGTCGTAATGTACGATGTAATACAATTGAAGTTTATTGAAATTTATCAACAATTTTGACTGGTATTACCTGCGACCATTTCTAGGTCCTTGTTGATAACAATCCTCGGGAGGTCTAATTAAAAAAAAATTATTGCTTTATTTTTAAGTTATATGCGAGTTGTAATGTACGATGTAATACAATTGAAGTTTATTGAAATTTATCAACAATTTTGACTGGTATTACCTGCGACCTTTTCTAGCTCCTGGTCGATAAGAATCCTCGGAAGGTCTTATGAAAAGAAAATTATTGTTTTATTTTTAAGTTATATGCAAATTTATAGACATTGATCAAGTTTTCACTGGTATTACCTGCGACCATTTCGTTGTCCTGATTGATAATAATCCTCGGGAGGTCTGATTAAAAGAAAATGGTTTTATTTTTAGGTTATATGCGAATTTAAATGTAAATTCATAGATCTTGGGCATGTAAATTACCATAAAAATGACCTAACAGTTTTAATATTACCTGCGACCATTCTTAGATCCAGGTTGATTAGGATCGTCTTGAGGTCTATTTAAAAAGACAGTGTTAATAGCAAGTATAAATTGAAAAACAAATTCCAGTCTAGTACATACCTGTTGACAACCACTACCAATATAATGGGTTTCTCGCGTTCATTTTCACGAACACTGCGGTTATCATCATAGTTTTCCAATATCGGCTCTGGTGGTTCCCGATTATTATACATCGTAGTCAAACTACGATTTTTTTCTGGCAGCGCATTAATTTCGGCCGCCGGTTCTTGTTCTTTTTGCGTCTCCTCCAAGTAGTCGGGCCAGGGCACAGTGTCTGGATGCCGTAATGTGCAATGCTTGCAACGACATATAACTTTTGGCGGGTCTGGTGGTGCTAGTGTTATATATTGACTACAAATCATGCCGTAAATCTAAGCCCATTATTTCACTGTAAAAATTTTGTATTTTTGTAAAAAAATTTTGAATTTCATTAGGTGAATGTTTTGGCACAGCTTACTTCCTAGTTCCAACCAGTTGGATAAAGTGTTGGTACCCGAATGGTACCGCCCGACTTGTGCACTTTGCAGTCCGTGTTTTTCAAAGGTCGACAATCAAAATCCCGGACCGGCTTTTTGCGCACAGGAAGCGTATATATGGGTGGTATTAGCTTGTCACGACTATGACGTATATCCGCAAGCAGCTGCATGAATTTGTACGCCTTGCGTTCCGGTTTTTGGTATTCGTTTGGTTCATTTCTACCGCCAAAATGTTGTAGCTTCGGTTTTTTTAACGTTGTAGACTGCTTTTTCAATGAACAATCTGCACTATCATCAAATTTAACCCACTTGCATTGCTCGCAACGACTTGACTTAAGGGCAGAGCACTTGCCACCGCTAGGCAATATTGGGTTATGTATATCACTGGTGCTCACGCTTTTATCAGTGGTGGCAGTAATACGCATGGATGCATCACCACTTTCTGACCCACTAGAATCGGAGGTAAACAATTGGCTGCCATGTCCCCCACTAGACTGTCTAAACTGTGCAGAATGGTTGTCCTCACTTGTTTTTGTGAGCTCAGGCTGGGCATAGCTATGCTGACTATTTGTATAGCAACGTCGCTGTCCAGCTTCAAGTTCCTCCAATTCTGCCAATCTTTTTGTAGCGTTGATGAACCATTCGTCGTTATCTTGCTTATTTATAAGTTGTTCCTGCTGCACCTGCTCGAAAATTTCTACCTTCATTTGCTCAGTACTTTCTTTTTCACCGCCCTTGTGGCGCTGCGTCGTTGAAGAATATTTACTTTCTATTGATGTTGTGGATATAATAGATGAATCATTAGAATCCTCGGCCTGCTGCTCATTGGAAATATTTGACAGCTCTTTTAAGCAGTTGCTGGCAATGCTGAGGCTCTTGCTACTGCTGCCAGCAGTTAAGTTGGTCGATGGTGCTAAAGCTGGCAACGATTGGTCAATAAAATTATTTGACGTTTTTTTTTTTAGTTCTGTTGTTTGTAATGTCTTATTATAAGAGCCGGTAAGGTCTGCACTTTGGAGGTATGCGGGTCCAAAAACGTGAACATGCTGAACAGGCATCGGTTCTTTTTCAGTTCCATACATTTTCGTATTTTCCTGTAGTTTATTGTTAACCGGAAGTTGACAAATTTCTTTGCTCTCGGCCACGCCACAGTGACAACGACAGTTTTCCATAGGACACCACATGGTGGTGCCACAATCACGAGTGGAACTCTGTAATTGCCATGGTGGCAATGGTGATTGGACTAAAGCTTTTGATTCTAGCACAACTCCTGTGAAAAAAAAAAAAACATGCATGAATCAAAAGACAAAATGAAGCTTTCTATTGATGCTAGGAAACTTATGTTTCTTAGAGATTTACCTGCTGAGCAACCACTGGAGCTACGTTTCCGAGTGGTCTGAAACAAATCATCGGTGTCGCTGGATCGATTTTTTTTGGGCGTACGTATTTTTTTCTTTTTGTATTTTGCCAGACGTGTAAATGGTTCTACCAGACACGCTCGTCTCGTGTTCGTGGCAATGTCAACCTTTGGTGGTCCTGGTTGAGGTATTGTTGCTTGAATGACTACAGGCTGTATTGGCATTATATGAATGGGCTGCTTAAGAGATCTAGATATTTTCTTTTTGGTTGCTTTAAAATTACTGAGTGCACCTATTTTAGACTTCAGTAATTTAGGTGAATCCAAGATTGAGGCTATAGGGTGTTCATCTTCTTGTGATTCTTGTTGTTGCTCTTGCTCTTGATCTTTCTGATGCTTCAGATGCTTATCGTATTTTATGTCTATAAAACGATTAAGTTTACAAATGGTCTCAATTAGAAGATTCGTCAAGCGGCCTGACTGCGCTTTAAATTGAGCATGAAACTGATGCTGCGCATTTGCTTGCGAAGTTTCTGGATTTTTCGGCAGATCTATATGGGCAGGAAAGTACTCCTGCTCATTGGTATATCTTTCGTAGCTATTACTCTCGTTCAAAAATGACTGATAAGACGGATCAGCATTCCCCGTCTGATTGGCTTCTCCTTCTTCGCGAATTTCATTCTCTAAAGATTGTACCACAGCTTTTATCTGATCCAAGGTTGAACTATGCAGATTCACATGGTTTATTGGATAAACGTTTATTTGCGGAACATCGGTGGGGTTTTGAGCTGAAGCTGGCAAGTTGCTATTTTGCAGTGTTGTCTGCGATGGACATTCAAACCCACTGTGTTCACCGTTTAAATATTGGGGATCATGACCCGAATGAAGACGAGTCGGCGTTCCTGCAATGGGTGTATTAATGGTATCATAACTGTTCCAGGTATAGAATCCACGCTTGCGTTCATTATGTAAATGCAGACGAGCCAGCGATTCTATGCTAGGCATATTAAAGTCGCAAAGACAGTTTAAGGCATAGTTGAGCGATGATGCGCAATAGTTTCCTTCTAAATTTGATGTGATTTGTGGCTGAAAATACTGCGCATCCTCTCCACAAGCGTTTATGTAACTTTGAAGCGTAGGATTTTGTTTGCGCCGAATGGTCGTTGCACGACGGTTTGTTGTAGTTGTGCGCAACGGTGCATCACGAGATTTGGCACCCTTAGCTTTAATATTAACACTAACTTGACGCGTTGTTGTAGTTCTCGTTCGTATGGGGACTTCAGCCACCTTGCTGCGTAGCCAAGGTCGCGTGTCCATAACTGCTGAATTTCTCATCTTCATAAAAACAAATGAACGCCGCCAGCAATTAATAAGCAAGTAGATTCAAAAGCATCGATTGAGCAATTTAATTTTATAATTTAGAATTTAAAATTTTGATAGAAAATCCATGTTCAATATAATTTTGTTTTTGCCTTTACTTTGCAAAAAACCTATTTGAAATCGTCCTTAGCTATTCATCATTTGAGCCTTAGCTCAACTTTTCCGCAATCCAAATCCTCACCAGTTGTGCAGTAGGGTTGTGATGCATATAATTGAGTAATTAAATAATCAGAGTAAAGAGCAAGTGATAAAACAGCAACTAATAAAATGAGCTACTGAGCTTGTTGTTAAAATCAGCCCAATTTACACAACACTAATGCGCCGTTTTTAAAATAAAGCGGTTAGTGTTGAAAAATATTATCTTTGCATTATTTCCAGCACTATATAGGTCTGGCTTATTTTAGTCATTTTGTGAAAAGTAAACCCGCAAAAAAAGTAAACAATGCAATTTTCAATAAATTGAACTAGACTCAAAAAAAAAAAGAACTTTAGTGCTTTAATATATTTACTTAATCAATCACTTCTAGCTTTAAAGTGTCTGGCTGATGTATAAATGTAGTACGGATGTGATTCAGCTCAACTCAATAAACCACATCTGATCTGTAAGTAACCTGGAGTTTATATATTTTTAAGCCTTATATCTCCTTTTATCGCTTATTATACAGGATTTCAACCGGTTGGTAATAGAATTGGACGCTAATATCTTGTTTACAATCTCATTGTACCACTTTAGTTGGCAATTTAGTCATAAAGATGAATTTGGATGTTGCTGCATGTATCATCATTGCTGAGGTGTTACAGCAAGAAGAAGATGAAAAGGAGGAACTCAAAAAAAGGACAAGAAAAAAGAGAAAGTGGTCGCACGGAAGAAGAATAAATAAAGACGCATATTCTAGCAGCAAACTATTGAAAACATTAGAAGTAGATTACAAAAATCTTATGGGCATGACAGACGAAACATTTCATGATATTTTATCAATAGTTTCAAGTCACATACAAAAACAAGATACCTTAATGAGAAATGCCATACCGGCCAGCAATCGTTTGGCAATAACATTACGTTTTTTGGCCACAGGTTGCTCATATGAAGAGCTTAAAACTTCAACGGGAGTATCTGCACAATCGATAGGAAATTTTGTCATTGAAACATGTGAGGCCATTGTGAAAGTTATGAAACCATTTATTAAGGTTGGTTATAAAAGTATTTTATTTATAAAATATCTATAAATATTTTTTTTCCAGCTCCCTAACACTCAAACGGAATGGATGGATATAGCAGAAAATTTTTATAAAAAAACAATGTTTCCACACTGCGTAGGAGCCCTTGAAGGCAAACATATACAAATAACGAAGCCAAACAATTCGGGTTCATTGTATTTTAACTATAAAAGGTCCTGCAGCATCGTTTGTATGGCTATTGTAAATAGCAACAGCGAGTTTTTGATGGTTGACATAGGTGCAAGAGGCAGTGCCTTAGAAAGCGATCTATTCGCAAAATCAAACTTCTTTGAAAAGCTGGAAAATGATAAGTTGAATTTGCCCAAGCCAAAACCTGTGCTGCCTGGACAAGAGCCGCTGCCCTATGTATTTGTTTCAAATTCAAACTTAACTTTACGAAAAAACATTCTAAACCCTTTTGGTCATTTGAATTTGACAAATGATAAGATCGTCTATAATAGAACGTTGGGCGCTGCTGTAATGAAAGTAGAGAATGCTTTTGAGATTTTGGCGTGTCGCTTTCGCATACTAGAAAAAGTCATCAATTTAAGTCCAGAGAAAGCTATTACAATTGTTCTAGCATGTTGCTACTTGCACAATTATTTACGTCGGCAATCCGTCGCAAAAGTTGAGAAGCCCGAAAATATGGAAGCATTATGTGAAATGGAGCAACAAGACAATAGAAATGCATCCAAGGAAGCATTAAATGTTAGGTTAAAGTTTTGTGAAGCTATACAACAATTAATTAATGTTTAATGAAATTAAATTTCTAATGTTATTTAAATAATGATGTAGTTAGGTAACGTACTTCGGTGTAAGGAAGAAACAGCTCAGGACCAGAGTTTTGTAAAGGAAAAAAGGAGCGACCAGACCATAGGTACACGTTACGTTTTCTTACTTGATTTAATTTGTGCTTAGGCATAATTAAGATCTTAACATTTGAACATTTTACAGATTGTTAGCTTCCGAAGCAATTAGAGACAATCTTTCCAATTTGCATACATATTTCCTAAAAGGTAGTATTTAATATAACATTTTATACATATTGAAATTTCAAAAAGCATAAATTTTAATTTTACAAAGGACTTTTAACAAATAAAAATATGCCATATTAAAATTAACGAACTAACGTGTTTCAATTTATTGGAATGAACAAGGTTAAAATTTGTAAAAATCAAATAAGTGTCGTCAATACATTGTTATAAAAATAAGTATCCGTCATTTTGGGTCCAAAAGTTTTTGGCGTATCTTCCAGCGCAAACCGTGATGAGTAGTTTCACCTGGTATTTGATTGCGAAAATGAGCCCATTCATTTTGATAATACTGGTATAGGGCTACTGGATCGGTTTTTTGAGTCTTCAACTTGGAACGAGAGCGTGGAACTACAAATAAAATAAGAATCAAATGATTGTTATAACAAGTTATTGGTTAGTATATTTTGCTCCAATTCCTTTGCTCTAAAAATTAAACATAAGTCTTACTCATAGTCGAGAGCGATCCAGAACTGCTGCTGCGTTTGCGCAACTTGCGCTT
The DNA here is from genome assembly GCA_037043745.1 of Chymomyza amoena. Lineage (NCBI taxonomy): Eukaryota > Metazoa > Arthropoda > Insecta > Diptera > Drosophilidae > Chymomyza > Chymomyza amoena. The sequence goes on along the minus strand of JBAMAX010000904.1, from coordinate 98,503 downwards.
TCTTTTGGCACTTGGGTGACGCTTGTCAGAACCAGGACTGCTGCTAGACTCTGGACTGGAACCAGCTCGACGCGCAGGTTTGCGTGTCTTGCTTCGGCTGCGATGCGTCTGTAAATTGGTCACACTATTTGGTGCATCATTCAGCCGTAGCTTTTCTTGAAACAAATGCGCCATATCCGTAACTCTACTGCCAGCTCTGAGACGCTCCGGGGGCTCGGTAGGCGCGTCTCCTATCTTAGGAGCTACATTCTCCTTGTCGTTGCCTTTGGCGCGCGAGCTTACAGTGGTCTGCTTGTACAGCTTGCAAAAACAGTCATCCGGCTTTTGCTTCTGCGACGCTGCCATACGTTCTTCGTGCTTGATCAACTTGCGCAGATCTATAGTTATAAATCGAATTAGTAATCGAATAAAAAATGCTTGCTTTATATTTTAATTGCATATTTAATTTACTCTTTGTTTTTCATTTTTTTTTTTTACAATTGCTTTTGGTTTTTTTTGTATTTAGTTTATAATAATTTTACATAATTTTTTTGTTTTTTGAGCGTGAAGTTGCGTTTTTAAAATTTTACAAGTTAAAAGAAACAAAAACAGTAAACGAATGTATTCCCACTTGAACTAGAAAAAGAACTTACGACTTAAGCTACTAATAATGAACGCCCGAATTGGAATCATAATTTTAAGAAAATACAGATACAGTACATACATTGAGTAGTCGAATAGTAGTCAGGGAAAAACGAGTATGTACCTTATGAGTGCGGAGCTGGGTTGGTTGGGCATAATAGGGAATTTGCGCTAAACTAACTTTAAACTAAACTTATACAATTATTTGCTCAAATTATGCTAATTGTTTTATGCGGGCATGAGTGTCTGCGTGTGTGTGTGTGTACAAATATACAATACATGATTCGGATCGAGAGGCAGGATTTGGGGTCTGTCTGCTAAACCTAATGAAAATTCCCATACTTTTTTAATTTTACACTTAAAATCTAAACACAATTCAATTCTGATACTGCTAGCTAGCTTTAGCGACGATATCGAAATCGCCGAAAGGGCGCCCTTAGACGCCGACAAGTAACTCGCACCTCCTTTTTCAGAAACTGCGATATGGCTAAAGACTTAACAGCTGCGGTGGCTGCCTCAGCGGCACAACTGCTGGCTGCCTTGCCATTGTTGGGTGGCGCATATTTGGATATATCAAACTTTCGTTTAGGCGTTTGATGTGGACAGGCCTCCTGATGGCTGTGATGATGATTATGATGCTCATCACCGGCTTGTGTATTGCTAAGATCCATATCCGTATCCAGTCCATCAGAGGATACCGTAAAAATGTCCGAGTTGTCACCCAATTTTTCGCTAGGACTAATACAACTGCCTAGACTGCCATTTAATTGCGGCGTACGACGCTGTTGCTGCCTGCCCAGTTGCGTGCTGGGCGTTGAGCTGTTCAACCGATGGCCATTGGTATTGTGCAGCAATACCAGCAACTTTTTGCCTGTACTTTGCTCATTTAAAGCGGCAGAGTTCGGCTGTACGCCACGCGCACGTTTCGTGGGCAGCTCCTCCTCGACACTTGCCTGTATCTCTACTTTCTTGTGATTCGGCGCTTCTCTGTGTGGCGGTTCCTGCTGATGGTCGTAGGCATCCTCATAGACATCTTCTTCCTCGTCGTCGTCATCATCATCTTCCTCTTCGACATCCGCATCAGTAGCTTCAATTTCTGCTTCATCGTCTTGTTGCTCTTCTTCTACTGAATCCGCCATGGTCTCATTGTCGTCTTCAACCATGTCTTCAGCCGTGTCTGCATCAGGTCCAGTGGTCGCACGAGTTTGCTCATCCAAATCAGTGGCTGGTGGCGTCATAACGTCGCCATCACGCGCATTCTTCTTATTAAGCTCCACTTCATCATCGTCGTGTTCATCACGTGCTGTCTTGCTTAACCGCTTATCCACTGTTTTTATCTTAGATTGTTCTTCCTCAGCCTCGAGTGGTTCTTCTTTTATATTACGCTGATTTAATGACTCCTGTTCATGCGTTATGCCCATTTTTTTAAAACTGATGCGATCTTCTGCGCCTCCTGTCCGCACATTAGTTGACATCGTTGAACGTCGTTTTTGCGCTTTTGGCCAACCTGTTCTATTCGATTTTAGGCTTTTACGCTTTCGATAATAGCTTCTCAAATCCGCGCTTTTGTATAAATTGAAGCTGCGTCTTGGACCGCCTGGAGTGGGTTCATCATCTTCGCCGCTACCGGCACTACCCACTATGAGATCACAAAGATCAAAATCGCTGGTAAAATAATCAGTTGGTGGCGGAGTTTGCGTTTCTAATCTTAGCTGACTTGCTGTGGAGTTCGCTGGTGCTGTTGGTGTAGCATTTTCGGCTAGCTCTAAGTCCTCTGCATCTAGATCGAATTCTTTGCCCACAATTTCCAAATACTTATCGATTTGCCATTCCATCAGTCGTGTATTAGTATGCTGCATATTGGCATCTAAGGCTTTAAACGCACTATTGTCCATTTCAAACTCCAGCACGCCCTTTTTTATGCCCAGCTTGCGAACACCAGGCGCATAGCTTGTGCCAGTTCCAGGTGTTGCAGACTGCTGCTGCTGCATTCTCTGCGACCTTGGATTGGGCTGTGGTCTACGGTTGCGCTTGCCTAGCACTACGCTCGTGGGCAGCTCTCTTCTCGCAGCAAATTGCAGTCGTCTGGAGTAACTTTGTCCACTTGCGCTGGCCAGTTGAGTTTGCACTGCTGTGGCAGGTCGTCTACCACGTGGGGAAATCACTGCTGCTCGCGGTGGTGGCACTGGTGGCGAGTGATCGTATTTGTTTTGTCCACGTCTCATGCGTTTCACAGTCTCAGAGATCTCGGTGGCGAAGCGCAGCTCTTCTACAGGTGTTGCTGCTTGAGAGCGCGTAGTTCTTGGTGAAGCAATTGCTGCTGGTGATGCAACTGACTCATTCTTAACGGGTGTCTTAAGTTTGGAGGCCACTACTGCTTTGATGTCCGCTAGCTCCTCAATTTGGCTCACTAATTGCAGCGGTGGAGCTTGCGGTTGTGTGGGTGTGCTAGGCGGCTCATCCACTTCTGAGTTGGTTTTGCTTTGTGAATCATGCCGTTGTCTTATTATACAACTGACCAACGCCAGCGTTGAGGCATGCTCCCGCGGCGATTTGCGTGGTGGCAGCTCTGCTATGCGTTGAAGCTGTTTATTGCGATAAAGCGGCTTATGCCCAGAAGCTGTAGTGCTACAACTGCTGCTCGTGCTGCTTTGCGTGGATACAGCGCGTATTCGCTCCATGATATGAGCACGCTCGCTAAGTGGAACAAAGTCTCGTTCCATAAGCTCTGGCGTGCTCGCTTTGCTATCACATTTTGGTATGGCAGTGTTGAGTGAAAGTACAGCTGCTGTAGCTGGCTCCAATGTAAGCTGCTGCTTCTCCTGCTGCTCCTGTTGGTATCGCTGTAACAAATGCAGCTTCTTGTGCTTATAGACAGCACCTTCCACGGGCTTAACCGTAGCTGGCTGCTCAGTCTGCGCTTCCTCCTTTAAAAGCGTTGGTTTCTCTGTCTCCACAGGGTTATCCTTCTGGCATAGCGTGCAATTGTGTGCCATGGACAAAGTGCGCTCTAGCGGTATGGGTCCTAGCTCATAGGGTAGCTTACGATATTGCCTATACCCGTAGTACGTATGGTAATTCTCCTCGGCCATATCTTGACGCTGGAAAACACGATGCCACAAGTCCGCACTAGGCACCTGCTCAAAGGCATAACGCAGCTTTTGAAGTCGCTCACTTTTGCTGAAATCAAAGTTTTGTGGCGAGGTTTGTGGTGTTACCGGTGGCTGCTGCTGGGCTTGTTTGGACTTTGGTGTGACCGGTTTTTGGTTTTTATTGCGTGCACCGGCCCTCTGTGGAGACTTAACCTCTGGTGTGCACTGCTCTAACTCGCTAGCGCTCCTATTAATTGTCAACCTGGAGAGTCTTCTTGCAGCGCGCTCTTCTCTAGAGTCGATACGTGGTGGTGTGCCTGGTACTTGTATAGACAAACTCTGTTTGGATAAGTTTTTGGCCACATAGTCCTCATCACTGCCATTGTCAGATACATCGTCTTCATCATCGAGTATGTCATCATCGTCGTCGTCATCATCTTCATCTAACTGCTCGTCCTCTTCCTCCTCGCTATTGGATTTAGTTTCATCCCCCATCCAATCCTCCAGTTTGACAGCTCTTCTACCCACATTCTTTGTGGGCTTCACAGCGCTTAACGCCATGTTCGTTTTATGCTGTCGTCTGCTGTTCTTAGCCGCCTCCACGGCTGCGCGCAACATTTGACTGCTCGCCGTTGCGGCTGTCACAATGGCTGTAGCCGTGCGGCTGCTCTTTCGCGTTGCCTCAGTCTGTTGTTTGGTTACCTGATGTTGTTGCTTTAACAGTTGCGTTTCTGGCTGGATGGGGGCGCTCGGAAAGCGCTGCTGGTGCTGCGTTCCTGCAGTGCTGCTGCTGCTATTGCTGCCTGTGGATACTTGTCTTTGCAGCTGTGGTGGTGGTGCTTGTGGTGCAGCTGCAGCTTTACCCTTTCTTCGTTTAGCCACTACTGTGGCACGATGTTTCGTAAGGGCCGAGGATTTCATACTTGCAGCTGCCTGCACTGGCTCAGCTTCGCTAGTGCTGTCCAAGCTGGCCGATGATATACTATTGCGTGCACGCTCTGATGTCGTCTGGCGATCCACATCTGTTGCCAGCTCACTACTACTGCGCACAGTTTTGGGAAACATAAAATTTTCGGCCTCTCCATTAAGTCGCTGCAGCTCCGATTGCCGCACCTTTTGAAACTTCACAATAAGCGATGGCGAGTCTATGGTAGCCGTAGCATTGGCAGCAGCACGACGACTACGCGGCGGTGTAGCACACATATCAGTTGTGTCTACCACTTTGTAGAGTGAGGATGGCGGCAGCATGGCGCGTATGGGCGGGGATAACGCATTATTTTGATTCTTGCGTCTGCCAACAGTGTTCATAGGTGTGGTGGCTGCATGTGCAGTGGAACTAGCTGCCTGCTCTAAACGCTGCAGCTCCAGCAAACTACCAGGAGACTTCTTCTGTACACTAGAGGAGCTTTTTGCCTTTGTTGGCGAATGCTTTGGCGAGGGCGTAGCAACTGTTGGAGTTTGCATTGTAGCTTGAAATTTCTCCGAGGAATGTTTGCCCTTGGTAACGCGTTTGGATTTCTCACGCAAGGCGGGCGATGGCCGCCCTCTAGTAACATCGCTGGGACTATGCTGCAGTGGATCAACACTAGGAGTATGATTAATGTTGGCAATGGCGCTATCGCATAACAGCTCATCTACTTCCATTTCGTTGTCGAAGATTTTATTAGCGTCTTCGTCTGGCTCCAACTCTGCTTTGATTGGTGGCTGCTCGGCCAAGAATTTATTTACATCAGCCGAGGATTCGATTAGTGTGTCCAATGCCACAAAGTTTTCTGCGTTTTTGGCATAAAACTCGTGATCCTTGGTCTTTAGATGCACGGTTAATGTATCGTATTCGATTTTACAAATTTCACAAACGCCACACTGCTTGTCGCTGGTTTCCTTAAGCTCCTTGCAATGCGATTGTGATGGAGTTTGCGGCGTTGTATTTGTTTTAGATCTAGGACTGCCCGTTACCAGATTTCTTTTCAAAGCTTGCACTGCTGCGCTTTGCGCTGGCTCCTTATTCGTGTCTTTTTGCTGTGGTAGCTGTCGTTGCGATGTGCGTGAACCTGCTGACTTGCGTGTCATACTTTTTGGCTGTTCTGTTTTAGTGTCCCTAATTGGCTTGGCTTGCAAACGAAAGGCACCGTCCTCGCTGTCTAAATCTATTTTAGGCCACTCTTCAGGCTTTTTGAACAAGTGATAATACGGCCTATAGTTGCGCTTAACGGATTCAACTTTAATAAAGTTGCCTTTTAGGTGTATATGATGTGAATTACTGCTGCTTTTCTTGGAGGACGCTGTATGTGCGTCTGGAGACTTGCCGCTGCCCTCTAAATAACTGCGTAGCTCAGTTTGTATGCGCTTGAAAAAACGTTGAGCGTAATCTGTTTGCCAGATCGTATAAGTAGGCGCTGTTACCGGTGCGGTTACAACACTTGAAGCTCGCTGCCCGCTGGTTTGTGGAGTTTGTTGTCCGCTATTGCTTTGTTGGCGCCGCACACGACTTAGAATAGCATCAGCGCGAGTTTGACGTGTTTTACGCGTGACAACGCTGCCGCTTTGATTGCGTGGCACATCGTCATGGCCGGCAGGAGCTGCTGTTGGTGTTGCGGGTGTGCCTGGTGTTGCTGGCGTAAGCGGTGTGTCTGGACGACTTGTGGGCGTGGGCGCGTTTGCGGCTGCAGTTGTTGCGGTTGGCTTATCAGTTATGAAATGTGTTATGCTATCGTCAAGAAAGAATTCGAGATTGCCGCCAAGCGCCTTGATGTCTGCTTCAATGCGTTTGGTTAGCTGATGATCACAAATGTCCAAATAGAATTTAAAATGACAAAGTGGTCGTTTACTCTTGATGACCTTTACTTTTGGACGTATACGTAATGGTGATACTGCTGTAGCTGCTGTGGTTTGGCCTGTTTGTTGCTGCTGCTGCTTACTGCTATTTGCTGTGGCTGCGGTTGTTGTTGCGAGTTTGCTAGTAGCGCTTTGCTTATCCGACTGTGGTTGCATACCTTTAGGCACAAATTAGCTGTTGTGTGTAGTTGGGTAGTAGTTTGGTTTGGTGGTGGAATGCACCGAGAAGTAAAAGAAGAAGAATTGCAAAATTGGAATTATATAGGAGTTTGGTTTTTCATTAACTTACAACATAACTAAAGTTAGACAACAACTAACACTAAGCGCCATCTAACCACATTCGCCAATACGAAAATGTGACCCGTATAATCAACACACACATTACTCATGCGTGTAACTAATGCAGCAATTGTGTGTGTATCGTGCAAATTCAATCAATAACAATGCAGTATTTTTGTGTATATGGTTGACATCAATTAAGTGTGAGTTAATTTTATTTAAAATTCAAAACTATGGCCAATGCGCCCGCTGCTGCCCGCAGCAAGGCAACAGATGCAACAACAACTAAAATATGACAGCTGCTTAATTGCAATGGCGTTGCCATATCGACAACGCATTTTCTGGGTTCCATAAACAAAACCAGCTGTTTGCTGTGGCCAGCAGCTTTAAAAAATTAATAGAAACCTGTTTTGGGTATTTTTTTTAAATTATTTAATGCACATAAAAAGTGACGCGTGAGTGGCATGACAATTGTGCAAGCAATTTAATATCAACAAACTAGCTACATTCTGTGATAAGACATGCTAAAGGCAAATAAAAAATATATAAAGTGGTATGGTGAGTAACTACAACAAAAGAGCATAACAAAAACAAAGTGTGAAGAGGCAACAACACAAAATGCCAGGGCTGCGTTAAATGTTAGAGATAGCCGCAGCCAGTGGGGTTTGCAGCGATTAATCGGAACTTAAAAATCAAAACAAATAAGCAAATAGTAGGGCTGCAGTGAGTGCTATATGTAATAGACTTTCAGGCAGCGTACTTTTTCTTATATTTTTCTTAGGCGTACATGAGTTAAGGTAGCCCCTTTAACATGTTTAGTTGGCTACGCGCCTGCCGCAGCAAAAACTTGCTTTTTTGTGCATGCCATCTAGACGTGGTCGTCGTTCTCGTTGTCAGCGTGCCTGCCTGCCTGCCTGGCTGGCTTTCGTGCAGTGAAGTGAGTGTGTAGGGCATTGCTTTGAGCAAACAAATGTACGCACATATGTGCATATGTTTTATTTGTTATTCGTGAGCCTGTGTATGTGCGCTTGTGTGTGTCATTCGGTGAAAATGTTTATGTATCTAGCGTTTATATATACAAACATACAAATAGATTTTTAGTGCGTACACAGGGTGGAAGCGCAACACAAACATGTTCACTGCCCTGGCAACACATTTTCTGCTGCTAAGGTTAGTCGTTGCTAGGCTATTTGCATTTCCTTCTTTCTTTTTTTTGCATTAATGCAATAACGAGAAAGTTATGCACAAAGCAAAACGACGATACACAACACATACGCTGCAAGCTAAGAACGATATGGCAACATTGTTTTTAATAAGGTCGCTGACAGCCATAAGCAATAACAAATAAATATGTACGTGCGGGTAGCTTAAACTTTAAACAATACAACGACACAACAACAACAAAAAAATGTACTGTGCTGGCAGTTTATTGGAACGGCCGCCATTACAAAATCGAAATGAAAGCGTAAAGCACAGAAAAAGAAAAAACTTGCATGACGAAGAGCATATAGCTGGGCATGTGTAGAAAAAAAAAAAAAACCAACAGAATTTATAAATTCACCACACCAGCAGCAACAACAAAATAGCAGCAGCAGCAACGAAACGAAATAAAAAGAGGGCAAAATCAGCATTTAACGAAAACATGGACAATGCAAAGAGCAAACGAATAAAAAACAACACAAAACGCACAATACGAAACCGCGCACATACAGCCGCATATATGAGTTTGTTTTCGTGTGCGTGTGTGTGTCTGTGTATATAGAAATATATATGTGTGTATGACGAAGTGAGGCGCATAGAAGTCGTAGATGAAGCTGCCAGACAGAGTAGAGCGTGGTAGCAGGGGCAGTAGCGGTAACGATTTACTAACAAAATGTACGTGTTTCGGCCTTTGTGTGTGCATGCCACGGTGGAGGCCAAAACATGTCCACACACATATATACAAACGCACAAGTACATGTATATACTCGCGGCAGCAGCATGCCGCGCTGCCACCACTATATAGCCAGCAAAGCAGCCACCAAACAACAACCAACCGACAACAACAACAACTAACACTCGTCGTTGTCAGTTTCAGTCGCAAAAATGCTTGCTCTAAACGCCTGCAATCGGCTGTACATATGTACCTACCACATGTACATACATATATACATAGCGCTCTTGCCGTATTTTTCGTTATTTCTGCTGTGTTATTCACAATTTCCGAGTAATACTCGTTTATTTTCTTATTTCATACACTGTTTTTTTTTTATTGTAATACATAACACATACACTCACAGCAGCTCATCGTTTAGCTGTGTGCTGTTGGTTCGGTTTTTTTTTCTTACTTGTATGTACAACGGGCACGCTGGCGGTTTGTGTGCACAAGATGTGTGTAAAAAAGAAAAAAAATAAATTAAAATGGTGACGAATCGTTGCCGACGTTGTTAAAATTAAACGAAAACTGAGACAAACTTGCATAGAATATCAACTAAAAATGCCAAATGTTGCACAAACATACACGCACACACACATGCACAGCCCACATGCAATGGCGGGAATTATGTATATAGACGCGTTTGTTGGTATTGGTTTTGTTGGGGGGACTGACTTCGCTTACCTTTCAGAAATTCACGTAGTTGTTCAGCGGATATATTTCTAAAGCCCAATTCATTTAAATGCTGCAAAATGGCGCGTGCATCCAATGGCAAATGTGACATTTTTTTAACACAAAAAACCCAATTGTTTTTATTTATTAGTGCTCTGCCTACACTGCTTTATTTAATTTTGATTATGTTTGTTGTTTATATGCGCGCACTAATACAACTGCAAGTCTTATGCCGTTTCTCTTTCTTTTGTTGTTGCTCTGCTTCGGTTTTTTCGTTGTTCACTTTGTGCCTGCCTTTGCTGCTGCTTCTTCTTCTTGTTTTATTTGCTTTATGCTGCTGTTTTTACTTGCTGAGCCGACTATCGAATCGACAAGCAAGCAAAGAAAAAATTTTTCACTGTACCTTTTTCTTTTTTTTTGTCGTAACGCGACACATACACACTGCGTTGGCTGTATTTTCTCTTTGCGTTCAATTACTTAACTGCATTTACTTTGCTGTAAATTTAATTAGTTGCAGCAGCCTATAAACGTATAAATGCATTCGACAGACAACGACTGCAGAAAACGAGCTGGGTATGTAGAGCGTCGCGTTCGTTGTGTACGCCTAGGTTTTATATGTTTTTAGCTATTTTATATATGCTAGACAGCACATATTTTGTTTTGCACGCACAGCTATGGATTTTTAAATGATGTAGTTTGTCTTTTCACATATTTTCTTGATGATTTTATAACAATTTTCACCAATTGAGTGTACACGACTGCGGCAACAACGACTCGCAAAACAACTCTTCGTATAAGACTTGGCGATAACATTAGACTGTGCTAGTGATGGCAGCGCACTAATTCAATTGCTGCTGCATAAATATGTATTAAAAGCTGTGCGTTTGCATAAGAGGTTTTATTAAATTTAAAAAAATATGCAATTTAATTATGTTTAAATTATTATAAGGCCTATAATTTGCTTGCTTTTAACTGCATTAAATTGTGGATGTAGATGATATCGATAGTTATCGGCAATGGTGTAGTGTCGTTAAGTTAATCGATTAGTACGCGCATTTGCATAAGTTTTTTGAGTTGGTTCATATTGTTCGTTCTTTTGTTGAATCACATGCTTTTTAAAACTATCGTTTTATAGTGTAAACGTTTTAGCAATATTTTAATGACGCTGTTTGATAGAATAAAATCAGCTTTAACTATTTCTTAAATTAAACGTAAGAGCACTAGTTTATGTATTTTTTTTTTTTTTAAGTTATTTATTACAGTTAAATATTTAAACAACTTTTTAAGTGCACCCCGAAACTTAAACTGCGGTTGTATGAGCTTATTATTATTTAAAAACTTCTACAAGAAGTGAGGTTTAAAAAACCAGTTCTTACTAAAATGACAGCTTTATAAGTGCTTTCAAATAAACTTAAATTTATGTCATTATAAATTTAATTTTAAGAAACTGAATAAATTTGTTAGTTTAGTGTCAAATTAGAAGCGCCGGCTTTCATTGTTCACTGATAAAATAAATAATGTAATAAAATGTAAAATTTACGTTATTTGCTATATAATAAACAATAATTTTGCTATAAGTCACAAATTAGACATTTCTGGAGAGCTGAGATTTGACGGTTTTCAATTAAATGTAATTCGTTAGAGTTCAATTCAATTTTATTAGAGTAATATACATATCGTTCACTTCCAAGAAGAACGTTCTAACTTAAAAAAAAGTTATTTTGCAGAAAATAATAAATTCTCGATTCTCTTCTGACACGAAAAGCATTTTTGATATCAATTTGAAATTTTTACACAATGCACAGTTTTTCATACCGAATAAATTGCATTATTAATACAAAAACGCATTTTTTGAGTTATCACATTATATAGTATACATTAAGTTATTATTAACGCATATAAACCATTAAAACATGGCATGGAACAAAATAAAAACAACTAATTAACTTAAGATCAGGGTAAAGTAAACAAGACTAGTGGCGAGTCAAAACCGTGTTTATCAGCAACTGGGTGAAATAAAATACACTAAAACTTAAAAGTTTTTATTTTTAACTGTATGTGAGGCCAAACTAACAAATGTTCTAACTTAAGTCAACACATGTTAAATAGTTCACGATTTGAATTTGTTCTTAATTTTTGCAACTGGTTCGAAATGGAGCAGAATTAAACGGCTATCTTAGGTGGTTCATTTGCAATAACCAAACTAATCGAACTAGCTCAGAACGAATCGACCCAATTGTTTAGTGAAAAAGACCTTGTTGCTTGCGCTTGCTCATTCGTCGCTTTGTCTGCGTCTGCGTCCCGTAAATTAATTAAAAACGTTCGTATTTTTAATTTATTTAAAACGAAAGTAGTACAAAAATGTCGCGCGTAGTGTATTTAACCGTTTTTCTCGTAATTGGTAAGTATTGTGTGTATATTTTTAACATAAACTTAAATTTATTAATCTAACATTTCACGTTCTCTCGTTTACCTTGGCTGCATACTCCTTATGGGCACGTACACACAGCATCCAGTTGTCTGATTTCGGTAGTGCATAGCGCTCGACGCGGCGGTTACTCACGTGCGACCACAACTCCTCCACCCACACCACCTCCACCCCAAACACCCAAAGAATATCTAGATAGTAAAGCTGGATTTTCTACGTTTGGCATCATATCAATAATATTTGCAGTTATTGTTATGTGTTTTGTGTTCTACTACGGCATCATGTGTTATCCATTTTTGTGTCGGGACGAAAAGAAATATCGTTTTATGGATGTTTCATCGACCATAACAGCAGCCACATCACGTTCCATACAGTCTATTGAAAATTATCCCGTAGATCAGAAGCATCATTCACTTGCCTGAAAGATCAGCTGCTGGAAAGCGTAAGACTTAAGCGCCAAGTAACAAAAAACCTTTTTTTCTAATATTAATATAATATAACTTTTATGCTGGTAAAAGTTTTAAGGGTTTTAGGGTCGTCCGTCTGTCTGTCTGTTTACTCAAGCGCAGCGATGCAACAAGTCGAGCAGCAACAACAACAACTACAACATCATTATCATCGATAGGCAACAACAATTATGTGCGTGCATGTGTGTTTGAAAGAGAATGTGAGTGAGTGTTTGTGTGTTGTTTGGACATTTATTGTCCCTTACTCTTTAGCCTTGTCCGTTTTACTGCAAAGTCCCTTTGCGGCATTGGTTTTCTCTTTTACGCGCAGGTAGTTTAAGATTACGTTTATTTCTTACTTTTAACGAAATAACGTGGGAAGCGTAGATACATATATACATCATGTATATGGATATGTACCACTACAAATACATACTTACATATCTTTTAACTGTGGCAATTGAGTCACGTTATTTCTTACGAATTTTTTTGGCAAGCGAGAATTTCTTAATTTACATAATTGGAACAGTCTGAAATTCCCTCCCTTCGAATATTGGTAACATTTGTGATTTAAGTAATACAAAAGCACGACGAATTGACGAATCTTTTTTTGAAGATCTAACAAATACGTTTTTATCTAGCACTTATTGATAGCACTTGAATATTTGCTCACAGGTTGTACTTACTAAGTACTTAATAGTTTTAATAAATGCGAATTATTTTAGTTTAGTTTAAGCATTGGAACTGCCAATATGAATTTTAATACAATTAAAGAATTTACAAATTATGCATTTATATAATAAGCAATATATAAATACGTTGTTCTTTTGGAACAATGAACTTGGTGTCAAATATTTAAAAAACGTAAATTTCCACTATGGAAAGAAGTACTTGAGTAATTTTGTTTTGATTGAAAAACATTCGAAATTCTTATAAATAAATTTATTAATTTTGATAAAAATGCAAATATTTAAAAATCGTTAGAAATAATTACGCAAATTTTCACTATGGAAATAAATACTTGAGTAATATTATTTTGATCGAAAAACATTTTAAATTCTTATAAATAAATTTAATAATTTCGATAAAAAATTCAAATATTTAAAAATAGTTAAATATTAGAACATTTCCCGCTTTACAAAAATAAATTGTGTCAAATACATAAACATATATTTTACTTCTATATAATTATAACTATAAATATAATTTTCCATTAGAATTTCCATTAAAAGATTAAATAATTACTATTTATCCACTTTGGGATAAAGAAATGCTCTATATTTTTTAGTTTTCCTATTTTTGATAAAAATTGTGCAAATATTTTAAAATCATTGGGAATACTTTTTCTTAAAATAAGCGTTAAGTCCCATTTTGGGACAAATAATTGTGTCAAATACTTACTTTTAAATCGATAATTTTGATAATAATGCAAATATTTCAAAATCGTTAGAAATAATATAACATTTTCCGCTTTAAAAAAATAAATTGTGTCAAATACATAAAAATATATATTACTTTTATATAATTATCACTATAAATATTATTTCCTTAAGAAAATTAAATAACATATTTTGAGCGAATATTTTAAAATAATTTCCATTAGAATATTAAATAATTACTATTTATCCACTTTGGGATAAGAAAAACGCTCTATAACTAAGTTTTCCTATTTTTGGAAAAAATTGTGCAAATATTTTAAAATCATTAGAAATGCTCTATATCTTTATTTCTAAGTTTTCCTATTTTTGGAAAAAATTGTGCAAATATTTTAAAATCATCTTTTTCTTATAATTAACGCTAAGTTCCCACTTTGGGAAAAATAATTGTGTCAAATACTTACTTTTAAAGCGATTTGAGTACCTTAAACATAAATAGTTTTATTTATACATATGCATTTACATATATAATTAATAAATTTATAAAAAAAATGTTGAAATATGACACTTTTTTTACTTTACTTTTACTAAATACTACGCTTTTTAGATGGCTTAGTCAGTGGTGTGCCTGAAATCTCTTTCCACTGAATTTCAACGAAACGATATTACTACGGCCAGTTGTCAATATATTTCAGAAAATTTTAACTTCGTTATGCTATAAATTTTTTAGATGAAGGCAAATCTATTTATTAGGAAATCTTTTTAGTGTAGTCTTTCCAAAGATCTAAAAAAAGAAAGCTAAGGAAATTCGATTTCTGGCACATACCTGACTACAAGGTTATTGAATTGTCAGCCGGTTGTTAAAATATTTCCCTAAAATTTTGGTTCCGATATGGTATACATTTTTTAGATGAAGTTAAATCTATTAGAAAATCTTTTTTAGTGTAGGCTTTCCAAAGATCTGAAACAGCAAAGCTATAGAAATTCGAATTCTGGCACATTCCTGACTAAGAGTTCATGATTATTGAATTGCCGGTCGGTTGTTAAAATATTTCCCTAAAATTTTAGCTTCGATATGGCATACACTTTTTAGATGAAGTCAAATCTATTAGAAAATCTTTTTAGTGTAGGCTTTCCAAAGATCTGAAACAACAAAGCTGTAGAAATTCGATTTCTGGCACGTTTCTGACTAAGAGTACATGGTTATTGAATTGCCGGCTGGTTGTTAAAACATTTCCCTAAAATTTTAGCTTCGATATGCTATAAATTGTTTAGATCAATCAAATCCATTTATTAGGAATTCTTTTTAGTGTAGGCTTTCCAAAGATCTTAAAAAAAAAACTTAAGGAAATTCGATTTCTAGCACATCCATGACTAAGAGTATGGTTATTGAATTATCAGCTGGTTCTTAAAATATTTCCCTAAAATTTTTGCTTCGATATGCTGTACATTTTTTAGACGAAGTCAAATCTATTAGGAAATCTTTTAGTGCAAATATTTCAAAACTCTAAACCAACAAAGCTATGGAAATGCGATTTCTGGCACATCCCTGACTTAGAGAACATGGTTATTGAACAGTCATAAGGTTTGTAAAATTTTTTTTTGCAGATATTTTTGTCTGTTCTTACTATTTTTTGGAAAAAGAAAAAATACCAAAATTTTTAATTTAATTTTGGTAATATCATACATATTTTGAGATAAGCTATGGATACAATCTTTTCTTTCGACTTCTTGGGATCTATAGCGTACTTTTGAAAATTAATTAATTAGAATTAGTACTCATTATTGTGGTGGTGCAGGCGGATATAAATTTTTTTCAATTTTTTTTAAGTGAAGTGAAATGTTTTAAAAAAGTGAAGTGTATATCTATAGTCATAATTCCAAAATAGTTTCAGTAAAATTATAACAAAATTATGAACATTTTGAAGTGAGTCAAAAATATGATTTCGCATCTGGCGGATTTGACGGTTTAATCGGTTTTAATTTCGCGTTATCGGTATTTAATAAATACGCGTTTTCGTGAGTCGTGTAACTTTCGAACCGTGAGATGCATCGTGCTAAATTTTCAGTAAAATTGTAACAAAATTATTAACATTTTGAAGTGAGTCAAAAATATGATTTCGCATATGGCGCATTTGACGGTTTTATCGGTTTTATTTCTTAATTTCGCGTTATCGGTATTTAATAAATACGCGTTTTCGTGAGTCGTGTAATTTTCAAACCGTGAGTTACATCGTGCTAAATTATACCTATACTAACAGAAGGTGAGTAAATTTTCCATAATCATATTTATTAATAAAAATAATGTTGAAGAGATAGCTGTGGATAATAACTGAGTGTTTTTTTTAATAAGTGTTTTTGTACTTTACGTATAAAATTTGAAATATTAGCACCTTTTTTTCTATTAGTTTAAAAAATTCTTGTATGCCTTGTTTGAAAGGCTTTCTACTTCTTCTAATTTCGATATTTTAGTCTATTCTCAGCATCACATTATTTTTTGGATAAAAAAAAAACAAATCAAAATTTTTTAAAATCGATCAAATTTTACGGAAATTAATTGTTTTTTTAATTTTTCTGATATTCCGCCTGAATAGCAATACTCTAAAATCCATCACACATTCCTGATAGAATTTATTAGTCTTATGGAAATTTCGGTGTAATTTGTACTCTTATTTTTATAGTCTTTAATGATCAGGACGGTCAAGAGAAAGGTAGGTCCCTAATCACAGCAATTTTTCCCAACACTTTAAATTAGTTCTTTCAAAGACAGTAAATACGGACTGCTTTACAAAAATTCGGGTTCGGGAAAAAGCCCCCGACAATATTTATCTTTATTTTTTAGACAGTCTGTGAAATTGAGGAATCGCATGCTTTAAAAAAATTCGGATTTGGAAGAAATCCCCCCGACAATATTTATTTTAATTTTTTAGTCTGTGAAATTGAGGAATCGCGTTAGGCTTCATAATATACAATTTTACCAAAGTTATTTCCTTTAACCTTTTACATTTTTTTCAACCAGGACCAGAGTCAAGAGAAAGGCAGCAATTTTTCCCGAAACTTTTAAGTTATTTCTTTCAAAGACAGCAAATAGGAACCCCTTTACAAAAATTCGGATTCGGTAGAAATCCCACCCGACAATATTTATGACCATTATTTTAGACGGTTTGTGAAATTGAGGCATCGCATGCTTTAAAAAAAACGGATTCGGGGGAAATCCCCCCAACATTATTTATCTTCATTTCTTTAGACAGTTTGTGGAATTGAGAAATCGCATTAAGCTTATTTTTCCATAGTTTTATTTATTCCATAGTTTTATTTATTCCATAGTTTTATTTATTCCATCTAGACATCTCATTTAAGCAGGCATTATTTATAAAATTGTTGTAGAAAAAAGCTAATTAAATAAAAATAGTACATAAGTAAAGATTTGGAATACGCTTGGCTGACATAATCAAAAATGCTCAAATACATAAAAAGACAAAACACGTACAAACTAAACGCGTAAATTTAGATTTGTATAAAATATTTCTTGCTGTTTTTTAATGTGTGCTTGGATAGTTGAGCGGGAGCCACAGTCTTGGTTGATCGTTCGCTGTCGCAGCATGGCTGGATCTACAGCTCATCCTTGACATCATCGTCCAAATCAATATCAGACAAATCAATGTCCTCTTCGGTGGGCAGTTGTCCATCTTTGCCATCCCAAGCGTCTACATCAACTATGGCTGGTTTCTTGGCACCACGCACTGGCGCTGTTTGACCACGTCCATAGGAGATATCACGCAAGAACTCGGTGATGCCCTCGCGCGAGAAGGAACCTTTGAGCACAGCGAATTTCATTTTCTTAAAGTTGACCACAGCCATGGCGGGATAACCAAAACCACCTACATCCAGCGATTCCTCAAGCGCCATTTGGCGTGCACCTTCGGTCCAAGCCCAGCCCCACAACTTTTGCTTGAATTTCTCACCCAAAGTTTTCAAAGTATCTAGGAACTTGTTGCGGCACTTGGCATCACAGTCGAGTATGTCAGGCAGCACAGATACCACACACAAAGGCTTGCCCTCGCAAGCGCTATCAAATGTGGCTTCATTAATAATCTCTACTAGTTCTGGTGCGGGCACATTTTCGGTGTGCTTATCGCTAGCCCAGCTTATAATGTCAGAAGCCGTGCGTCCGCCATCGTATTCCTGCGCTTGGCTAGCACTTCGTGTGCCAGCTGGGAAGAACTTAATGGTGGGATAGCCACGCACATTGTATTCAGCAGCCTTGCTCTGATGCGCCGTGGCATCCAATGCGCCCAGCTTAACTTTGCCCTTGAGCTCCTTAGCAGCCTTGGCCCATTCGGGCGCCAAATTCTTGCAGTGTCCGCACCAAGGTGCAAAGAATTCTACCAACCAAATATCGTCAGAGTTCAGCACCAGCTTGTCAAAGTTATCTTCGGTTAGCTCTATGACATCATCATCAGAGCCAGACGAACCGCCGCTGCTGCTGCTGCCGCCGCCAAGAGCAGCTTGAACTTGTTTCTTAACCTCAGCCAAAGCGGCGTCCGCAATAGCTTTAGCCGTGCGTTGGCCATTATAATCCGTGGGCGTACGTTTGTTAGCGCCGAATATTTTAATGGTGGGGAAACCACGTACGCCATATTGGCCGCCAATAGAGTTGTGCTCATCAGCATTCACTGAGCCCACCTTGACAATGCCCTTGAGCGCCTTGGCTAACTTTTTGTATTCAGGCACCAGACTCTGACAGTGACCACACCAAGGCGCATAGAATTCCACTACCCATATGGCATCGCCTTTAATGACCTCGCGGTCAAAATTGTCGGGCGTCAATTCCACAACACCATCGGAGGGTGAATAGAAGGCATGTGCTGCGCCAGCTACAAAGGCCAGCAGCAATAGTCCACCTATTAAATAGTTTGCGTTTTATTGTTTGTTAATAGAAGCACTAGTTGGAATTAAGAAACTAGCAACTTACTTTGACAAAGCTGCATTGTTGTTTTTCCGGTGTCGTCGCTAGAATAAATTTATTGCCGGCTGTCACCAAGGCTTACGTGTCTTATTTTGTAGGCGTATTACAGCGTGAGTATGATTAAAATTCAGTTTTTACTACGACTAAAATACACGTCTTTACTGTTTGATTATCTTTTGCAAAATAAATACACGCTTGCCGCTGTAAAGCGGATTTTTATGAAACTCCACGAAGAGTACACGTCACTAAGAAATTGTATACTGACTAGGGATGGACAAATTTTATTATCGTATATAGATTTTTGTTATCGACAGCTGTGATGCTGCCATATGCGCAGAAAAGGTTTGTCTTGTGTTTATGATATGGTAACTCTAAATTTTGTTAATTAGTGCATGACAAAAGACTCGTTGCTATATAGCTTGGCGCAAAAATTTGAATTGGTAGCTAAACTTAGAAAGGAGTTTTAAATAACTTAATTATTAAGGCGCTTGTTTTATATTTGCGTGAAATATTTTATATTTAAAGTCAAGCTGTGTATTATTGAAATTAAGCTATGAATATATAGAATATATAAAGTAAAGGCTTTATTTTGAAAAATCCTGGTGAAAGGCTTTAAACCTTTAGAAAACACAATAAATGATTTGTTTTTAAGTTTTTCAGTTCTTTGCTAGTAATTTAGAGAACAAAAATATTATTGTATGAGGAGCTTTTTGCATTGGAATTATAAGCAAAAATTTGTTTAAGGTAGTAAGTCGAGTTCTTTGAATCTATAGCGAATTTTTAAAAAGTTATTGGGGTATCCATTTTTTTTTAAAGTTTTTTAAGTGTTTTTAAATAATAAAATGTGTAATACAAATGGATTTCAAGATTTGCATATTTTCTATATAATAATCATAATTCAAAATATTTTTAGTAAAATTATAACAAAATTATTAACATCTTGAAGTGAGTCAATAATATGATTTCGCATCTGGCGGATTTGACGGTTTAATCGATATTTAATAAATACGCGTTTTCGTGAGTCGGCTCGAAAGTCGTGAGATACATCGTGCTAAACTGTAAACCAAAAATGTGGAAGAGTCGAGGCGGTGACTGACAGTGAAATACCCTGCACATTTTCTCTCGAAAACATTTTTTCTCCATATTTCTACTAAGGACTGTCCAATTGGAATTCCTTTTTTTTGGTGAGCTACGATAATTATACCTATAAGTTCCGTAAATTTTTACCGATTGTGATGAAACTCAAAAGTTACATCAAAGAAGCTATTTTTATTATATGGGAGTTTTCAAGTAGATATGTTGAGGACTGTGGGAGAAAACACGGTAAATCGATTGCGGGAGGTAGGGAGTCCGCATTGATAATATTTTGATATGGTTTTTCTTCTTAGAGCCACATAAATCAGCTTGCCAAAAATTGTGATTTGGGGTCATTTGTAACAATATTGACGTAGCTTATTGGTATATTTTTGACTATAACTTTTGCTGTATTTGTCCGATTTTGTTCATTTTTGACCCACAGATGCGTGGATCCGTAAGGAATTATTCTGTTAAATTGGGGAAAGATATTTACTTGATTCAACAAACTTCATCTTCTGAGGAAATATGAGCACCAGCTGGTAAAGGTCTCTAGCTCTTCTAACCTTTGAGATCTAGGCGTTCATACAGACGGACGGACGGACAGACGGGCATGGCTCAATCGCTACCCGAGGCTATGATTAGCATTTTGGTATAAAGTAATTGGGGTCTGTCACGCTTCCTTCTGATCGTTACATACATTGCACAAATCTAGTATACCCTTTGTGCCTACAGCTACTGGGTTAAAAATTCTTGTATGTCTTGTTTGAAAGGCTTTCTACTTCTCCTTATTTCCACCTGATGGCGTCAATGGACAAATCAAAAATTATCGAATGTAAATTCGGTCTCTGCCGTATTGGATGTTCACCAAACACCTGGAGCTAGCCTAGCCACAGGATCCCTGGTGACACACTCACACTCATTAGCTAGTTCTTATACCTTAAGGTCAAAAGGTTTCTGGAAATTGTAAAAAAATATTTTTATTATCGCCTTCGAAGTATTCACCATTAGAGCCTACACACAAATTCCATACACTTCTGGTAGGCCTGGGCAGGGATGGCTTTGAGCTCCTTCTTCGAATTTTGTTTGATGATCTCAATGGTGTGAAAACGCTTCCCTCTTAATGGCAATTTGAGTTTGGGGAACAAGAAAAAGTCACACGCTGCCTTATCTGGTGAATACGGAGCCTGAGCGACCACAATCGTGTTTGGCCAAAAATTCCAAAATTATGAAAAAAAATATTCAACGTTTTTGGCACGAGTAGGGCCGCGACGCGTTTCATGCCCAAAACTTCAACCAAAATGTGTTCGGCTGATCCATATGAGATGCTAAGGTCTGAAGCAATCTCACGAATACCGACACTACAATTTTCGAGAACAATTTTCTTCACTGCATCGACGTTTTCTTCGGTATTTGATATTGAAGGACGACCGGAACGAGGCAAATCAGTGACGTCTTCACGACCCTCTCTGAACAATTTGCACAAGATGTCAAGACAGTCCTGCCAACCTAATAAAAAAAAGAAATATACCGATTCATTTTGCGCGCGCCTTTTAAATCGAAATTCCGGAAAACTTTTTGATCGGTATAGTATATAATGCCCTCATGGCATTCTATCCATATATGATTGACATCATACAACTTCTATTTAATTCAAAGTACAAAAAACGGTTTAAGGATTTAATTCGTTTAATCAGTAACATATAACGATAACATGTGTATGGGGACTGCAGTTCTACTCCCGTCAAATATTTCTTGAGACAAATTCGAAGGTTATTGATGGCCGATAGGGAAACTGCTTAAGAGGCTCTGGCCCAAAAAAATTCAATGGCTAGACCAATAAGCAAGATCTCGACAACCGAAAGGATCGATTGATTACTCAAGTATAGCGAAATGAAGGGCAACATGTAGGCACTAGTGTTAAGAAGCAATAACCAGATTAATCCATTAAAATGTCTCCAAGGATACAGTGACTAGGAGGAACAAGCAGACACCAGTGTTGAGAAGCGACAATCGAATAGATGCATTGAGAAACAGGCTAATATTTTGAAAGAATTGAAAAAGTTGTAAATAAAAAAAATAAATTCAATAAATTACTTACACAAACACCAGTGTTGATAAGCGACAAGCAAAGGGATTCATTGAAACGTATAAAAGAATGCAGTGTGCTGCTACTAAAGCCACACCAATAAGGAGGAGAACACAGACTCCAGTGTTGAGAAGCGACAACTGAAGAGATCTATTGAGAAACATGCTTATATGCTGCACGAACTGGAAGTTGTATAAAAAAAAAAATAAATCCAATAAACTACTTACACAGACAACCAGTGTTGATAAGCGACAAATAATACTCACTGTTCTTCTTCGTTAGCCGCTCTTCGATCTCAATCTACATGTTGTAAAGGGCAACACAGTACAATACTATAATTACCCACAAAATGCAGTCTAGTATAGTATCAAAAAAGTCACCAAAGTGGCCGTAAATCAACGAAAGGAATGTTATCAGTTGAAAAGTAACTAAAAACGTCATCCAAAACTTGAAAGTTTGTTTGGGTTTCGGCTCAGATGGCAACTCCAACTTAGGTGCCAACACCAACTCGACTGCTTCTGGCCAGTAAACTTTATATAAATATAAGCCACCAACGACCAGTAGCGCCGTAGTTATGTAAACAAGCGTCTTTATCCACTTGCGCTCTTCCAGCCTCGTTACAAGTCTAGTCCGCCAGAAGTTTTCAAAATTTGCATCTATCAGTCGATCGCGTCTCAAAATGTAGTCATCCATTTTAGTGATTATTTAAAAAAAACAAAAAGAACAATATAAACTAAATTTGGAAAAAAATAAAACTTTAATACAATGCCAAAAAAATAAAATTATTTTACGAATAGCTATTATTGCTTTGATGCTTAGATCTGAACAGTTTCAGTTGTTGCTTGATACTGAAATGAAGTCAACTTTAGTTTAGCAAGTCGACTTGACAGTCTCAAAATCAGCCTACTGGAATTTATTTTATAATCGGAATTGAAATAAGACTCAATTAGCTCGATTTATAAAAAAAAGGACACAGTCGAAAATTAGATTTTCAAGCTTGCCCAATTTCTTACGCGGATGTGAGCTCAGAAGAGCTAAAGAGTCAGGCAAAAGGAGAATCGAACACTGCGTCCGTTTGTTGCATCTCCCATAATCCAACTCTTGCGTTTTCAAAAAAATCAGTACAAAAGGAGAATCGAACACTTCGTCCGGTTTTTGGATCTCTCAAAATCCAAAGCGAACATTTGAAAAAAAAATCAGTATTAGAATGGTGTTAGAACCGTAGGCCTATTGGCTAAGAGATTGCACCTTCCCCACATTGGCGAAGCGAGAGCGTTGAATGTGGGGGGGTGATGAGTCTCAAAGTGCCGACTCGATTCAACAAATTACCGACAAATAACCGATTCTAAATTTTTATTTCTCGAATATTGCGTGAAATATCTGAGATTTGCCAACTCATGGATGTTTGGAGGGTCATCCACATCCCCACTTCGATACGCCCCTGCTTCCTGAACACGACTTCTGCCGCAGTTGCTGAGCTGAGGAGGAAACAGAAATACAGCTATGTGATGGCCTGGCGTGACGTCATCCAAATTTCCATTAACTTTTTCTATTCAACTTGAGAAAAATATATATTTTGACATGAATAAACTAGGGAGATCCGCCCCCTGCGTGCTTGCACGTCTACTCCTGGTCTTCTTTATATATATTAACCGTATGTCCCTGTTCTCTTCGAACAGTCATTAATAGAGATACCCATGCTGCGCCCAAAAAGTCAGTCAGCGAAATTACATAATATATAATGTTGTTAGAGATTTCTTTGGGTAAGCATGTAATCACTCTGATATTTCTAAATAAAAACTCATGGATCATATATCATAATAAACTATTTAAAGATGCATATTATAAACAAGGGGGTTCCTACACTGCGTGCTTCGCCCGTCAACTCACGGTCTTCTTCATACAATTTAGATCACTTAGAGTATTATACACCCTGTACAATTCGTTTTTTCCATGGGAGAACATGGGCATGTGCCCAGGAGCTTGTTTTTTTATTGGCGAGTACCATACATTCACATAAGACATGCGATGAAGTTTCCTTCCTTCATGCTACAGAAGCGACATAGTCTATCCGCTATGCCAAGTGGCTGCGTAAACTGACAATGTCGCCGTCTAGAAGGTCCCGTCACGATTCTGAGGGTGTTCTTCCCGTGCGTTATCATGACCTCAAATCTCTTACGGTTGTAGTTAGAGAGGAGGGATTTTGATTGTATAAGCCCTGGCATCGGTGCCCAGTGAAGCAGTCGTTTGTTATTCTCCACTATTCTTAGAAGGTCCCGTACCACGTGCTTACCAATCCCGAGGTTCGTGGTTCAATTAGCAGTGTAGCTGCAACCGGTCGCTTGCAAGTTTATCTGCCAGCTCGTTTCCAGGAATGTTGTTGTGTCCTGGAACCCATGTAATCGTGAGCTTGTTCCTGGCTCCTAATTTGTCCCGTGAAGTTCTGCTTGACTATACCTCAACTTACCTTCGCTATATTTTCTCCTTTGGACCATCTAAAGGTAAATTGAAGTCACAAAAGAAGGTTAGAGCATATCTAGAAATAGTAGCTATTTGGACGGGCTACTACCTTCAGCTATCTTCAGCTTTAGATTAAAAGAACATCTCCTTTTCGCCTCTTATAGGAGTTGTTCCCCAAATTTCTTTGCGTAGCTATTAGCACCTTACCTTCTCTCTATTTTCTTTTTTGGATTAAAAGATCATTGAAGTCCATTGAAGTCACAATAGGAGCTCTATAGCACATCCAGAAATAGGTTAGGGCGGGTTATTTTCAGCTATCCTCCCCTGTGTAGTAAAAGAATATCTGGGCTTGCGAGGTTTAGAGCAAGTCCCGAAATAAAGCTAAGTACCTTCCTCGATATGATATGGAACCTCTAGCTGTTTGGTTTAGCTGCAGTACCTCAAATCTGATTTGCTTCATCTTGAGGTGGTCTCGGGAGATGGTCATTTTTATGCAGAAGCTAGTAGAGTTGGTCCCTTTTTATCGTGGAATGCTTCAAAGGTGTTGAAGAAGTAGTCTAAAATAATGCCAAAATATTGAGTGAAGCCATCTGCCAATGGCTTATCCTGCGATTGCTGAAAATCTGATTATTTTGGGTCGTAATGTCAAACAAGATAATCATGTTGACAGATATGGTAATGTTTTGGACCAATACGGCGATACCTCATCCGCAGAATCCCATTTTGTTTTTTTGACTCCCATGAACCCCAGCTGCCACCTGCTCCTGCGACAGACAGTTCGTCTGTAGTGGAATTCTAACCAAAAAGTCGATTTGATGGAAATATGAAATTCCAATCTTCTATCTCGGAAAATCAGGTGTTCTCGACAGACTGATAGAAGGCCAGACAGTTATTGCGGAATTTGCTGAAAGTTCTTTGTCACAGGTTGCCCTTTGGAAAGCTCCTCTTCAAATGTCTAATCCCATTATAGCACCTTTTTTACCACCCAAAAAAATATGCTTCCATTGTAACAGAAATTCAGTTTGCTTATCATGCAACACAATCCCATTGTGGCGCCCATACCATTTCCACACATGAGAAATCCCATCAAAAGTGACAATAATAATCCGGAGATGCCATGACTCCACACACACATCGACACAAACCCACACATATGCAATGAACATTTGACTGCGCGTTCCGCTGATAAGAACTTCCAAACAAATCAAGTAGAAATCGTCGCACTTTGACATACCCAGGACAACCCCGCTGACATTGTAGCAGCCACACCCCCCAAACTTCCTGGCGAAGCGTAAATCCCATAAAAAACAGTTCAATGATATAGAAAAATAGATAATGCAAAATTTGCAAAATCAACTGGGTTAGTGCAAAAAAAGTGCCAGGGATTGGGTTGGTGGAAATCAACTTTTAAACTAAGCCACCAAAGCACTCGCAAAAAGTGAATAATGGCAAATCCGCAAAGTAAATATGACACGTCGCAAAATGGCATTCGATGATAAAAAGTATTCCCCCAGCTAAGCGCCGCTCCAGCAACAGGCGTCATATGTATAGTCACATTTCCGTCAAAGCGAAAAGGTGTTTTGGGGTTAAAATATTTGGATATATGACAAACAAATGATGACACGACGAGGACTCACTCCCAGCTAACCCGTGGAACACTCAGTGGCTGTCCAACCCCCAGTAGCTCTACCTATAAATGCGTATCAATAAAAAAATCGCTCCGCTGGGCATATTGGTAAATGTTTGTTTGATTATGCCCACTCCTAATCCTCAGACCACACTCCACTCCATTGCCACATGTACAAATATTAAGCTTTTTTTCTTTTTTTATGCTAAAAGAAAATGCAACGTAAATGTGGCATAAATATTACCATTACCATTTACATTCGAAAGGGGTGGATTTTTCCCAACACCCCTTTCACGTTTATTTTGTCTCGCCACAGAAGTTATGACTTTTTGACATTGAATCTTTATGTGTTTGCGCCTGTTCCATTCGATATGCATTAAAATTCAATAATAATAAAAGTATCCCAGAAACAAGGCAAAAGTTACAGAGTGCCAATTAACCCTTACGTTACTGTCCAAAATCACAGCCAATAAAGTCTCGGCGGCGAAGTCGTAGTTCTTCTCGCAGGACCTTGGTTATACCACAGCTCCTGCTACTGCTCCTGCTCTATATAAGCAATATTAACGTCACATAAATCTTGCCGGCACTACTACTAAGTCGCTATTAAGTGAAATTGACCACATATTTTATCTTATATGCGCACACAAGGCCAATAGCCAAGGGTGGTTGGAGGCTGCGGTGGATTCCTAGATATTTCCTTGCCAAGAGCCAAAACAATAAGCAAGAAAATTAAGCACAGAGAGGAATAGTTTCTTAAAGAGCAATAGTTGTGACGTCTTTGGAAATAAATGAAGAAAATATCTTTTTGTGCCTATATAAGTCTAAGCGATTACGTTGTTCAACAGATTTTTTGGAACTAGTTTTATTCAAAACGAATTTCGGCTTGGGTCCAAAAACAATTAAGCAAATTTTTCGCGAAATCAATGCTAGGATTACCATTAGCATATAAAATTATAAAGTCTGATAAAGCCGATGTATTGTCTGACATTGGCATACTCAATACCTGCTTTCTATTAGCCGACAAATACAGTCCTACCAACCTGAATTTCTCCAAATCCAATTTTGTCGGTCGGCAGTTTTAATTCATGTGTCGAATTATTTTTTTGTCAAAGTAATTTATGAAAATTTTGTTTTTGTGATAAAACTCTGCTGGAAAAGAGACTTTCGCAGCATTTTCATTTTGGGTCTCCAGCTCTCCAAAAAATAGGCGTTCATATGGACTGTCAGAAATTGCACAATCGCTTACCGTGGTTATGGTAGGGATTATGTTCTACTTTCCTCTGTCTGCTCTGTGATGGATCCAGGTTGGATGCGGATTCGAGTCAAACACCCCCCCACAAAGTTGGTAAAATGGGTTGACAGTTTTTGCGAGCTTTGATATACACTTCGAAGTGAAAAGTCCCTATGTCCAATTCCTGGATACGCTTCTATATCTGCCACATATGCACATCGCTACAATTTACTATACCCTTGACCCAGCAGGTACGGGTTGTAAAAGTCGTTGTTTATCCGATACGAAAATATTTTCATACACTGTATGAATAGGGTTTTTGTATGAAGTATGTGTGATCCTATGGTTCCGCGGCGGAGCAAATTTCCCTTTTTCATGCGCCAACCTCTTGACTTAGCTCCCGGTTTTGTTAGTCCTGATTACTTCAGCTTCTAGATTGCTCCTATAGGTCATTGCTGGTCTGCCCCTGCAATAGCTGCCTTGATGGTTCCAGTCGAAGGCGCTGCGGGTAAAGTCGATTGGGTCTCTTCCGAGCACGTGCCCATTTCCTCGTGGTCTACATGTTAGTGTTAGGGCAGAAAATTTTAAAGATTTTTCGGAGATATAAGGTTCCAGGTTTCGCAACCATACAAAAGAGTGGACTTCACTACCCGTCTGTTTTAGCTTGTCTATGGACAATTTTGAGCTTAATATTTTACAATCTTAAGAATCTTCGATTATTGGAGCTGGACGCTCTTCTCTGCAGCCTTTGGATAGGGTGTTCTTTTTGCCAGCTTGTTGCGATGTCCTGCTAGTCGTTTTTTGCAACAGTCTCCAGTCTGTAGTTATAGTTCAAGGTGTTGTTTGCGACCTAGGCGTTATTTTGGAAGCTCTGAATATAGAAGCGATTCGTGCAAATCGCCACACCTCAATTAGTATCCCCAGATGGTTGCCACTAATAACATATAAAAAAATATTTTCTGAATCTTGATAAGAACATAAAAAATTTATATGAGTATTTCTTTTTTCAAACGAAATATGACACCAATTTACGGTTTACAATCCCGCAATAATCTTTTTCTACCCTTAGCCAAATGTAGAAGAATGCTTGGCAGACTAGAATCAATCTCTGTCAATATTTGACCTCGCTACTATGAACTAAGTGTGTCGATCGTCTGAATGAACATCTCGATCTCAAAGACCATAAGAGATGGAGGTCCAAAATTGTTTAAGGATTTTAATCCGCAATTAAAACTTATTTGATAGTCGTCGCTTGTTGAAGCTCCGTAACTTATTGGTTTCTATAGACGGGATGACGTTCATTATTTTGAATAACATCCAGTTCCTTGGTATCCCTTCTATATTTATTGCGACTCTATACCAATGTAGTTCACGAAGTTCCGAAAAGGTTCTCAAGGCAAAATTTGGTAATATTTGATACGATTTCTTAAGTTGTCAATCGTTTTTAATAAAATTGAATGGGCATCAAAAAACAAAGGCATGTGCATGTTTAAACTTTTGTGTAGGAAAAATTTTGTGTAAACAGTAAAGAACTGCTGCGTGGGACTGAGAAAAGGCAGCTCCAAAACCTGAAAAGAATTTTTATATTTTTGCCGATATGAGTCCATACAGCTCTTTCATAATAACTCCTAAAGTTTTGTTTCGGAATACTTTTATTATAGCTTTTACAGTGTAAACTTTAAACTCTACGGACGAACGTGTTAAGATATCAACATGAATCGATATACTGGAACTACCTGACCTTTGGCATATTTTGGGCTTTATAGTTTTTTTGAGTCTTTGAGATGCTTTTGTTCATACAAACTGATGTACAATGAGACTTGCCTATATCGTCTCGATTGTTCATGCTGATAAAGTACAATATGTATATATAAAATGTATAGGGCCCTCTTTCTGTTTATTGTATTTTACAGTTTTAATTATTACGCTTTTGGGTATAAAAAGGTCTGAAGGCTTAGGAACAATTGAAAAAATATACTGCAAGTCACTGTGAATGGGTATCATTTTAAACTGAAAGTTTACAGGAGCCTGCTTACCTATTTAGGCCATGACCCTTCTAGGGAACGGGGCTCAAATTCGAAAAAAAAGGTTTAATAACATACAGTAGTTTGGTGACAATCAAATAAAACGTGTTAGGATTACAAACCTCTAAAACGATCTATAGAAGAACTTTTATAAAGTCGTTGATTACCATTTTATTTCTCAACCTCTAAAACCAAAATAATTTAATTAGACGCGATGACGCTCCAATTTATTACCAATTTAAGCTTCATAAGTCTTTGTGTTCCTACTTCCTAAAAATTAAAGAACGAGTCTGTGAGTTTTTGACTTCAAATTAGTTTCTCCATTTCTCGCTCTCTCTCACATACAAATTTACCATTAAAAGTCAATTACAATGCAATTATTTACAATATGTTCATCTCGCTCGCTCATTCAAATGTAAATGCAGACTGTTTCATTTTACCGTTATGCACCGTAGAGTAGCAACAACAAAACAAAAAAAGAAAAGAAGAGAAGAAGAAGACATTTTGCAAAATCCATTGAAAACTTTAATTGAAAATATCAAATTATTTTCAAGTTAGCGTCAGCAGAAAAACTCGGAAAGTCGACTCAAGTTCGATTAAAGATAAGAAGCAGCGTGCCGGCAAAGGACTCTATGAGACAATGACAAGAACAGGAGGTACAGCAGGACACGCAGTCCTAAGGTATATAAAAGATATATGTACATATATATGTATGTATATATGTATATCATCAATTACGTTGGCCATATTGTAGTGTTTTGTAGACAACAAAATAAAACCAAAGCCACACAAAACTTGCAACAAGAAGAAGAAGTTTTGTGCCACGCAAAAAACAAAAATTGTAATGAGTTGGCATTTTCTGAAATTGTCTAAGACGCAAACAACCCAAGCATGGCACAGGGGCTATCCTTGTCTAAATGTATAACCAGCTCACTTGCTCCTGCTCCTGCTCCTGGTGTTGGCTGGCCATTGTAAAGTAGCCTGAAATGACATTAAAAAGGCAACACTTAAACCCAGGGAAAACAGAGCTTGACGTTATGGACATTTTCACACATGAGGTGCAGATAAGCCCAAAGACCTCGGAACACTCCTCACAGCCGGAAACCCCTCCCCCACTCTGCTTTCTCTCTCATTTTATAGTTTACAATCGTATTATCTTTGCTGGCATCTCAAGTCCATACACAAGACACATGGAATGTCAACGTATCCTTTTGCCCGCACCCCCGTTGTAAAAACAGTTTGCAAAGGCAATTAAAAATCTTCCATCCCATCATATTACGTCGTATGTCAACAAACTGCTTCGTATCCTTTTTCGTTTGTTGGTTGCTGTTTGTCTTCCTCTTGAGAATTTTGTTCCCCAAAACTTGATTTTGTTTATTAAACATATTTTGCATAAAATTCACTTTATTTGCAGTTTATTTTATAAGAAACATTACTAGCTCCCACACTTTTGCATATTTCTTTGTTTTCTTCCTTGTATTGTCCTTTAATAGTTTCGGTAAAGTAATTGCTTGGTTTATACCCTTTTTCTTTGATTATGTTTCATCACGTTTTGTTGCAATAGAAAGTAAATAGACTTGTGCATATAATTGGCATTGTTGGGAAATAGTTAGAACTAAGGTTAATAATAGAGGTAAGTTAAAGGACTTTGAGAAACTGCAGCGGTTTGCTGGGTAACTAAAAAAAGGGACTTTGAGCTATAGCAATAAATTCACTTAAATTTTGTTCTTTTGAACCTACAAATAAACAGTACAATCATAATTCGTGATGCAATCAGAAAAAACTACAAAAAATAATATATATATGGGAGGGTGGGGCAAAACGCGGCACTTGGGAAATATTAAAGGATTACCTTCCCGACGGTAATCGCTGGAGGTTCGAAATTTTTTCCATACATAGCTTTGATGGAGAGCTTTTAACGTCTGTACGCCCGTTTCATTTAGGCGTGGCATTTATGATTTATTTAAGAAAGTGTTTTTTCAACACCGCTTCACAAATATTTCGGTGAAAGTAATTTTTTTGATTGAAAGTGATTTTTTATAGTAATTTGCGGGTGATGAACATGGAAATGGAATCGGTTTGGCAAAGTTTAAGCTCATCTTTTTAAACCACGTCGTTACCGTTGTCAGATTAACTTATGTTAATGTTTTACGTGTTACGGGTGTTCTCATGAACGCGTTGAAGAATTTCAAATATGATTTTGTTGTGTGTATGTGAAGTTGTCAATACGGAGGTTTTAAGACTATTGTGATGCGATTGTGTGCATTGGTTCGTGAGATATACCTATTTTTCTGAATATCGTGAAAATAGCATAGTAGAAAATTGTTCAACACCGGGTATTGGACATTAAGCGCAGACAGAAAATTTTAGTTTCTGTGCGACATGAATTTATAAGAGATGCGAGCTCTCTTAAGAATACTTAAGTTCGTAAGCTAACTAGAGAATCTTACGATGTTTATACTATAAGAGTATTCCAAAAGCTTGGGCAGGACGACATCTGCCGGGCTCACTAGTTTCTTTATAAAATTGCCTGTTTCTCACTTTTATGTGCAAAAGCGAAACCATGTTATCCAGTATAGCGCGTTTTGCCCCACCCTCCCCAACATACTCACTAGTCCTAGGTCAATTATTTTGCCGATTTGCGTTAGTATAAAAGTAAAAAAGATTTACATTAAAGTTGGATACTTTGTACCATCACATTGCAATTAATATTCGGTATATAAATAGCTTAAGTACTTCAAAAAGCAATTTACTTCTTTTTTCATAAAGAATCTACAAAAACCATTTTTAGATCGAAACCGACCCTTATTGACCGGGCCGATTGGTGGTTATATGATATATGAAATAGTCAACTAAATGATACAATTAATTTGATACAGTGCTTGAGAATTTTAACAAAATTTCGTACGCCAAATTTAATTATGATATCTTCATTAACAAACGAATTTAAAACTTATGTTTTTTTTCGAGGTGCTCTGAAACACCGACGGCGATATAAAAAAAGTAAAGTATAATTGTCTTCTTTGACACAATAAGATATCTAATCTGAAATTTGTATTGCTCTAGCTCTTACCATCTCAGAGATATAGGCGATTATACATACGGACATGGGGCATATCGACTATTCTAAGAAACTTTAGGGACCTGCGAAGTTTCCTTCCGTATGTTAGATACATTTTAAAAACCTAATATAACCTTTGTCCATAAGATAAAGAGTAAACAAAAATTTGTATAATACGAGAGCAGTTTGATTTGACTTATCGAATAAAATATATTGAAGGTTTTCCATGTTTTATTTCTTTTAAATTAAAGTTGTTCTCGATGGTCTCAAAATAGGAGTTTTCATCACTGCGGACGTCTTCTTTTGACCAAAATGTTTCAATTCGCATCCATTTCTTCAGATTTCATAATGAATTATAATCGTTATTACATTCAGTCCAACATTTTTCCATGCTTTATTCCTGTCAAATAAGAGTTATGTTCCATGGCACCGAAAATGAGATTTCTGCGGTTCTTTGATGGAAATCTTCTAACGCCATTTTTTCACGTTTCATAATATAATATAGTCGTTAGTGGCCAGATCTGAAGAGTATGATGTACATATTCATTCAGTCCAACGTTTTTCCATTTTTTATTCCCATTAAATAGAAGTTGTTTTCGATGCCCTCAACAAGGGAGTTTTCTTCAGTGTAGACGTCTCCTTATCGTATCTTCTTTTGACCGAAATCTCCCAACGCTTATTAATTTCTTCAGGTTTCATAATATAATGTAGTCTTTAGGAGTCAGATGTGGAGAGAATGATAGATAATTCAGTTTTTCCATGTTTTATTTCTTTCAAATAAAAGTTGTTCTTAATGCCCTCAAATCTCCCAACGCTCATCAATTTCTTTCAGTTGGATAGAGCATGTTGGATAGGACAACAGCTCCTGATCATATTTATTAAATTTAACCATTATAACTTAACCGCTTAGTTAAAAAGTCTATACTCTCAGAACCTCTTAAGCATTTCTTCTTCAATTGTTCCATTAATTCTATCAACGATTGCTCACGGCATAACCTCCTCTGGGCGACCTTAAGGTTCGACCATATTTGTGCAGGTACGATCACGACTGAACTCAGTATATCACTTCTAAAAAAATAGAGACCCAATAAACGGCCCTAGCATCTTTCAAAGTAAAATATATTCATACTATATGTATAACTAAAGCGCATTAAATTCAGTTTTTCGAGCCCTAATCAGTGTTTTTAGATGTATTTCGAAATTATTTTCGATTTTTTTTGACGTGACAACGTCTTAAATTAGGTTTGTATGGGAGGCACCATTGAAAAAGTCTAACGATAACCGTAACGATAAGTCTAGCGATAAATAATCGTAACGATAAGTGGCATTAAGTGGCATAAGTTGGCAGCACCAAACTGGCACTGCTCAAAGCGGTGGCTATTTTTAGTTTTGAGTGAGCGCAACTGAATAACTATTTTATTTTTGGTTTGTGCTCTGCTCTTATCTATAAACGAACCAGCGACTTTTTGTGAATCGCAGCAACAAGCAACGCACAGCGTCAGCCGCACCGCTTAGCGCTCAGCACCAAACTGGCACTGCTCAAAGCGGTGGCTATTTTTAGGTTTGAGTGAGCGCAACTGATTAACCCCAGCGGCGCATAGCCTCTGCGGTCTGCCGAAATACTGCATTACCTCCGCAGAAAACGTAATTGATTACAAGCGCTGCGTTTCGTTTGAGGGATTGTAAGCGGAGGCAAATAGAAAAGCAGTGATCTGCCAAAAATCTGCATTACAACTGCGGAAAAAGTAATGCACAAATAGAAACTCGCACTGCGCTACCTTAGCAACACAAAATTTTGTTATTTTGTTTGCATGCTAACAAGCATAGTTCGGTCTTTCTTCTGTCAAACCATTCGTTTATACCTTTTTATTTATTATCTACTGCCGAGAAAATTTTATTTTATTAAGAGATACGAAAACGTAAAGTCTGACAACTCGTTTCATAATTTCATGAAATATACGTATAATCTTGATTGCGTATCAAACGTTTCTAAGTCAACTACGTTAAAAGAAACAACCATCGACTGGACTTTCGCAAGACACATTACAGCAGAAACACTTCCTTTCATTTCCTATTTCTCCTATCATCGTCCTATCCTCAACAAAATCACTCAAATAGGAATTATTATTGTGCAATTTAATAATATTCATATCAATAAATATTCTACCGAGAAAAAGACGTTGTCACGTAAAATCTTCGCCCGTAAAACCGACTTTACAGGCAACAGTTTTTTAGTAGTAAAAATGTTCAATTGCCAAAATTTACAAATTAGTCAAAAAATAAGTTTAGGTTGTATTTTTGACGTCCATCACAGTGTCTAAATTTTGGAACCCAATCTGTTATATATGTGATTTCCTTTATCTCCTATTGAAGCATAAGTTCATTATAATACTTAATTATATATTATTTTACATCAAATTTCGATTTCGACTTTTCGTTTTAACAATACAAGTTTTAGTTTACTTATCGAAAAAACTCTACAGCAAATTTTGTCGGAATTACATTCAATATCCTTATAATCCATAATAGTCTACACGTGTTGATTTCTAATTTTCTAGTGTTAACAACGCTGAAATTCCAGCGAATTCCAAACAAAATTCAGTTATAGTTCAAACAAAAGCATTCATGTTACAATTTTCCGATAACGTTGCTTCCAAATTCGAAGAATTGCGTACCGGACCTATGTACTTTGTGAACTACTCCTACTGAGCTCACTTTTATATAATTTCCACCATTTTTAATTTACAGCTCACCTTGGCAGTACTCTCTTCTCTCTCTCCAATTGCGCTTTCTGCTGCCCTTACTCTTCTCTCACTCTCTTTATACACGGTTAAAAATAATTTGCAGCAAACAAAAACAGCCAAAGAAAAACTTGATTATTTTATAAAAATATTTTGTTACGTTAAAGAAAATTCCGCGTGCTTTTTTTTCTTCACAGCAGCGCGTACCAACAACATTCTCTGTCACTACCTCTCAACACCCTCACTCTCTCGCTCTGTCGATATTAAATGAAAATAAAATCGCGACAAAAAAAAATTGGTAACTTTAAAGTCGAGCAAAGCCGAATTTGGGATATCCTTAAATCAAGCGTTTGAAAACTTTTTTTACAACTTTTATTTTAATTCCTTTAGGATGTATTAAAAAAAAACTTTATTTAATATATTAACTATAGTAGAAGAGAACGACATGTTCCTGCTTTCTTGAAACTACAAAGTTCCTGAAAAAAACTTCCTAGCCCCAAAAAATGTGTAAAAGTGGACAGATTATAATCTGTCTGATGATTATCTTGAAAAATTAGGTCAAAATAATTTTATTTTATTTATTTATTTTCAAAAAATTTGACATGTAAACTATACGATTTAATATGCATAAAATAAAGTATTCTGGCTTCTAGCATTTTCTACTAAGATATTTTTAGCATTTTTAGAAATTATGTTAAAGCAAAAATTTATAAAATATTATTAGAGCTCAAAAAATTACAAAAAACTTTTTAACGATAATAACTAACTAACCTAACTTAGCGACTTAAGTAACAATTATAAACCAACAAATTTCATTAAAAAAAGGATTTTCAAAGTCTTAAAAAGGTTTATAGTTGTCTGAGAGTCTTTAAGATGCATTAAAGGAAATTTTTTTATTTTATATAAATTTGATATGAGAAAACGGCCCATAATTATGTTTTTAAAAATTAAAAAGTCTCTCCAAAAACATCCTAGCCGCAAAAAAGGTGCAAAATGTTGGCTGATCGAAAAATATTTTATTTATTTTTTGTTTAATTAAAAAAAAAAATTTGTTTAATATTTAAATAAATTAAAATAAAAGGTATACAAATAGATTAATTTTATAGAACCGTCTGAAATTTTTTTTAATAATAATATTTTTAAAATTAAGTTTTAAATTTCATATTACTCAAAATATATATTATAATAACGAGAAAAGACCTTTAATGATTTTTTTATTTAATTTTAACTACTATTTTTTTTAAATATTAATTTTTATTTTAATTTCAAGTAATTTTTATATATAAAAAATAAATTTTATAAAACGGAACATCTGAAAACATTGTTTCTGAAATATAAAATAAATTTTTCAATAAGTTATTAATTATATTATTTCAAATAATCATTTTAATAAGAGAAAAGACCTTTAATGATTTTTTTATTTTTTTTGTAATAAACTCATTTTTAAATATTTTTGTTTGTTCATTTCAAATAATTTTTATATAAATAAAAAATAAATTTTATAAAACGGAACTTCTGAAAACATTTTTCTAAGTTTCGAAATAAGCAAACAAACAAAACACATCGAATTTTGTATAAAAAACGTGTTTTTGGACCGATTGGTCCTATGGGAGCTATATGATCTAGTCAAACGATTTGGATTAAATTTGGTACAGTGCTTAGGAACTATAAAATACTCACGAATGTCAAATTTGGTCCCAATATCTTAACAAACAAACGAAACACAACAAATTTTGTTAAAAAATCGATTTTTTGGAAGATCGGACCTATGGGAGCTATATGATATAGTCAACCGATTTTGTTCAAATTTGGCACATTGCTTAAGTGGTCTAAAAATTTCCAAACGCCAAATCTGGTTACGATATCTTTATTAAAAAAAAACGAAATATAGCGAATTTTTCTTTAAAAAAGTTATTTTGGCCGATCGGTCCTATGGGAGCTATATGATATAGTCAACCGATTTTGATCAAATTTGGTACAGTGATTGGGAACTATAAAAACTTTCGATTGCCAAATTTGGTTACGATATCTTCATAAACAAACGAATTATTCATCT
Organism: Chymomyza amoena; assembly: GCA_037043745.1. NCBI lineage: Eukaryota > Metazoa > Arthropoda > Insecta > Diptera > Drosophilidae > Chymomyza > Chymomyza amoena. Next base: position 61,507 of record JBAMAX010000904.1, on the reverse strand, counting down.
AAAACGCTTTTTTTTGTCGAGGTCGTCTCAAACACCCCCATGGGAGCTATATAATTTATCCCCGATATCAAAAAAATAAAATAAACTTGCCTCCTATGGAATAATATGGGATCTAATGTGAAAGTTTGGTAACTCTAGCTCTTACCATCTCTGAGATCTAGGCGTTCACACGGACGGACGGACGGACAGACGGACAGACGGACGGATGGGTATATCGACTTCTCTATTCACCCTGATCATATTTTAGGTAACTTTGGGGTGTCTCCGACGTCTCCTTCTATATGTTACATACATTTTCGGCTTGCACAAACTTAATATACCCTTGGTACCATACGGTACAGGGTATAAACAAGATAACCTCTGATAAACGATCGCTTCTGAACGTTTTGACCTAAAACTAGATTGTCTAAACGAGTTTTTAATTATATTATTCCAAATGGTCATTATAATAAGAGAAAGTACATTCAAATGATTAATTAACGATCCTTGATTTATAAAAATGTTTCCAAAGCCCCGAAACAAGTGAAAAACTCGGTCTTATCAAGTAAATATTAAAATTGTTTAATGATATAATATTATTTCAAATAATTATAGTTAGAGAGAACGTTCCTCATTGATATTTATAAAAACTATAAACTCTGTGAAAGAATACATTTCCACAGTCCCAAAACACTTGAAAAAATAAAATTAAAGAACAAATAAAGAAAATTAAAGTAAAAAATATCGAAAAATTGCAGGAAAATAAAGAAAAATGAACGAAAAAATAAAGAAAAATTGCAAAAAAATAATTCTAATTAATGTAAAAAAGTTGGTTCTCTCTCAAATAATATCTGAGCGTGTTCAACTTAAATGTCATACAGAAATACATTTTTTTTTGGCATTAACTTGTAAATCGCGTGGTATAGTTTTAAAACAAAGTGATTATCTTATTTACCATGGAATTGTAAGGTATATCTTATAGTCCCCGAGTTCTCAATGTGTATAAAAACAGTCAAGAGCAGCAATTACGGGCCAAGATTATTTATGCTTTATAGTTTCAAAAAGCTTTCTGTTACATACTCCTCGATGATCAAGACATACCCTTCCAAATAGTGTAATGGGTGCAAAGAGTGTAAATTGTTGCTGTTGCTCTTTACCTGTTTATACTTTCGTGCAGAGGGAGGGGAGAAGCCTTGGAGCTTGTGGAAAGAGCTCCTCAATTGTTATTGTATATTTTGCTTTTGGTTGGTATTTTTTAAAAAATTGCAACTTTTTTTTTATTTACATTTTGTGCTTTTTTTAACGTTGCTGCTGGTCGACATTTTTTTTGTTGCATATTTTTAAGCGCAAAATCAGCTTAGGGGCTCATTATCCACGTTCATTCATTTAATTTTTAATTAATTTTTGTCGAGCCACAACAGAAGCAAAATCGAAACAAAAAGAAAACAAATTAATATAAGAACAAATTTTTTTTTCAATGTGTTGTTTTTGTTGTAACAAAAAATGGTTCGTTTGGGAGCAGGAAGGAAGTCTTTGTTGGGTTTCTCCAATTTTGCCCCATTCTCTTTTAGCGTCTTTTAGCGCTGCCAGTAACACTTATGCGCTTTTGGCTATTTGCTTGGCCCAGAACCAGTCCAGTTCAATTTTAATGAGCAAGCGAATACAAGAACTTATCAAAGAGAAAAAAAATACAAGAAATTGAAGCTGGTGGAATGACGAAGTTTTTATGCTCTTAAGATTAAGCTAAAATCTTAAATCAAGTTTTTATGAGAAAAATCTTTGTTAAACTGATTTTATATGGAATTTTCAGAAACTTTGAAAAGAAGTTTTTTCCAGATAGTTTGAATAAAAAATAAGTTCAAGCAGCCGGAAGTTTTCAGTCTAGTGAGCCAAGAATGTAAGAAAATCGTCACGTAACGAAACGAGATATGCTCTTTGGATATATTCTTAATTTATCTCAATTGGGAAATACTTTTCTAAAAAAAAGTTTACTAAAAGTACGGGTGAAAATGCTGGAAAATACCGTTGCGTAACGAAAGGAGCTATTTTCTATGGAAAGAAATTTACTAAAAATAGTGTGCTTATACGTATGTCATGCGTTTTCTTGCGAAGTATAGAGAAGAATATAAGAAAAATCGTCATATAACGAAATGAGGTATGGCCAGTGGATGTAGGCAGGTTGAGTTTTAAAAGCAGATATTTTGTAAAAATAAATTCCTTAACAAAGCTTAGATGTCAAGTGCTAGTAAAATCGTTGCGATCAAAGTACTGTTATGCTTAAAAGATACATTTTTGATTCCATAAGTAGTTGTTTAATGCAAGAAAATCGTAACGTAACGAAATGAGATATGCTCTTTACGATATACTATATTCGAGATATAAATAAATTGAGACTTTTTCAAAAGAAATTTATAAAAATAGTGTGAAATGATCTGAAATTCGTTGGGAAAAACTTTTTTTTAAGAAATTTCTAAAATTAGTGTGAAATGTTAGATAAATCGTCACGTAACGAAATGAGGTATGCTCTTTGGATACATTCTTGATTTCAGCATATTTAGTTTTGAAAAGTCAATTTATTTAATAGAAATTTCTAGAAGTAAATTCTTTTACGGAGCTTAGAGTGAGAAGCCTATAAAAATTGTCACGTAACGAATTGAGGTACGGTCATGTAGATAGGTTTATGATTTGAAAAGACTTTTTTTTAAAGTAATTTCTAAAAATAAGTTATTTTACTTAAATGAGGTATGTCATTGGATTTTTAAAACAAGCTACAAAAATCGTCACGTTACAAATTGAGAAGTACTGTTCTAGCGGAAATTCAATCTTGATTTTATGCTCTAGGTTGTTTTACGGAGTTAAGAGTAAAGTGTTCTAAAAATAATCACGTAACGAAAAGATGATATATTCTGTGGATGTGCATATTCTTAATTGCAGAAGGATTGGTTTGGAAAGACTTTTTTTAACAGAAATTATCTATAAATAAGCCTATTTTACAAAGTTTGGCGTGGGATCGTTACGTAACGATCATCACGTAAGGTAATCTGGATACATTTTTGATTTCAGAAGGTTTGATAAGAAAAATCTTGGTCAATAGACATTTGCTTAGAAGAAAGTTCCTTTAAGGAGCTTAGAGCGTAAGAGTGAAGATATTTGAAAAGTCGTCACGTGACGAAATGAGCTATGCTTCTGTCGATATATTTTTGATTCCAGCAAGGGTTTGGTTCGGACAGTACTTTGTTTTAATATGAAATTCCTAGAAATAAGTTCTTTTACGGAACTTAGCGTGGAGATGATACAAATATCGTTACGTAGCGAAATGAGGTATATGCTGTATAGATACATTATTGATTCTGAGATGGTTTAGTTCAAAAAGACTCTTTTTAAAAAAAATTTCTAGAAACTAAGTTCTTTTACAGAGACTTAGAGTGATATTGCTAGAAAAAACTTCACGTAACGAATTGGGGTATGTTCTGTGGATGTGGTACATTCTTGATTTCAGATTTCAGTTTGGAATGAGTTTCTTGCAAAGAAATTTCTGGAAAGTAAGCTCATCTCTACGGATCTTAGAGTGAAATGCTCAAAAAATAATCACGTAACGAAATTAGGTATGCTGTGTGGATACATTCTAGATTTCAAATGGTTTAGTTTGGAAAGACTTGTTTTAAGAAAAGCTTAGAGAGTAATGCAAAAAAATCGTCACATAACGAAATAAGGTATACTTTGTGGATACATTCTTCATTCCAGAAGCTCTCGTATTTATCAATAATAAGTTCCAGAAAATTATTTTACGAGGTTTAGAGAGAGAGAGATGATAGAAAATTCGTCACGTAACGAATATATTTTTGTACAAGAATATAAGCGCAAGGAATATAGTTCTTGACGGGGGTTCCATGAATGTATTCGAGATATATTTTGTATCCCTATTACTATTCAATTTTTAAATCTGAACAAATATAATTAATTTTTATTAATTTTTTGGGTTGATATGTACTAAAATAAAATTATGAGGTCTACCTTCAATTAAAAGATGCAGGATTTAGGCTTCTAGCCTTGCTTGCTTCAATAGTAGTTCTGGATTGGTTCAACTTATAATCAGCTCAACCTAAATTCTGGGTTCTCCCTATAGTTCTATCAACTCACTTTTAATCCGATCGAAGATACCTTTCTTTTTTAACTATCAATACCCTTTCTGTCAGAGTATGATAAGGAAATTGTAGCAAAGAAACCTTAAAACAAAAGGGCTGGTTTGGGTTGGGGAATTGGACCCCCTCTCCCAGCACTGCTTGTGGCTCTGCCACTTTTTTACTATTTAATTATTTTCACTCTTTCCATTTCTCTTTTGGCTTTTTGTGAACTTTTAAGATATATATATATATAATATAGAGGAACATATAAAAAGTATATTCTTATATAACGATATAAAAAAAGGCAGCGACCAGCAAAAGGCACAACGCGTTAATTGATTTTGTTTTATTCTTACTTTTTTTTCTTCTGTGCTTCTTCTTCTTCTACTTCCACTCTTAAGCCTGGCCATATAAGACCAAAAAACAGCAAAAACAACAAAGGGTTTGAAGGGAAGAAAGAGCAACCCTTTTGCAAGATTTTAGATACACTCGCGTGGTTGTTGTTGTTGTTGCTTTAACTCCTTTTATGCTTAATTAAATATTCATCAAACACACAATGGAAAACTTTTAAATACTCATCAAGTTGTGGCAAATGGTTGCAGCCAAGGCGTAAAGCGCCCAAAAGAACGTCGTCTTAGACCACGCACACAGATACAGCGAAAAAACACACACACAGATACAAAGCACTCATAGATACACTCACACCCAGGCGCAGACATCCTTGGCATTTTGTAGCGATCTCTTCTTGTATGTGTCCGCTCTAATCAATAACAACAAATCACCGTTTACTTTGTATTTTAAATCCGCATTTACCTACACTGGCTGTTCAAAAGTTTTCAAACACTAAAATAATCGCATAAATCTAGAGGGAATTTTGGATAAAAGCAGCAAGCTTGTGGAAAAAAACTTACAAATAAATATGACTGAGATTCATCCAAGTGAGAAGTTTTTAAAATATTTGAATAATTCAGTGGCGGATCTACGAGGGTAATTCTCGGGTTCGGACCCCAACCAAATATTCGAAGAATGGGTTAAAAGTCTTTTGCGAGCTTAGATACCCATAATCTTCAAAGTGAAGGAGCCCCCAAGATCAAATCCTAGATCCGCACCTGGTTAAATATGATATAAATATGTGAGCAAGGAACTCCGAACGTGTTCTGGGAACTCTCAAAAAATTTAAATAAATCACTAAAGTAAAAATATGGGCGTAAAGTGCCAAAATATATCTTATTTAGATACAAGAAAACTGAATGTTTAGAAAGAACTAGATCAAGTTCACTTGGTCAAACAGGCAGACAGAGGCTAATAGTTAAAAAAATTTTTGTTTTGGTAAAAAAGTCTCCCCTCTGAGGCCCTTTGAGCTAACTAAATAACTAACTATTTTTACTAATAAATTTTTAGGGAATTTGTTTTATAAAACTTCACACAGTACAAAGGACGAGGACGCGTCCTCTAGAAACTTCATTGGAATATTTATCAAAAACTGATTTTTGAAAGATAAGGTTTCATTAACAAATCCTTGAAATATGTAGATATCTTCACACAAAATCGCAAAAAATTATTGGATTTAATCGAAGAAAATTGTATGTAAAAAAAGAACCAAAACAAGATCACTTGGCCTGACAGGCAGACAGAAGCTTATACCTACATATATCGATATTTTTTGCCAAAAGCTTTTTGGAGTCTTATTCGGAGTTTTAGTACTAAGTTTTTTCTTCAACTTGGAAACTAATCTGGGACACTAACTAATTAGTGTTTACACTTAGTAGGGCATTAACTTTATAAAATCCCACTCAGTACAAATAGACGTGGAAGTATTTTCAGAAATCTTCATTAAAACAATAATCAAAAAAATCTATATATATAAAAATGAAATGCCCTGTACCGTATGGTACAGAGGGTATATTAAGTTTGTGCAAGCTGAAAATGTATGAAACATATAGAAGGAATCGCCGGAGACCCTCCAAAGTTACCTAAAATATGATCAGGGTGACTAGAGAAGTCGATATACCCATGTCCGTCTGTCTGTCCGTTTGAACGCCTAGATCTCAGAGATGTTAACAGCTAGAGTAACCAAACTTTCACATTAGATCCCACATTATTCCATAGGAGACAAGTTTATTTTATTTTTTTGATATCGGGGTAAATTATTTAGCTCCCATATGGATGTTTGAGACGGCCTCGACAAAAAAAAGGTTTAGATGGATAATTTGTTTGATCATGAAGATATCGTAAACTTGGTATTCAAAAGTTTTTTATAGTTCCCAAGCACTGTACCAAATTTGAATAAAATCGGTTGACTATATCATATAGCTCCCATATTCGCTATATTTCGTTTTTTAATAAAGATATCGTAACCAGATTTGGCGTTTGGAAATTTTTTATAGCACTTAAGCAATGTGCCAAATTTGAACAAAATCGGTTGACTATATCATATAGCTCCCGCAGGACCGATCTTCCAAAAAATTGATTTTTGAACAAAATTTGTTGTGTTTCGTTGGTTTGTAAAGATATTGAAATTAAATTTGGAATTCGTGAGTTTTTTATAGTTCCTTAGCACTGTACTAAATTTGATCAAAATCGGTTGACTATATCATATAGCTTCCATATGACCAATCGGGTTGTGTTTCGTCTGTTTGTAAAGATATTTGAACTAAATTCGGCATTCAGATCTTTTTAAAGGTATTAAGGCACTGTGCCAAATTTAATCGAAATTGGTTGACTATATCATATAGCATTCCATAGGAACGATCGGCACAAAAGAAAAATTTTGGCTTAAAAATTTTTCAGCTTTTGATTTTTTGTGAAGGTAACCGAACTTTATTGCAAGCTAGTGGTACAGGGTATCCCAAAGTCGTCCGCGCCCGACTATTACGTACGCCATTTTTTTATTTCGATATTCTATGAATTTTATGGAATTATTATAAAGTGTACGATAACTTTCTATACAGAATAATAACCGATAATGGGTTGTTGTTTTCAAGATGACAAAACTTTTGAGTCCCATCCTAGTATAGATTTTAACCTCTTACACTGATTTTTTGTTGATTCTAATAAATTCTTATAAGATGTTCCAAAACTGTTAATACCCAGTGTACTTGCACACATATGTCTTCTTGCCATGTGTACCAAGTATTCCCCTTTGGGACATTAAAAACTCATTTCCCTACCAAAGCCAACACCAACCAATTCTACCCACAGACGAAACCCAACCAAAAACTGAGCAAAACCTCGTTTAGTCTCAACCCTTTTATTTTTTGGCTGAGTTGCAGCCATTTCTTGTTTTGTTTACCGACTTCCAGAAAATGTTATTTAAACATATGCAAAGTTTTTGACAACAACAAAACTACTACAACAATATGAGTCCAATAGGTACAACAACAATACCGAGCTACAGCACTGTACAGTGTGTACACAAATAGATAAACTTTAAATAATTTTCAAGTGTGTGCAAATCTGTGAGTGAATCTTTTGAGTATGGGTTTCTTTATGTGAGTGTGTGTGTGTGTGTCAGTGTGTGTGTGTGTCTGAATCCATTAGAAATCACATAAAACTATCACAGTTGTTTGTTTTACCCATCCATGTTTGCATTTTCAGCCCGTTTAATTTGTAAAGAAGCTGGAAGAGGGAGTGGGAGTAGCTTGGTGGCTTTTTGGGAAGCACCATCAATGCAGAATATCAATTATGAATTGGGAAATGTTTTAGAATGATAACAAAAAATAGTGTAAAAATTTTGTTGCCTTTCGATTTAACTATTTCTGCATCAAGGTGTTTTGCGTAGCCACGAATGATTCAAGGAAAGCCAAATACGAAGTTCAGTAAAAGCGCATTCTATGCCAAAGAACTTTCGGAAGACAGGGGTCTGTACCCGTAAAACCCCATGTGGATCCGCCACTGAACTGAATGAGGTTACTCATTGTAGACCGTAGGGTGAAAACTAGGAGCCATGGATTCATTAATATACCTTTTCGCCGTGCAAGAATCTTCATGCTACCTGGTTTAAATTATCTTATATAGTTATGTGGGCAAGTAAGTTCCCTATAATTACTTGTGTTAATTACTCATTTTAAAATTAACTCTCTCCAAATAGAAGTTCCCCGGAAAAAATTATATTTTCTAGGGATGCGGGATGCCGATCCGATATTTTGAATATCGAGAATGTCGAAGTCGATACGAATATTTAGGTTCTCGGTAAATTGTCGGTTCGATGCCAATTTGCTAAGCATCGAAACTTTCATTTTATACCCCTATCTCAATTAATTATGAACTTTTGAAAATTTTGGCTTTTCTGTCGAGCAAATGCCCCCAATTCGTTTAATTCTTCTTTAAAAAAATTATAGAAAGTTGATACCGATACCGTCGATATTGATTTATTTTTTTGAGAGTTGCATCGAATCGGTATCGAGCCTTCAATAATCAATAATCAATACTTTGATTCGATTTTGTTTTTTTGCGGTATCGAACATAGAATACTTAGAAACAGAGAGTAAAATTAGAGATGGATGCCATGAAGCAAAAATAACCGTCTTATCTCATTCCAGCTGGCCCTGGAGCGGCTTTCGGAATAGATGTGCGATGGACTAAGGCTGACAACACCGTGACTGTTGGTTCCAATGAATCATTTTAGGTATGTCCAGTCTTATGGTCTGTCTTTCGCCTGTATTTCTGTTCATTTTTCACTTTCCTTATTGCCAAGATTTTACAAGATATGTATAATCTACGTTTAAATCATAAAAGGTTATACATACTTATATTATACAGTCTTTCCTATAATAAACTTTTCTTCTTTGGGTTATAATAAATATGATCAGCTTGTAAGGAATTTCTATAAAATGAATTTTCTATATAAGTAACCTACATGTCGACAGTATTTTTAAAAATATTTTTTTTGGGCGCTTTTAGGCTCTATGAGGGGGGCAGATTTCTCAGGGGCCCGGTGAAATTACTGTCGTTATTCAAAAAAGTAATAGAGGGGCCGGACCATTTTTCCCCAGGACCCGGATTTTCTCCCTAAGGGATAATTAATGTCTTCGAACATTCTTTATTGATTTAATTGAAAAACGTTAATTTTAGAAAAATCTTTTAAGTAAGCTTTTCAAAGATTGGAGCATGTTCTTGGAAAGTTTGAGGCTAAAAATAACGAACTTTTCTGTAGATATAAAATATGGTACTCCCAATTAAACATATTTATACCCTATATCTCAAGATAAAAGTTAAATTAAGTTTGGCTAAGCAGAAAATGTATGTGATGTAGAAAAAATGACACTGAAGGCTTTCAAAGGTTAGCTAAAGATAATCAGAGTAATCTAAGAATTCCATATAGACATGTACGTCTGTCTAGATCTTAGATCTTGATTCACAATCCAGGTGCGCTAGTCACTTTGTCACTGTTCTTAAATCCATAAAAATTATGAATTTTCTATAACAATAGAGATATACTATAATTCCTTACAATTGTGATTATAACTATTGACGCTACTTATATTGATGACTAAACTCGAAATATACGTTTACAAAAATATAAAAAATATAATACGTTTACATACTAAATAGTAGTAGTAGTTTCTGGGTAGTGCTGATTTGATACAGATATGGCTCATTATATTCTTGAAAAAGTTTTATTGTTTCTCATAAGGAAGGTACTAGAAAACGTTTTTACAATCTTTTTACGGTCGGTTTTAACATTAAGCCCAATAATGTGATGTAAAGTAAAATAATGTAACGTCAAGCCCAACCCCATATATGATTTAGAGATATGAAACATGTAAATTAAAAACAAAATTATGCTCTCGAATTCTTTGAGAATTATTAAGTAAAGCTGTGTACGTTTTGCAAAGATTCTAAAAATTTAGGAGCTTCTGTAAAGTTTAAAATGCATGAACAGATTTAAGAAACATAGTCCGACTTGGTCAAACGTTAAAGGAAACTAAATTTTCGTAATTTGTGTAATCAAGAATGGTTTACCAAGAAACTGGGTTCGTTTTCTAAGAAGCGGCGGGCAGTCGCCTAGCAGGTGTTGGATGTTTTATGTCGCTTCCTCATCTCCGCAGATGCGACAGAAATAGTGCCTATGGTGCAGTGCCCGAGAATCGGACACCATGTCCCATTCTCTTTCCGCCAGAGCTCTAGCCGTCTCCCTGATTTGCGATTTGCGAAGAGCCAGTTAGTTTACTGCAATTGGCAGAGGAGCCAATTCCTTAAATCGATTTCCTAATAAAATTTTGATATTCCTAACAAGCTTTTTAGCAATCCTCATAATATTTTCAATACACATCAGCAACGCTACCAGAACTCCGATTCTTGTCTCTATTAAGTCAACAGCAAAGGGTTACATATGAATTTATACAACAGTCTACCCCACCACAATCAAACTTAGTCCATCCAAGTTGCATTGGTTTCACTTTTCAAAAACCAATCCCAATCTCAATCAACAGCTTCAGCTAATTGCCGAGCAAAACCGTGCCGTGTGAGGGGGAGAAAGATTCATCCCAACGTAGCAACTGGGAACAAAAATCTTTGCACTTAAAGCTACGCCAAATGCAATTAACCAGCCGTAACGCCCATACATTATACGAAGTAACTTTCGGCTTTGGCTTTTTGATGTCACCACGTCATAGAGTTGAAACATCTACCATGTCCGTCTCCGTGTCCGTGTCCGGGCACATCAAACGTAGTCATTGTTGGTTGGCTGTCCTGACTCTGCCAACGTCATATGTGAAATATTTCAAATATTATAATGTCTACTGTGACTCTGGGCAATTATACAAATGTAATTTGCAGCTAAATGGAATGTTTTTAATGAATTTATATATATGGTACATTATATGGGGTTAAATTTAAGAGCATATACAATGTATATAAGCACATTTTGTTTACCAAATACGGCGCAGGGGTTTCCAAAAATGTTTAAGATGTCATAAATTTCGGTTGTAAAACTATTTCTAAATATATATTTAGATGTGTACTTGAGGTAGGCTATTGAACTGTTGTAATGGAGCAATGCACTGCCGAAAATTTATTTAACCTTATGTAGATAAATATATACCTAAGTGTATATATGTAAGTATTTTGTTTTGGTGAAGATCGTTTTTCGGGCTGCATATCCATAAATACTTACATACAAATGGTTTTTGCTTTATTGTTTCCTTTATATATTGAGTTTGGTACACTGCACAGTGGGACGAAGGTGATTATTTGGTGAATGAAATTATTTTTTTGTAGTTTATTGGAGGTATAATATTTAAATGGGTTTTATGTGCATATTTGATGGGTTGACTATATTGACGTTGAATGATATAAACTTGGTATTACTAGGTAAAAAAGAGAATTGCTCTTGAAAAAATTCGTTCTTAAGTAAGGTACATGCGGAAATAGATTAGTTCTGTGCCACTATTTGATTTGAAAAATTGTTTTATATTTGGGATATACATTATTATTGTTAATAATTATTTTTGAAGCAGCTTATTTTGTAATCTTGGTAATATTCAGTAAAAAAAAGATCTCTTTAAAAATCTGGTTCTGTTCAATTATTGGGTCCTAATATAAAAACCTGTATACTTAGAGATATCGGCCACATATAATTTTTAATATGCTTTTTATTTGTTTTTATAATATTTTTTTAGATATTTTTTTAATTTTTTATTTTAACAAAATTTAATCTAGTATTTAATACTAAACATAATACTAATTTTTCGAGCTCTAGCAACTGGGGCCTTCGACTATTTTTTTAATATTGTTCTTAAGTATTAAAAAATATATTATTTTTTTATATATTTTAAAAATATGTTTGTTTACATATTTTTTAAATTTTTAATATTTAAAAAAATCTTTTTTTTATATAAATTAATAGCCTGTATAGTTGCATAGTTTTAATATATATTCTGTTTATATTTTTTTATTTATTTTAATATATTTTTTGTAATATTTTTTTTCATTTATCTTTTTTATATGTTATTTTTTTATATTTTTTTTTATTTTTTATATTTTATTATATTATTTATTTATTAGCATATAAATAATTATTAATTCATAAAGTTATAACTCAAGAAGAACAAATATATCGCTACACACTAAATAATAAGATCTTGATTTAAATTGAAAAAATCTTCTGCGAATACCTTAATAACAAATGATCTAGTTCAGTACATTTGGTACTTTTAATTAGGCAAAGATCAATGTCTATAGTTATATGATTGTTTTTGTGGGAAAAAGGGGAAATTTTCCAACGAAATAATAATAATATTTTAAATATTCTAATATTATGCTTAAATATTGCCTTAGCCACAATTAAGAACTGATAATACAGCCATTATTAAAAAATTAACGATGTTTTTTCCCCATTAATTTATTATTGGGTATTTTGGGGCTTATCTCTCAGCACCTGAAGGGCTGCTGTTTTTATGACCTGAGAACCAAAATAAACGACAGCAAAAACATATGGAATATAACAAAACCAGACAATCAGTCTCGAAAAATACTTTTATAGGAAAAGAAAGCTGCAAACGAAAAAAAAATTTGAAATGATCTAGTTCATTAGATTAGGTACTTTTAATTAGGCTAAGCTTTTAAGTCTATAGTTGTATTGCTTTAGGTTGTATGTTTGTTTTTGTGGAAAAAAAAATGGAAAATTTTTCCGCATAATAATATTTTTTGTTTTTTCCATTAAACGTGATATTTTGGGGCTTATCTCTCAGCACCTGAAGGGTTGCTGTTTTAATGTTTTGAAATGATCTAGTTAAGTAGATTGGGAACTTTGAATTGGGGTAAGCTTCTGTGTCTATAGTTGTATGCTTGCTTTTGTGGAAAAATTCATTTCAATAAAATAATAATATTTTTTTTTGTTTTTTTATTAAACGGGGAATTTTGGAGGTTATCTCTCAGCACCTGAAAGGTCGCTGTTGTAAGATTCTGACTAAGAGACCGCAAAAATATATAAAAAAAAATCAAAACCAGACAATAGTTCTCGAAAAAGATTTTTATAGGATTTTTGAAGGTTATCCCCAGAACTCTGACGTGCTGGGTTTTTTTTGAACATTAAAAACATTAAAAAACATATAATAAATATAGTCAAAATTATCCCAAAGTTTCATTTTGCTTTGTCTGACTGCGTTTTTATAAAAGAAATGCCTTATCTGAGTATCTTATCCTAAAAACCTTATATTTCCAACTACGTAAAATATTTAGTGCGTATTAGGCAAATTATACAATATTGGGTTCGCTCAATAAGATGATTTGAAACAAATCTAGGTGTTTTGAAGGCTATGTCAAAAACGTATTGTATTGGGGATTTTTGGATCTTGATTGCGGATTCAGCGCACTCAAAAAATGGCTCTTAACATCGTCGGACAAGCGGAATCGAAATATTATTTTTATGGAATTTTTTTTTGGGATTATGTTTATGTAAAGTAGAATCTATTTTCGGGTTCGTAGGTTAGACATGAGGCCCTATACAGTAAAGAATTTCCAGAATCGTAAAATTCGCTTCGACCACAAAAATTGGCACTAGACATAGTCGCACAAGCGGAATCAAAATATTATTTTTGAGGTGTTTTTTTATGCGCATTCGGGTTCGTATGTTCGACGTGAGGCCCTATGCTCCAGCAGGAGCTAAAGAAAATGGTGATAACTATGAGGTCACATGTTCACTTCAGATTTCTGGGATCACTGAAAAATAGGTTCGACTTGAGGCCCTATGCTTCAGTGAAAGATAAATGAAATGATGATGTTGATGGGGTTAGACATGTTCACTTCATATTTTTGGGATCTCTGAAAAATTCCCAACTAATGAGGCTTTCGGCATAGATCTAAAAATACTTCGTCGAATATGCGGACTTGAAAGAATATTTTTAGTGTTTCTGGGCTTATGTGTGTATGAGATAAAGGAAATGATGGTGATGATGATGTTAGACATGTTTATTTCAGATTTGGGATTGTTGAAAAATTCCCATCTAATAAGGCTTTTGACATATGTAGGTCCTAAAATACCTCGGTGAATAGGCGGACTTGGAAGAATATTTGTAGGGTGTTTGGGATTATGTGAGTATCCTGATAGAATTATGGCTTATTTTTGGTGCCCCAAATTATGTTTGGTAAAGAGATCCTCACCAGAAAGTAGATTTTTTTTCCTGCTATGTTATCTAAAGAAGCGCTGTCTTTTTTTAAAGTGAATATGTCTAACTAGAGAAGAATCATGAAAAATCACTTGATTTAATTTTATTATGCAATATTATGATGTAACTAGTTCACCCATAGGGCTGGGGCTAGGGCTACCTGATTACAACAAAAGATTCCTTCACTGACTATTTAGTCAGTTAGTCAGTCACCCCTGGGAGGAGCATTGGGGATTTCTCTCATTGGGGATTTCTCTTCGCAGTGAACAGGGACCTACAGGTTATAGCCGAATCCGATCGGCAGTGTCTTAAATTAATAGATATTTTCTTGGGCAAATAGCGGTTTGAAACTCGAATTAGTTCATATCTATATCTATATTCTATCGATCTATTTTCATTACTCAAAATTCTATTTTTTTTATAATATAAGGTTAACTGAGCTTGCTTGTACTCTTTAAGAAAAAAAATAAAACAAATAAATGGGAAGAGAGATCTAACCAATTTAACATAACATAAGACTTTCAGCTCCCCTCAGATATACTCTGAAAAAAGATCCATTAAATCATTTTATTAAACAAAAGGACTTACAAAGGAAATACTAGTTCGAAAGCTCTTTATCTTACAGATTGTGATAAATATGATTCTTAAAATTTATCTCATGATTTAACTCATTTTATAAAGACATAAATTTTGATTAATATCCAAAAAATAAAGTAAAGATTTTCAGATGTCTCTAGATTACACTAGTTTACAAATTTATGGGTTATCGAATGAACCTTATTTTTGGATACATAACTAAAGTTTACTCGAAAAATTAACCTTCGTAAAAAAGTTTTTTTTTGGGTAATTTTGGTACCGAGAAAAGAGCGCTCAAAAAATGTTTTTTGGAAATCTCGAAAACTAAAGATGGTTTTCGTTTTCGTACCTAAAATTACCTTAAAAAATACTTTTTTACGAAGGTTCATTTTTCTAGTAAACTCTAATTATGTATCCCAAAATATTTTGCATCATTCACAAAGCTTCAACCTTTTTGCCAAGTTACGAAAATATTTCTTAGAACCTACTTATGAGGTCAAAAAATCATTGTCCTATACTTCAGCTCTCATTTTCAATTTTATGCTTAGGCAAAACAAATTCAACCACTGTGCCCCCGCCCCAAAGACTCCATTATATAAATCTAGTCTTGGGCTCAAGTTCAGTGTAATTTGCATTTCTATGGCGTACTATACATAACACCTCGGAAACATTAGCTAACCTAGAACTTGAACTCGTACAATTGTTATTAGACAAAAACGACGAGGTTAAGTCGCATTTGGTGTAGTCTCTATAGATCGGGTTGTACCGGAACCAACCAATCTATCTAAAGCTTTAAAAATAAATATACAAACGAAGACGTCGACGTCAGCGATGCAGCTGCGTTGGCGTTGACGTCGTTGTAAACGTCGACAACGTCATTAAAACTAAAGCAATACTGACGTCGTTGTATGGGTCTCTCTCTCAGTTTTGGTGTCGTCTAGATCGTGTTGGAGATCCCATATTCGGTATAAAAACCGGGCGGTTTACTGTTGTACGTGTCAAAAGTTTGTCGAACTCGCTACCGTGCAGATCGTGCCGTACCGTGCTGTGCTTTTTGTTTTTGTTTTCGGAATGAATCAAGCCTCTCTATATCAAAGCGCCAATCAGGTGCAACGTCACGATGCCAAACAAATTTTGGATGAATTTGCCTGTAGCTTGCAGTGGCGTGCAGATGGTCACGATACGCTCTTGGACGTCGGCTCTGGTTCGGGTAATGTTTTGATGGACTTTCTGCAACCCTTGCTGCCGGAGAGTTATGTCGAACTGATGGGCTCGGATATATCCAGCAAAATGGTGGACTTTGCCAGCAAAACCTATGAGCAGCATGAACGCACCAAGTTTCAGGTTTTGGATATAGGTTGTGAACGCTTGCCTAGCCATCTGGTGGGACGCTTTGATCATGTCACCTCGTTCTATTGTCTACACTGGGTGCAAAATCTGCGTTTAGCACTAAGTAATATCAATCAGCTGTTGAGAGATGAAGGTGGCGACTGTCTACTCGTATTCCTAGCCTCTAATCCAGTCTATGAGGTATACAAGACGCTGGCTAAAAGAGACAAGTGGGCGCAATATATGCAGGATGTGGAAGATTTTATATCACCGCTGCATTATAGTGAAAATCCGGAGCAGCAGTTTTGCCAGCTCCTAAATGAGACGGGTTTTGTGCAGCACAAGGTGGAGGTGCGCAGCGAGGTGTATGTCTATGAGGGCGTGCGTAGTCTCAAAGGTGTGTAACGCTTAGAAAAAATATTTATTTTTTTACCAGACTCATAAAACTTCTTTTGTAGACAATGTCAAAGCCATATGCCCCTTCTTGGAACGCATGCCGTCAGCACTACATGAAGAGTTCCTAGACGATTTTAAAGATGTGGTCATTTCCATGGATCTCTATGAACAACAATCCAGCATAGAGCGTTTTATTTCACCCTATAAATTGGTTGTGGCCTATGCACGCAAAGCTCCCGAATTTGTGAGCAATGTTTTGATTGATGTGCCGCCAGTAAGAATCTTTAATAAGGGCATGGATTAGCTGGACCAAAAATTTGTATATTTAAGGTAGTCCTTAATTAGTTGAGTGTTTACTGTAGTTTTAGTTTTAAGGTGGCGACTTAGGTTTGCTGCTAAAGTATTAGATAAATTGTCTCAGAGGCGTGCTTTGCTTTGGTATTGAGCAACATGCAACAGATATAAAAGCTGCTTGCTATGTTACCCAAATTTGTTAAATGTAAATTTTTAAATTGTATTAAAGCAATGCATACAAAAATAAGCAATTTTTGCGAAATAAATAAATGTTGTGCCAGACATCGAATTCCAGCGAATTTTAAGTTTTAAAGCATGGTACAATAATTAGTGCCATATTTTTACGATATGTTAGGAATCTCTACTATAAAAGTCTTTTAATTGATATTTATTTTGAAATTTTACTGAAACAGCATAAAAAATAAACTACATCGAAATATTTCGCTTCATGAGCTGACAGTTCTAAAACGAGCATCACCCTACAAAAGCTAGGAGCTCTACAAATGATTTAAACAGAGTTTCCATTGTTGCACAAATAGTCTGCTATTATAAAAATTAAAGAAATGTACTATTTTTGAGGGGACTCTAAACGCAATTTAAGTCTAAATTTTTTTTGAGCGCTTTGAGCAAAGAAGCTGAATGCTATAAATGTTATAAAAGGAACTCAGTTTTATATCAAGCAGTTATTTAGCCGAAAGTTTGAGAAGCAGATAAATTGTTAACTCTAATTAAAAATTTAATAAAAGTTAATGAAAATAGCTATAGGTAAAGATATATTTGTTTTGTGATATATGTATATTTATTTTATAGGCAATCAGCCGATATAAAAGGTTAAGATCCAATATTGCGTACAATGAAAATAAATGGGTATACATTAGATATGATTTAGTGTGTGGTAGGGACAAATAAATAAAAATTAATATCAATAAATATAAACAAATGAAAATGAAATACAATTTAAAAAATGCTGTATGCTATAAATGTGATATCAAGAGTTCAGTTTGATATCAAGCAGCTAATTGGCAGAAAGTTTGTCAAGCAGATTACTTTTTAGTTGCTATTAAAAAGAAAAAAAAAGAAAATAGAAATAGCTATAATAAATTAAGTAAACTTAAATGAACATTATTTTGTTTCCATGGTGTTTGTATTTAATATTTAACAGTTAAAATATTTATAAAATGAAGCTATTATTCTAACTTTTCAACTGAGGGGTTGATATATTAAGTTAATGAAAAATATGTTAGCAATAAAAAAATATAATTTCGTTAAAAAAATTGGGAAAAAACAAATGCTGTTAAGGTTTTTAAACTGCTTATTTAAAATAAGACTTATACGAGACATCGTTTCTTAAGAGTGCTAAGTTTAAGTTATCGTCGAAAGTGTCAATCTTGTGAGATCCTCGAGATTTTCTTAGTATTATATAGCAAGGATTTTGTGTAAAATGGATGGATTGATAAATGAGACAGACTTTGTACCAAATATGAAACAGAAATGAAAGAAAACATAAAAGATTTCGTCGTTTTTTAAAAATTTTTTGCAAATATTTTATTATTGTACGAATTCTACTTTACATTACCAAAAGATTAATGAAAAGCAATAAAGATAATTCAATAAAAATAAATTGGTATTTATTAGGAAATTAATTTTGAATTATACAAAGTGCCCTTACGAGTCAACAAAAAAAGCTAAATGCTATGTGGGCTGTCTTATGTAACTGATAAGCAGCTTTATAACAAGCAGCTTTTTATAAAACAATACAGAAATATGGTTGAAAGAGTATTTTAGCCGAATATACAGGGTCCGGCACTCGAAGTGTAACCAAATTCAGACCGCTCGCGCAGCTGACGCACGGGCATCAGCTGTCTGTAAGTTAGCTAAATGACAGTTTAGAGTATTGTTTACAAGCGCACGAAAGCATTTTGCCGTGAGTAAACGCGAAAAAAAAATCAGTAATGGATTTCAAACGTAAAGTGTAGTTGCATTATATTTAGCTGGAAAATCACAACCAGCGATTGTTCGTGAGCTCGAACACCTTAAAGTAAATAAAGTTTTCGTTTATCGCACCATAACTCGTTACAATGATACTGGTAGCATCGCAAAACGTCATGGAGGTGGTCATCAAAAGACTGCAACGTCACGTGAGATGGTTCAAAAAGTGAAGAAGCGACTTGAGCGAAATCCCCGACGAAGTGTCAATCAAATGGCGAAAGAACTGAAAATATCTGACCGTAATATCCGTCGCATACTGAAAAATGATCTCAAGGTCAAGCCTTACAAGATCCAAAAGGCACATGATCTCACACCGAAGCAGCAACAAGTCAGACTTGAGAGAGCGAAGGAAAATTTTTACAATTGAGCAATTCGTAAACTCTCAAAACGATAGGGTTTACTTGAGGGACCGTTCACACGAGAATTTGAGTCATCGATTGGCCACCAGGAGGCAGCACCCGCCACAGATAATGGTTTGGGCCGCTGTAACCGCAGATGGGCGCTCTCCAATCGTTTTCATCGAGCCTGGCGTCAAGGTTAATGAGCAATATTATCGGGAAAGTATTCTGGAGGTTGCTTTGAAGCCGTGGGCAGACAAACATTTCGGTGGCAGACCATGGACGTTTCAACAGGACTCGGCACCGTCTCACAAAGCTCGAGTGAACCAAGAATGGCTGAAAAACAACGTTCCGAACTTCATAACGTCCACACAATGGCTCTCGAATTCACCAGACGCGAATCCGATGGATTATTCTCTTTGGGCCATTTTGGAGAGCAAGGTCCGAACTAAAAGATACAACAGTCTCGAGGCGCTGAAAAAAGCCATTGTCCACGACTGGGCCAAAATACCTGCAAGTCACATTCGGGCAGCTTGCGATTCATTTTTGGACCGTCTCAAGGCCATAGTGAAGGCAATAGGTGGACATATTGAGCGAAAGTAAATTGTTTCTAAATTTCGTATTATTTTTACACATTTTGTACCTTGAATTGAGTAAAGGTAATTTTCCAAAATGAATTTATGGCCTTTTTAATTGGTTACACTTCGAGTGCCGGACCCTGTATAAAAGGTTTGTAGTTAGAGCAACGTTGGCCTTCAGGCTGACTTAATAAAAATAAATTTTTATTCTTTAAGAGTTTAATTTTTTTTTTTTGAAATATCCGGGGCGTCCTAAACAAAAAAGCTAAATGCTATGACGATTGATCTTGTGTAAGAGACAATCAATTTCATAACAAGCGACTTTTCATAAGACTATACAGAAATATTTCTTGTTGGTAATATAATTCGATTTCTTTGAGTTTGATGATTTTTGTGTGATATTTATTACTAGTCATTATATATTATGATAAATTCAGATTACTTATCAAGTTTTTGATACATAAATATTTAGCTTGACTTTTCACTGATAAGATATTTTGTATAAAGAAATAAAATTTACAATTTTTTTTTGCTAATGAAAGATTTTATTCAAGCATTTAAATTTTTTTAATATTAATTAGTGCAATGAATTTTTTGAACTGGTCTCAAGATAATAAACTAAAAAATAAGCTTTTATCTTTCAAATATTTAAAAATTATCAAAATCGAAGAGATTGCTTTTAAGAAGTTTTTCGAAAAAATTAAAGAAACTTAAAATTTAAATTTTTTAAAATCTTATATAATAGGTTCGTTAAAAATTAATCATATTGTTTGTTATACCTTCATATTGGTACAATAACAAGCTATTAACTACTTGCTATCCAACTTTGTAGGTAATGCGTTTGTAAAACAACTCAATTTTTCATTAGTCCCATATGTAACATGGCATTAAAATAATTTCCAGACGTTTATATAGCTAATATACTACCAGAGTGTACTCTATGCACTGCTGGCTATCAAACTAGTTTCGTTTACTGGGGATATACTATAACTAATTTATGTGAAAATCACGTGACGGATATAGTAAACTTATAGCTACAGTAATTGCTGTTCGCTTCATAGAATTACATACTTAAAAGTTAATAACAATAATAATAATATACAATGGGTAAATAATAATTCATTCATTCAGAAGTCGTATACTCTTTACAATAGTAAAGATAAAAAAATATAATAAAATTATATATACTATTGATTGCTAATACTCTACAACTTAGAGTCTTTACAGTTATCTGTCAGATCTTTCTTATAAAGCGAATAGATGATTTTCCTTTTGATGATATATCTGATAGACTAGTATACGGCTGATACTAATAAGTATTAGGAAGATCTAGCTTTTGGAGGTCTGACTTCGTCTACGTAAAATTTGTGTTAAAAAAAAATAAATAAAAACATATTTTAATTTCGGTATGCCCCAAACAAAATGCTAAATGTTGTGAATGTCACAGATGAGCAATTTCATACCAAGCAGCTTTTCATAAGACAATACAGAATTATTTCTTCTTGAAAGAGTATTTTAGGCGAATATAATTCGATTTCTTTGATTTTGAAGATTTTTGTGTGATATCTATTATTAGTCATTTTATCTATATTGCGCTAAATTCAGATTACTTCTCAAGTTTTTGTTATTCGAATTAATTGACTGTGATTTTCTGAATTATCAATTTTTCATACAATGAAAATACTTATTAGAGCTTTAAGAGATTAAGAAATTGATTTAAATAAAATTATAAGGGTATGACCCTAATCTGCATTTTTGCCTGACCCATCCAATGACTCTGATAAGATGGGCACTTCTGCCCCAATTTTTTTTAATACTATTTTTGGTATTATTTAGTGCCTGTATTGTGATTGAAGTCTAAATTGTTGTTTGTATCCAATATAATAAAAAAACTTAGACTTTTATGAATTTAAAGGATTTTTTAAAAAATATGTTTTTCTTTTATCACGCCATGTGACAAATTCAAACAGTTTTAGGTCGTGCACTTTTGCATCGTTGTTACAGTTGCCCAAATTGTTAGTCGTGCATTTATGCCCAACAAACTGAACACCCTTATTGAACCCTAATCATTTTATTATTAAGATTTGAAAGCATTTCTAATAGTTTTAGCAATTGGACATCTGTTAGAGTTATTAATAACCATATAAATTTTATTTAGAAACAATTAAAATTGAATTAATTATAATTACATCTTACTGTTGAGTCATAGTGCATATACCTCAAGCACAATCTCCTATATGCAGCAAATATCATTCCAACACATCTGGTTTTCACATAATACACTTTCTCACCCTCCCTATACATTACAAATGATAATATAATATCTCATATTTAACTCATATTTATTATATAAGTTAAGCTCATGCGATTCTTTATTAATACCTAAGTGGTAATTAATTACTTATAGGTTTAATATATGTAATTTATAATTTTAGTGCCTATATACATTGTAGACCAGTCTAAGCCCTGAGTTCTCATAAGCCTATTAATTTATCTGTAAATTTACACTCTGGCCCCTTATGGCCAATTTTACAATAGATTTAATAGATTCTGAGGAAGGTGTAGGTGATTCTAAGTATTTTTATCATCGTCAATTGTACAGCTTGACCCATGCTCGTCCGTCCACCTAGATCTCGGCGACAATAGATCCACCATATTTAATCAAAAGATATATACATATTTGCTAAAGCTTCAAGGTGGAACATAGGGCCTCAAAAACATCAAAAGTTGATCATTATCTGTACCCATATAAAGTTTGTCGATTAATGTTGGTCAGCGACTCTACTCCCCCAAGAAAAATTTACTCATCCCACATTATAAAAGCTCAAAATATATATTCAGCAAAATTCTTAAGATCGGCTGAAAGTTTAAAAAGATATTGAAAATAAAGTGTATTACTTTCAAATTATTTCCAATATAAATAACAAGAATACTCAAGTAGCTGGACTCATGATCATTTGAAAGCCTTGCATAATAATACGTGGAAAAATCTCTCAATTTCTTACTCCGTTCACTTTAAATTGCAACAATGTTTTAGTTAGTTCATCCCACCAATCATTGTTTTCTTCAGACAAAAACCCTATTTTCTCACCAAAACTAGGTAATTATGAAAACCCTTTACCCTTACCAAAGCAAGGGAATTAAGAAAACCCTATTCCCTTACCAAAACCCCTCGTTCAGGGCAATCCAATTGCAACTGCTGTCTTTTTTTTTAGAAAAATTTCTTTCTAGAGTATCCCAAGTCCCCTACTTGACTAATTCTTACTTTCTTTACTTAAATTGGTAATACATTTTATTTGACTTGCCAGTCATTCTAAATAAAAAATCGTATCTTTTGCTTGCTATTATTGATATTCTCGCAATCTGAATCAATAAAAAGCTGTTTGCTATGAAACTCTGCTCGCTTCAGCAACAGCCGTCTGCTGTTTAATTTATTACAATAATTGTTTATAAACAAAACGTATTAGTTTTAAAAGCATTTCAAACTTGGTGAAACGTGACATATTTGAAATTATAACTAAAAGTGCCGCCTCATTCAAAGCTATGACGTCACTGCAATAAAAAAAAATTGGCCTTTCAATTACTAGAAACGTAAAAAATACATTAAAGTTGTTCTGTATTGTAGAAAAATTTATTGACGAAGCTAGACGTTTCTAAAAGGAGCGGATCGAGTAGGGGGAAACTGGAGGTCCGAAAGCCTAAAAAAATGTCTTTACCAGCGATCGTACGAATATAATTATAAATTATAAACTATAAATGAATGCAACCGAATCCGTAAACAATTTTTCGTTACTATGTCAGGCTTATCAGATATCCAAGATATTAAATTTTCCATTTAGATATTGATTCCCCCGAAAACTTATTTCTGGACCCACCTCTGTATTTCGCGTTTGACTCAAACTTGTCTTACGAAACATTTGTTTTCGTAGCTAAATAATTGCTGATTTTGACAGAACTAATTACATATTGAACGACTCATTCACTCATTCTCTCACTCACTCACTTACTCATTCACTTACTCATTCACTCACTCACTCATTCATTCAATTACTGGTTGGCTTACTCACTCGCTGGCTCATCGAGTCGTTGATGCACTCACTCAAAAAACTCACTTTTATGAGTTCTCAATAAAATGGCAAGTAAAATTTTGACAGCTCAGTGTTGACAGGGGGTATGCCTGGGGGATGGAGAAAGGAAGCAGTGCTAAAGGGTTGAAAATTATATTTTTGCCATATAGGGCATACTCTATAATATTTTAGAGTTATAAATTTATATGCCTGGCATAGCTACTACGTACTTACTACCTGACAACATGGCCCAACAATTTTAATTGTTTTTCGACAAAAATTTTGCCTTTACCAGAAAATCCCCTTCCGCCCCCTACCCTAGATTTAACCAAAGCTCGCGGAATTTCCAAATGAGTTATAAACGCGACGTTGCCGGCAAAATGTTTATCCAACAAATGCGCATCATGTCATTTATAATGTCCGGGGGGAGGGCGTGAGGCAGCTACAAAAACAACAGTAACTACAACAACAAGTTACACAGAGGCCGCCTTAAGCCTAACTCTTCGTAGAGAAGTCCCAGGAAGTGGTTGGTGGGTTAAATGCTCTATAGTAAATGTTTGTCTTAATCTTTGATTTTTGTTTTTGGCAAATGTAAACGACAGGAATTAATTTAGATAAATGATTTCTCAAGTGCTACGAGACGACCCACACTGAGTAGCTCAGACGATTTGCTGCCTGTCAGTCGTTCGTCAGTGAATTCTCATCCCAAATCTCCAAAAAACTTGTACGCGTTTAGGCGTGGCATGCGATTTGTAAACCGCCCCCAACCAACAACCGAACATCCGAAAATTGTTTTGGCAAACAAATTTTCGTATTGAAATTTGATTTATTTGTTAATTTGTTTGTAATGAATTTTCCTTTTGGTTCACTGACTGTTTGCAGGCACTGTTTGGGGGGATTGGGATATGGCATGGTTCTTCTTCTGCTGTTCCGTCTTTAATTGCCTGCTGCTGAGCTTGGCATTTGGGTTTTTCTTCATTTGATTAGCTACAATTTTCCAAGTTTTTCCCCCACCACTCTCTTGTGCTTTGATTTGGAAAGAACATTTGTTAAATTTTAAAAGTGAATCTTGGGTATTTCAAGTGGTTACATTTATTTATTTAAGTTTATTCATTAAGTTTAGAGATTATTGGCTATTGGAGAAATTAAAGTCACAGCTAAAAATCAGTGCGTAATATTTTTTTAATTTTATAGAGGCAGCAATCTGAACCAGTTTCGTGCAATTGGAACCAGTTAATGAACCGGCTTGCTTTTGCTGATGTATTTAATTAAAGAAGACTATTTTGATTTTGATGAAACTGTACCCTGAAACAAGATAGTCACAAGTAACTTTTTGAGTTCTCCTAGTAATACTATTTGGCATTCAAGCATTATTTAAGCATTATAACAAGGAAGTTGTCTTTTATAATACAAAAACAAGGAACTAAATCAATTAAGTTTGCAAAGGGTCTAGTTGAATATGGTACTATCTCCATCGATTTATAAAAACTCAGAAGTCAACAAAATTTTTTTTTAACATTTAAGTTTTTAAACTAATCCATACCTTATTAAAAAAAAATCTTTTTTACGATTTATTTTTCTTGTGACTAAAGTAATAAAAAAAAATTAATTTTCTTAATCTACGTTTTTAATTGTTTTCTTTAAAAAAGTGTCAAAATATTTTATGCAACACATTTAAATTTTTTAAATTATGAAAATTTTATTTTTTTGAACTAGTTTCTTAAATAGTTAATCTGTTTACAACGATTTATAAGATCTAATGATCATACGTAAACCAAATTTTTTCAACATTTAAATTTTTAATTTAACGCGTTATGGTTTGATAAACTAATAATTTAAAAAAAAAAAAAATTTTATTTCATCCAAATGTTTTTTAAAAAATTGTTAACATCTTTTTTTTAAATTATAAATTTGGCATATTTTCTTGAGTATCTTTCTTAAATATAAAAATAAAATACAAATGAAAGAAATATGTTTTTTAAAACTTTTTTTATACCTTCTTTATATGGTGTACATAATAGTGTTGGAAAAACATCGATGTATCGATATTTGGAATCTTAAATTAAGAACAGAATTATTTTTTTTTATTCTTTATTCATCATAATATTTGAACATCAGTTGTATTTGAACAATTTTTAGAGATTTGCTAAAAAAAGAAGCTTTACAACTGCATGACAAAAACTATTTCGTGTGAGCATTTGTTTATGTAAAATTGAATTAAGATGATATATGTGCGAATATAATCTCCGATAAATCGATGTTTTTGGGCATCGAAAACATCGATAGTTTAACAGCATAGATACATACGTATAATCAAATGGAATCCTATGCTGTGAAAATCTTTGCTATTTGTGGGCAACACCTAAAAGAAATTAAGTTCTTTTCATTATCTCTGAGTCCACCAATATAATTTTGTGGCTTACTTCTAAAATATTATTTACGGAGAGCTTTCCTCTTCCATTCTGTCTAAAATTTACCAAAATCGGTATGTAAACTCATGTGCTCTATAGAATGAAAATTTATATTATTTGCGGAACCCATCTTACAGTCTCTCACAATTGTTTATCGTTATTTACATCCTAGCTTTTCCCAGTGGAAGGATACAAATCTACGCAGAGCATTCATTTTACGTAAACCCCCTTATAAACAAATATATTTTTATACCCTGTACCGTATGGTACCAAGGGTATATTAAGTTTGTGCAAGCCGAAAATGTATGTAACATATAGAAGGAGACGGCGGAGACACCCCAAAGTTGCCTAAAATTCGATCAGGGTGAATAGAGAAGTCGATATACCCATGTCCGTCTGTCCGTCTGTCCGTCCGTCCGTCTGTCCGTCCGTCCGTCCGTCCGTGTGAACGCCTAGATCTCAGAGATGGTAAGAGCTAGAGTTACCAAACTTTCACATTAGATCCCCTATTATTCCATAGGAGGCAAGTTTATTTTATTTTTTTGATATCGGGAATATATTATATAGCTCCCATGGGGGTGTTTGAGACGACCTCGACAAAAAAAAAGCGTTTTAGATGAATAATTCGTTTGTTTATGAAGATATCGTAACGAAATTTGGTATTCGAAAGTTTTTTATAGTTCCCAATCACTGTACCAAATTTGATCGAAATCGGTTGACTATATCATATAGCTCCCATAGGACCGATCGGCCAAAATAACTTTTTTAAAGAAAAATTCGCTATATTTCGTTTTTTAATAAAGATATCCTAACCTGATTTGGCGTTTGGAAATTTTTTAGACCACTTAAGCAATGTGCCAAATTTGAACAAAATCGGTTGCCTATATCATATAGCTCCCATAGGTCCGATCTTCCAAAAAATCGATTTTTTAACAAAATTTGTTGTGTTTCGTTTGTTTGTTAAGATATTGGGACAAAATTTGACATTCGTGAGTATTTTATAGTTCCTAAGCACTGTACTAAATTTAATCCAAATCGTTTGACTAGATCATATAGCTCCCATAGGACCAATCGGTCCAAAAACACGTTTTTTATACAAAATTCGATGTGTTTTGTTTGTTTGTAAAGATATTTGAAATAAATTTTTCATTCATATCTTTTTTAAGGTATTTAAGCACTGTGTCAAATTTTATTGAAATCGGTGGATTATATCATATAGCTCCCATAGGAACGATCGGTCAAAAAAAAATTTTTGCTTAAAAATTCTTCTGTTTTTGGTTTTTTGTGAA
This sequence comes from Chymomyza amoena, assembly GCA_037043745.1. NCBI lineage: Eukaryota > Metazoa > Arthropoda > Insecta > Diptera > Drosophilidae > Chymomyza > Chymomyza amoena. Next base: position 34,028 of record JBAMAX010000904.1, on the reverse strand, counting down.
GAAATCGGACTTTATTACAAGCTAGTGGTACAGGGTATCCTAAAGTCGTCCGCTCCCGACTTTACGTCCGCCATTTTTTTGAATCGTTTAATAACGATAAAAGTGGTAAAGCCCCGTTTTTTTTAAATTTTTTATATTCAAAGTTATATTTTATTTTGACGATTTTCATATCGATCAAATTTGAACAAAATATATTTTGGCTCGGTTATAATAATATTTTATACTTATTTAGATGTTTGTTTTAATATAACTGTTGGAGCGGTCTTATAAAAAGCCATAAGTCGCATGATCCCAAATCAGGTTATTTGCGGAACGATATTGGCGGAATGCTTAACGAAAAATTTCATAAGAAGCTTTGCAATTTGACTTTAGGAACCAAACGTGATTTGACTCAGAACTAAAGTCGTCTAAAAAATCTTGTATGACTTGGTTCTGCTCTGTAGACGATCTTGAATGTCCCGAATGTGATGCATTTTTTATTTCTTTTGATAGATTTTTTCTTTCCTGGTATGGGGTCCTCACAACGAGATGGTTCATTTCACCATTAATATTTTGTACCATTCTTTTGATAGATAGCAAATTGTCTAGTTTGTGAGTTCGCCAATCCAGATCAAGCAGCTGGAATCATATAAATATTAAGGCAAGAAACCTATCTCAAAGCCAGTTTTGAACGTCTTCCAAGACGGTATTCTTCCGTTGTCTTACTTTTGATTATTTTGTGTGGAAGTTAGGTTTTTGTAGGTTTTTCTTTTCATTCTATTGATTTGATGTTTATCTAGGAGCACTTTTGCCAGCCTATTTCGGTGGCTTAATAGCTATTTGTTAAATAGATCGTTTTTAATTAGGAGGTTTGCGGTTTTCATTCTGACATTATGGTGAAATATCGAATAGCTGACAAACCATTCGCACCCTATCATTTTAAAACTTTTGAGAATGTATTCGACTCGTGCGAAATCCCTAATCTTTGGATTTTGTCTTTATGGCCCTCAGATGGGTAAGGGTAGACGAGCCCAGAGAGTTGTTGTAAATTGTTGCTAACGAAACTTTTTCGTTCTTTACAACCTTAGGGGTGGGTATATCCACAATATAATAGTAGGAAAATAAAAGGACTAAAACGCGTCATTGTGAGGTGAGCTTAATTCTCATTGATCTAGTACGCCTTTCTTTACCAAGTTAAATGCATCTTCTGCTAGGTATTATCTGAAAATGTATGGAGCTGGCAAAGTTCCAGTTTTAAATAGCTATTGGGGGTGATGTTTTTATTTATGTTTTCATCGGATATTAGGAGTAGCTGCAGAATTTTGGGTGGCATGGAGTAACCCTGTTCTGATGGCTTTTATGGTATGATAAGAGTGAAAGCCTCGAGAAGGCTCCTTCGGCAAAACGGGAAGGTAACGACTTAAGTCTCAAAAGGTAAATCTACCTATGGACAACCCGCATTTGTAGGTAAAACTTGCTGTGTCTATCTTCAATGGACTCTGAGCTGTAGGTTGCACTCTGACGAACGGAATACCGAACTTTGATCTATTGCTCACAGTGGTGATGATGAGCACTTTGGTACAGAGAACTTCTGATCTGCCACAAATCATTTGCCTGCTACATATCTGCGATAGTCTAGGATGAAGGTATAATATAAAACTTTACGACTTTAAAATTCCGTAGAACTTAAAGAAGACTCCCCCTTTCATACTCGATCATAGTAATTAAAGACTAAGACGTTCGTCTTTACTCAACCAAAGTTCGTCTGCTAATTGAAGTAAACTTTTGCTAACTCTATATGAGCATTTGTGTTTGAATCCTTTGGAATCCTTGGGCTATTTGGCCATTGAAGCGTTTTGCAAATTGTTGCAGCCTTTTAGGCTACAATTAAATAAACATAAAATGTCAGCGACTTGGCAAACAATAATGCAATTTCAATGGAACCAAGGTGTGTCTGTGGGTGTGTGTATCTGTGAGTGTGTGTATCTGTGAGTGTGTGTATCTGTGTGTGTGTGTATCTATGTGTATATTTGCAAGTGTGTGTTTTGTGGGCTTACCAAATACTTGCGGTCGTTTTAAAACAAACCGCAGGTGTTGCATACATTCGGTAGCTTTGCATTAATTATGATATGGGGGTCCAGGCAGCCAAGGGGCAGCACACCCAGGCATGACAGGAGAAGGAACTATTTGCAACACTTGCGACCGACCACCCAGTACTAAGATGGTCACGACCTTTGGTTGTTGCAACCAAAGCCGAGAGTTGCGAAAATTGTAGCATACTTATGGGCTAAAAGTAATTTTATTGCCAAGCCACGGTATGGATGGCAACGTGCAACATGGTTGCACAGGAACAGGAAGCTGTAGAGACGGCACGGCACGGCACGGAACTATGTAACTCTGGCTGTGTGACCCGTAAACTTTCCAGTTTCTTTGTTTGGACTTAGCTCAAGCCCACCCACGTTGGAGTAGACTCTGCTCTCTGCCTGAATGCAGCAGCATAAAATGTTATTGCAGAAAACTATTAAATTTCTCTAGAGATGAAAATATGATCAGAAATTTAAATCGATTTATTAAAAAACCCTCGACTACTTGTGTAGTTGTTGTTGTGGGAATAGTGTGCGGGGGTTGGGGGCTAAGGACAGGCAACTATAACTACTGCAACATGTGTTGCCAAAAACTTTGCATGCAACTAGCTATAAAGGGTTTTACCTTGGTTGGAGAGTGGGACTGGGAGCAGAGCACAGTGGCCACAAGATGAAGCCAGTGGAGTGCACAAAATGAATCTTGTGCGTATAAAATTGGACAAAGGAAAAGTCAATCAAAGGCTATGGAAGTTATTAAGTATACCAAAAGGTAATGTGGATTAAAGTTCGATATTAAGTTGGAGGACTTAACCGCAATGCGAAAAAGTAGGTTATAACCATATTATTTTTGTGAGGATGTCTACTATATGGAAACAAGTTTTTTAAGATATATAGATTGTAGAACCAGCGAACAAATCGATTTTTTGGTTCGGAGTTCGAACCTTGTTTACCATTGGGAGTCGATAAATTCGAATTCAATGCCCCAAAAGGGCCGTACTTCTGGTTATAGATTTAGAAAAGGATTAATGGAGAGTACAGGGTTAATATATTCGGGATGTTCCGATTGTACCCTCAAATTTTAATTATTTCGACAATCATATTCTCATACATCTTGTCCCACTGTGCAGCACAGTTATTACTGCCAAAAACTACAACCAATCATAGTTACATAAAGACTCACCCACATACACGCACGCACAGAATGCTGGCCAAGTCGAAAACAAATTTACTATGTACACTTAATGTCTAGACAAAGCCTCCAATTACCTTATCCGATTACACGAAGATTTGCGCTACATCCACGAAGTGTTGAACGACCCAGCGACCCGGCATGCCCAAGCCCAAAACCAACCTAAGAGTACCCAAGCCAACCCCTTCCTGACCATGAACGTTGTCCAAAATCTTCATATTACTGTTGTCCCTTTTTCCGAGCTATAGAATTTTCCAAAAATAATTTGGCCAAAAGAAACACAACACACAGTTAGCTCAACATCCTTAAAGCACTCCCCCCAAAAAAAGGAGTAAAAAGGAGGCACTTAAGTGCCTGGCCAGGCCAGGCCAGTCCCGGCAAGGACTCGTATTTAATTGAAGTGCAGTCATTGGCCGCTTTGAGTCGCATTGTATCCGGGCGTATCCTGGTGTGATTGTGAGTTAGTCGCTTTTCAAGCAGGTGTAAAGTTAAATCATAAAATGAAATTAAAATAAAGCAAAGGCAACAAGACTTAGACAAAAAAAAGGATTAACTTGGGGTAACTCTCTGGAGAGTCAGCGGGGTGTGCATTTTAAATTTCACACGAAGTGGAAATGAAAACGTTCTCCATAATTAGCTGAGTTTTTCTTGCTTTTCACATTTTTTCCAGCTATAATTTGCTACTTTTTGTGGAATTTCGACGTTAATTTCTGTTTAAAAATTTATGTGCACAGTGGGCTAGAAGTGGTTTGGGTTGGTTTGGTTCGGTGGCAGTGACAACTCTCTGTCTTTGATTGTAACTTGGAGTGAGTGGGCGTGGCACAAAGAGTATCATCAACATTATGATAGCCTGGCAGTTGCGCAACCCGCTGACCCCGCCAGTTCTGCGTATCCAGCTACAATAAGGACTTTTTGTCATATTACAATATAATTTATTAAAATTCTTATTTACAACACAGAGCCACAAGCTGAACAAGCAGAGGAGGGACAGAAGCTGAAGCGGAAGTGGTAGAGGAAGAGGAAGTGGAAGAAGAGCATATTGCAGACAATAAGCAAAAGGATAAAAGAGAGTGTGAGTGGAGAGTAGTGCAAAAGAGAGCGTATAATAGCATGGGTGTAGACGAGAGGGGGAGGGAGGGGTGTTGTCTCAAATAGATTTTTGAAGCTGTAGAATTAAATTAATTTTGAAAATTTTGGCTTATAAAATTTAAGCGTTACTTATTTAAATTATTGAAATAAGAATATTAATTTTTTAATCTAGAACATTGAATTTAAAATAAACCGAAATAATTTTGAAAAAAATTTAAGTTGTTGACTTAAGAAAAACCAATATGTTTTTTAAATAAGACACTTTAGTGTTACTTAAGATTGTTGAAATCCAAAAATTCAATTTTGTTAATGATTTTAAATTGTTTCCCTATATATTTTAAGTGTGAATTTAATCTTTTTTAAGGCTCCTTACGATTTTATATTTTATTTTAATCTTAAAGTTTTTTATTTGACTTAGAAATTATGGTTTTAAAGGCAGTTCTTCCATTCCAGAAATCAGGGATTGCATCTCTTATTATTTTTATATCCCATACTTAAAAGTACAAAAGGAGGCGTGGCGGACCCCAAGTCGTTTATATCAAAATGCTTATCATAACTTCAAATAGCCAATGAGCCTTGTCCGTCCGTCCGTCTGTATGAGCACCTAGATCCCAGAGATTATAAGATCTAGAGATACTAAACTTTACCACCTCTTTTCCTGAGAAGATGAAGGCAAAATAATTTAAAAAAAAATTTAATTCTTGAATTAAGAAAAACCCAATTTGTTTTAAAATAAGACACATCAATGATTTTTTAAGATTATACAGAATCCCAAACTAAGAATCTGCTAATGATAGATGGTGTTGAACATGTACAAATCAAATTAATTTTAAACATTTTAGCTTACAAATTTTTATCACTGCTAATTTAAATTATTTAAATTGGAATACCAATTTTTTAATCAAGACCATTGCTTGTAAAATTAGACGAAGTAATTTTGAAATAAAATTTAAATTCTTGAATTAAGAATCGCGAATTTGTTTTGAAAATACGACACTTTGTTATTTAAGATTTTTGAAAACCCGAAAGTAAGATTTTATAATGATTTTCGTTTTTTCTTTTTAGTGCGAAGATGCAAATTCAAATCTTTTTTTTGGGGTACGTATGTTTTTATATTTTAATTTTTATTTCTTTTAGTACTAAGAATGAGCAGTCCTTTCACTTTAGAAATCAAGGATAAAACTCTTAATTTTAAATAAAAAAAGCAAATTTATTCTTTAAATAAGACACATCAATCTTATTTAAGATTATTAAAAAACCGAAAGTAAAATATTGGTAATGGTTTTAGTTTTTCTTTTTAATGCGACGATGTAACTCAAATTTTTTTTTCGGGTAACGTAAGTTTTTATAATTAAATTTTTTTTATTTCTTTTAGTACTAAGAATGGGAAGTCCCTTCACTCTAAAAGTCAAGGATAACAACTCTTAATTTTTTTTATTGAAAAGAGTCTTATAAATATTATTTTTTGATTCTTTTCATCAGAATTGCATGATAACTCTTATTTGTTAGCATTAATAACAATCACTTTTATTTTTAAATTGACAATAGCTAAATTTAAATATTGTTTAAACTTTTTTTTTAAATTTTAAAATAAAAGTTACTCTTGAATTTTTTATTTTCAAAACTGAAAAATAAGAGGGTTTTAAAGTTAAAGTTACTTTTAAATAAAAATTGGCATTCAAATATTATTTCATGATTTTTATTTATAAAGCCAAAATCCTTATTTCGAACTAACTAGCCTTTCATCCAAACCACTTTTTTCGACTTGATTTTTTTTTTCAACTACTTAATTCTTATTTGCGATCCTTGCTAGAATTGAAAATTGTTCTAAAAATATAAAGAAGAAAAAAAAAGTTTTATAATCTGAAATGGAGATTTCAGTCACGATTTTAGACTTTTGTTCGGCTTATTTCAAATATGTGTTGAGTTATTTTTATTTTGATAAGAGTATAAAAGTTTGACAAGATAAGAATTCTCTTATTCTTGACTTTTGAGAATTTCACGATTTTTTAAGGCCCAAAATGTTTCCGAACATGCAAAAAAAAGGAATCCTAATTTCGAATAATCCTTTCAAAAATATGAAAATTATGATATATAGTGCCTTGCAAGATCATCTAAAACTATTTTTTTGCTTTGATTTTTTAATTTCATAACTCTTATTTGCGATCCGTGTTAGAAATGCAAACAATTTGTTCTTCAAAATACAAAAAAAAGTATTGCTTAAAAATCGAAATGAAGATTCAGTCACGATTTTAGATATTTGTTCACCTTTTTTTTTTGATACGAACACTTTAATTTTAAGTATTTTTTTAAGAACTCTGTTATTCCTCTTTTTGAAGAGAAATCTAATTTTTGACCATAGATAATGATTTATAATAATATCTAACATTCACCAGGTAGGTATATGGAGCACAGCATACTCGGTTATAGGTGTTACCAAAGAATAAAGAGCTAGTTCTAGTTTTAGTTTGGTATAAATGGTTTAAATTTCTGTAAAGAAAATGTGATGAAATTTTATTATTCTTTTATTTTTGAGAAAACAGGAATACATTTTTATTTCTATAATTTGTTAAATGAAATGAAATTATTTAAAAAAAAAATTAATATAGAATAATTAAAATAAATACATTTTTTTTTCTAAAATAATTTTCTTTGAGGTTATGGGTTATTAATTGCTACGAGCTCTTTTTGTTTATACGGAGTACCAGGCGGACATATAGACTATTGTTTTTGATTCTATAAATGATCTTTAGGTTCAGGGATGATCCTTCTGTTTTGAAATCTGTTTTTTTTATCAATATTATAATTTTTTTCTTTTAACGAAGTTCTTTGATTTGATTTCTATTCGTGAAATAAATTTAAGATTTATACCATATCTCTCATATTTTCAGTTCCGCGGCTTTGCCAGATGCATATGTAGGGGGGAGCAGAAGAATCTTCTGACACTTTAACAAAAATTTATTCTTGTGACCCCTTTATAAAAAAGAAGAAAACTTGACTGACCCTTTACTCATAGATATTCCTAGTTCAGCCTAAACTATCGGTACAGTCTTACAAAACAAGGCCAAAATAAGAGTGACACCCTTTTTATAAAAACGACACCCACGCCCCTGCTACATAGTGTCTACAAGAGACATTGCAAAAACAAAAGTGACTCGTTAGTGTTGAATTTTTAATAAAAAACCGGCATACTGACTGTAAGGCAAATTACAATACTTGTATACTATGTATATACTCTTATTTACTATATATGCATACATATATGTAAATGTCTCTATAATTTTTCATCAGACAGAACATAATTTGTTATAATAGGAGGTTTTTTTTTCTTTGTTTTCATATGCTGTAATTGCCTTTTGTCAGTTAGCGGGCAAATTATAGAGCTCAAGACCCGCCACATATTGGTCAATATGGGTTCAACTTTGGTCAATAAGCATTTGCATATGCGACGCAATCAAAATGCCAAAATAAACAAAACTCCAAAACAAACCCAGAGAGAGAAATACCCTCTGTTAATACCTGAAAAATTCTTTGTTCCAATTTGTTTGAACTTTTGCACGCCCCCAAAAAAACGTCCAACGTAGGACCCACCCACAATTCACGACATGATTGGCGTCTGATTTGGAATCGTAGCCAAAGACTTTTGTTTGTTTACGGTTACGCCCCCACAATGCGAGAGACATTTTGATGGGGGGCAGTCCATGTTGAAGGCTTTTAGAGCAACGTGCGCGGATTTTCCGTAAACTTTTTATGGAAAAAGGGAATCGGGATGGAGTGAGTTTTTCACATTCCCAACAAACGATTTTTCTTGCCAATGTTTTTCTTATGCTTAGTTTGTTAAAGTATTTATTTTATTAATTTTTCTAGATCTGTTAACATACAATCATCATCTTTTGAAGAGGACTTCCTTGTAATAATGTTTTCTAATAACCTTCCAAATTTCGGTTTCCTAATTCCTTCACTTCGTTTGACTGCAATCAGCTCTTTTCATACGATTCTTTTTTCATAAGCTCCTTCCGAAGTCCCAGCTCATATCATTTCCAAGATTATAACAACTCACCACATCGAAATATAATTGATATGTCTGTTCCAAGACATATGTCATCCTTAACTACATCTAAATGCTACATAATTCCAAGTCCAGGCGAAAACAAACGACTCATTTGCATGCCAGAAGAACCCAGAGCCAACAATTATGTGGCCAGCCAGACCAACCCAATATCCTACATCAAAGTCCTGTTAAAAACAATTGGCATTAACTGTGCTTACTAACGGCATAATTATAGTGGAAGTCGGACCGCATGATATGGCAAACATTTATAAGAAAAAACCAAAAAACAGCGACGTCATGCAGGCAAAAATTTAATTAACTATAGGCAGAACTTTCTGTCAAGGTCTCACACCAGCCTTTGGGATATGACGATTCGTCCCACTCCCTGCCAGAAGTTGTCAATTCAAGTCGTAATGAGCATGTTAAAAATGCGAATTGACAGACATGGCCAAAAGGCAATGCAATTGGTTTGTGGTTTCTCGACGGGTCCAAAGTAGCCGGAATTACGTTAACTGCTCAGTTGACCGCAAAAATATGCCACAAAATTGAAATCAATTTTTGCCAACGGGCAAGTAGCATATGGAAACAAATTGAAATTGGAATTGAAAATTGAAATTTGTGTTGAATGGATGGATTGAATTGGAATTGAACTTGGGTTTGGTAGTCAAAGAATTGTGGAACTTTAGTTAACATATGAAAGTATAATATGAAAATACTGAGAAAACTTCTCAAAATGGTTGACCAAATCTTTGTACAATTAATTTGGAGTCTACAGCAATAGATATTATAGATAGATAGGTGGGTCAACGCGGCAGTTGGAACTTAGCTTCTCACTTAGGACAAAAACAGGGCCTTTGTGATACTGATAAGGAATAGACAGGAAAAATTAGGGAAGCAGAAAAAGAGGAATGTGCAGGACCATGCTTGGTCTAGTACACTGTCACCAGGCTATCGAGGCCGCTATATTATACATAACTTTTAAAAACGAGTGATTTCAGGTACTTTCCAGCTTTTAGGATGATCATTCGGAGGACATAATGCAATATTCGAAAAAGATAATTGCAAAAACATATCAACTTTGACGATTTCTTTCTTTTTGAGGGTACTTTATACGTATAAGATAAGGCTTATATTTTTATTTAAGTTGAAATTATTGTAGATAATGGCCAAATCTCGGCCGTCTGATGGGTACTCCGTCGTGATCCTGCTAAGATATCTCCAACTGAGCAAGTGAAGTGGCGATTTCAATACATTCTGGGTATAAATAATTTTGCAAATATTGTTGCCAAACCGGTTAAAATATACTTGAACACATTGAAACAGGGAATGCCATCTCACCCCCTCTCTAGACCTTGCTGCTTCTGATGACCATTTGTTCTGGCACATAAGACGTGGCTTGTTTAAGCTACGCCTCAATTCTCATGAAGATAACAAAATATGGTTTCATTCGTAGATAGACTCATAAGATTCATCGTTCTTTCGAAATAAAATCTTTAAATTGTCTGAACCATGAGAAAATATAGGAGGTATCTATGGAAAATATTTTTAATAATCAGTAAAGATGATCATAGTTTTTTAAATCACGGATAAACATTTAGTTTTCATTTATTTAACTCGTAATATTTACAAAGAAAAACTCTCCATCTGCTTCCATATAGCTGTACTTTTTAGCAAATGCATAATACGTTCCAAAACTATTCGTACGCCCATATTAGCGTTCCAATCAGCTGCATATACACTCCAATCCACAATGCCATACACATTGATAAAGGAAAATTTGGGCCAGTTGAGGCCGACAAATCGTACTAAGGGAAAAGTATACGGATAACTTTTACAGAAGGTCAAAACCAAATTAAGCCCAGACTCATCGGTTCCCATTCCGTTCCAGTTGCGAAGCGTAACATTCCAAATTTGCAAATTTTTGCTAGCCTCTTCCCAATCAATAGAAGATACATTTTCAGGAGGCTCATTTCGCAGGCTCATAAGCTCATTATAAAGTCGCATTTCAAAACCTTGCATTTTACTAAATTCTAAATTCATTGTAGAATTCTGAAAAATTTTATCAAGTGAATTTATTTTTTGAGTTATTAAAAACAGCTTACCAGTGACTAGAAGTTTCTCAACGAAGTTGATTAATAAAGCAATGAATGAATGATATTTCATATCTCTTAATTTGTATGTGTGAACTAGTTCTATATTCTCTGGCGTCAAAATGGGCTGTAACTAGATCGACCAGTTCTCCACTGAATTTCGTCTCACGCTCTCATCTCTATTTCATAACTCTTTCTTATGAAAATAGTTTTTTCAATAGAAGTTTTTAAATAAAACAAAAACGGTTTTGGATATCAATGAATTTCTTTATTCCTAAGAAAGTATATTCGGGGCCATTATGTATGAAACTCAATTTCTTTTCCATGGCCACCACGGGCCCGCTTGCAGAAGTCTAGGCGCTAAACCCAAAATTTTCGACGTTTTTGAAGCATAAATCGGCCGATCCTGCTGCAATTTCACGTTCGATATTCGAACGAAGTTCATCAATCGTCCCTGGCTTGTTGGCATAGACCATTAACTTGACGTAGCTGACGACCAAGGCGGCCAATAGTAAATTATTTATACTGCATTGGGAGTGATTCTATTCAGTAGAAGGCTTTGAAGGTAATATCATCTAAGTAGTCTGCTCAGTTCAAGCTGCCTGGACTTGATTAATGATAGATGATAATTGATTGATTTTTTTTCTCCAGTTCACCACTTGTTGTTGCTTTGTTTCCCTAAGTGGCGACTGTACGTAGCTCGTGAGAAAAAAGCCGAAGGCGTTAAATTAGGCTATCTTGACAGACTCTTCATATTTGAAAACATCGTTTCTCAGGAACTGTGTGAAATAGATAAAACTTCCACGAACTCTTGAATCAGGTCCATAATGTTCAGTTGATTTAAAAAAACAAATTTTGTAGTTTCAAAATGATTTAGGGTTGGAAGGAGGTGTGACAAAAGAATAATAAATATCTTTGGCAGACGGACGGGAATGTCTAAACTTTTTTTGTATCTACCTGAACATATTGAACGGGACTTAGGCGTCTCCTTTTCTTGGTTAAATATATATATCTTCATAAACAAACGAATTATTCATCTAAGCCTTTTTTTATTTCGAGGTCGTCTGTAACACCCCTATGGGAGCTATATAATTTAACCCCGATATCAAAAAAAATAAAATAAACTTGTCTCCTATGGAATAATATGGGATCTAATGTGAAACTTGGGTAACTCTAGCTCCTACCATCTCTGAGATCTAGGCGTTCATACGGACAGACGGACAGACGGACATGGGTATATCGACTTCTCTAGTCACCGTGACCATGTTTTAGGTAACTTTGGGGTGTCTCCGACGACTACTTCTATATGTTACATACATTTTCAGCTTGCACAAACTTAATACGAGGGTGGATTGATAAGTTTCCGGCCTGACCAAGAGATGGCGCCACTAGGCCTACCTTGAGGTGGCTTTCTATAGTACCATCCTTAGATACAGCTTGTAGCTATAGTTTCAGCCCGATCGCCATGTTAGTTTAGATTTGAAAGCACACTGAACAACACGCCTCTGTGTTTTTCTTGAAAATGGAAAAGTTGGAAAATCGTGCTGTCATCAAATACTTCTATTTGAAGGGGTTAAAGCCGAAGGAAATTAAAAAAGAGATGGACTCAACACTGGGGACATCCTCCCCATCATATTCAACCATTAAGCAGTGGGTTTCCGAATTTAAAAAAGGTCGTGTGAGCACCTCTGATGAGCCTCGCTCAGGACGCCCTGTTGATGTCACAACTCCAGATATGATCGAAAAAATCCATCAAATAGTGCTGGAAGACCGCAGATTAAATGTGCGTGAGATAACTGAGACCTGTAAGATGTCATATGAACGTGTGCAAAATATTTTGCACCAACATTTGCTTATGGAAAAGCTCTGCGCAAGATGTGTGCCGCTGACGAAACTTGGGTCCACCACTACACTCCTGAAACCAAAGAACAGTCTAAACAGTGGATTGGACCAGGGGAACCAACTCCAAAGAAGGCAAAAAACAAAATTTTTCCGGCGAACAAGGTTATGGCTACTGTTTTTTGGGATGCAAAGGGTAAAACTATCACTGGTCAATACTACGCAGACTTATTGCAACGTTTGAGCCACGAGTTGCGATGGCTAAAATCAACGATCTGAAGTTTGAATTAATTCCGCACCCTCCCTACTCTCCAGACCTAGCCCCGAGTGACTATTATCTGTTTCCTAACCTCAAAAAATGGCTTGGCGGTAAGAGATTTGCGGACAATGAAGAAGTAATCGAAGCTGTAAATGGGTATTTTGAGGAGCTTGATGAATCTGTCTAAAGAGATGGCATTACTAGACTAGAACACCGCTATGAGAAATGTATCAGCCTTGGAGGAGATTATGTTGAGAAATAAAACAAAAAAAATTCTTAAAAACGTTGTTTTTCTTGGTCATGCCGGAAACTTATCAATCCACCCTCGGCTACCCTTTGTACCATACGGTACAGGGTATAAAAACGTAACCCAACTTTTGGTCACAAACTTCTTGAAGTGTGATACGTAGAAACAGTGTTGTCCGTTTTTATTTTCTTTATAGAAATATGTGCAATTTATAACCTTTTCAAAAAATTTCGAAAAATTTTGCATTTTGTTTCTAGAGACATGTTTACTCTGTACGCAAAATAATTATCAGTTTTTGAGTGCACATTTGCATTTCTCATGTCTGGGTAGAGGTTTATAAGCTTAAAAATCTGCATTGACGTCACAAGGCGTGAGGTAGCTTAAATTTCCATTGAAATTCTTTAGTAATGACTTTACTTATAAAATTATTTTCGTCAAATAAAATAACAAATATTTATATTTATTTATGAATTGAAATTTTCTGTGGAAATGCGCAGTTCCTACTAAAAATAAAGAATCTAAACAACCCTCTCGAACAAATCCATTACTAATCCAATCCCAAAGGTGTAAATTCAACCGTAAAATCCATAAACTATAAAAACCAAAATCTAAAACGAAAGTAATTTTCATATGAATAAACAGAAAGATATTTCGAAAGCAAATCCAACCCTTTCTCATTAAATTTTCTACCATGCTGTAAATTATTTTTTTCTCTTTACTTTTCTACACATGTGTGCGTGAGTATCTGTGTGAGTGCGTGTATCTGTGTGTGGTGAGTCTTTGTATCTAATTATATGTATGCATAAATACGCGTGCTCATTTGCCACTGAATAAATCAGAAATATGATGAATACTAAATAACTAACTAATATGATGCCAGGAAGGATTCTTTTTGGGAGCCCGAAATGCGAGAAACTCGAGCAATAAAAGGTAGCCAGTTATCTGTAGCATACTTTTTTGAGATATGAAAAGATGAGAAAAAAACGATGGTATAACCTGAAAAACCGGTTTTTAATTAAGATTAAATGAGCACACACTGATACACACATACACATGAGCTGGCACACGCACACACATGCGTAGGGGATTTAAATAAAACTTGGGGTTTTTCGGGCAAGAGTTGAGTTCATTAAATTTTACAGTAACGTGTTAAATTATTAATTTATATTTAAATCGAAAAGGATGCGTTAATGAACACACACGCACACATTGAAAAAGAGAGGTATATAGAAGACACATAAGCAGTAAGGTAAATAGTATTTTGTGTGCTTAGAAAAGTTTCCAAATAGATATAGCAAATAATGAATTTGTAGCTATAAGACAGTGTCTTATTAAAAGATAAGGGATTTTTATTAGAAGGATATGAAAAAGTTGTCATTTATGGTAGCTGGTTTAGGAATTACTTAGTCGATAGTTTTAACAATATCTATATTTCGTGCTGTGGCCAAGCTCTTTTTGAATACCATTTTGAGCGTTCCCTGCCCGCTTCGCAGCGCATTTGATAAAGTCTTACAAAAATCTATAAATAAAATCATTTAATTTTGAATCAATTAAAATAATACAATTTTATTGCAAAGCTCTATGGTATACAATATTTTTTGTATTTGCGTTTTCTGTATAAATATACAGTACAGATGGTTTTCCGACACGCGAACCGATGTTCACAAAAATGCGTATATCTCACGAACCAATGCATACAAACACATTAATAGGCTTAAAACCACCGTATTGACAACCTCTAACACACGCAAAAATCAGATTTGAAATTCATCGATGCGTTCATGAGATCTTACATAACATGTAAAACATAAGTTTCTTTTATATATAGATAGGGTGGGCCAACTGTTGGTTTGGTTGCTCAATATTCATAATTCGGAACAAACACATCCAAAGGAGATGCTCTTTGGCATATGTCAAATTCAAAACTACTAAAGGGTGTTTACTTAGTAGAGTCCGGATTTCTGAAAGGGAGTACAACAACGAGAATTATAATCAATATCAGTATTCTGTTCAAAAAACTTACAGAGCTCTTCGACAAGTTATGGATCCAATAATCGCTCATCAGAACTATATCTGCTATTCGTCGTGTTCCTAATCATGTTCGAATTCATTTGAAATTCCACGATGTCCGGCTACCAACCAGAATGAGAGTAGCACGGTCCGAAGAAAATATCACTGTTGTAGAGACCAGTATAGGGAAAAATTACAATTTATCGAAAAATAATGTTGGGTAGCCTGGTTGGAATAGCGAATAAAATACAATTAACAGAGAAACTAACAGATGGCTCACCCTATACTGTATACAGAATTCTGTTCGGTTCGATTACGATTGGTAAAAATTACAGTTGGAACTGTATTGCGAATTCGATGTATCGAAATTTAGAAAAGACCTAATAGTTTCCACACCATTTTGATTCTGCGGTATAAAAATGCTTTCATCAAGGCACTATATTCAGGTTCATGTTAGGTTGTATAGCCAGCTCAGATAATGACTGAGATCATCCAGAGACCATGAGGTCTATTGGGCTGCCTAGAGCTTTAATTGCAGCCTATCGACAAGAATTACAATGTTTCTTGGACTTCCTTCCAGGATGCCAATAAATCTAGCCGCTTGCTAGTCTGGCGTATATCTCTGCATGAAAATCGCTACACCAGTCGGGGAGGCGGAATGAAAGCTTCGTCGAAAGCTCTTCAGAGAAGATGCCTGCTCCTGTCGTCAGCTCGTTCCCTTTTAAGGCGGTTCCTTGCATCCAATCTTTCTTCTTCTAGTAAACTGCGACAAAGTTAACGTTCCATTTCTAAACCGTGGAGCATTAATCACTATCCCCGCTCTGCACAGGTTCGCCTAACTCGTAGAATTCTGCAATGACCACAAGTTGATGGCGTGAGAAGATTTAATGCTCGGAGTCTCGCTGCGCTCCTACCCGCCGCCGACTTCAGGAAAGTTCCCACTAGTTCCAGGTTCAGAATAACATCCAGAGCCGCCTGAGGTGTCGATCGCATGAATCCGGTGATACCTAGGCAAGCCGCCCTTTGCACCCTTTGAAGGTTGTGAGATTAGGTATTAGCCGCTTTCCACCAGACCAACGCTCCATAAGTCAGGATAGGTCTGACGACTGCTGTGTATAACCAATGAATTATACTAAACGTGTATGCAGTCCCCATTTCCTACCAGATACATCGTTTTCATAGATCTTTTCAGTTGAGATCCACAGAGTTTCGTCTTCCACGCAAAGCACTTATTGCCTTGACGGCTCGCGCAACCGATACCAATAATGTCATTCACTTGCGCCTCCGTACAGATCTTTGTGAAGTGTGTACCGATCACAACAAAACAAGAGAGAATCGACAATCGAAAGTATGTTGCCCGCAAAACTGCTCAAGTTGCCTTACTCTTTGAACACACCTCGTATATTCTAGTAAACAACACCGGTTTTGTCTTCTGAGGATTAACTCCAAGACCGTCCTGTTTTGCCAATCTAAGGGTGACGCCAAGACCAGTAGGTCACTGACAGTGGGCAGGAATTTGCCTGTTTCCATGAGATCCACGTTGTCTGCATAAACCGTCACCCTATATCCTGTCTGCTCATGTTTGAGAAGAAGATTGTCAAGGACCTAGTTCTACAAAAGTGGCGAAATTACACCTGCTTGTTGCGTGCCTCTCGTAGATCTCTTTATTCCCATTTTCGGGTTTGCTTGAAAGACAAAATGACTTGAAAAATGAAACATAGTACAGTAAACGATGATGGTTCGATAGTCGAATTCTGTTTATCGTAGGAAATCGATGGATGGCTCGGGAAAAATTTCCGGAAAACCTTTAAGTTCGATAGAAAAAAAGATTTCATGCAAAAACCGTACCACCATAATACTGCGTAGCGGTAGCACGCCTTGTACCCACAAATACGAAAACTTGGTTTCAGACAGAGCGAGGTCCCTAACAAGCCCTGAAAGTTTCACCCAATTAGGTTTTTTTTTTCCAATAAACGTATTTTTCGAGTCTTCGTTTGCTGTACTGAGATATTATGGAGGGATAAATGGTTTCTATCGATATATTGATGTATAGTTTTCGATATTCGCCTTTTTTGAGCTTTTGTTTGCTTTACTAGAAAATAAAGGAAGCAAAATTGGTTTCTAACGATATATACAAATTTTGTGTTCGATATTCGCTAATATCGATATTTTTGCTACAAGACATAACAAAGAAACATTTCGTACAAATTCGTAGACTCTCAGAAAGAAATTCAAATATACTATTCAGTCCCAAAGTTATCGATAAATATTTTTTCCAAATAAACCAGAGCAATGGTCTGCCTTCAACTAGTATCACAAAAGTATTCCAGTCAGCTTAAAGTCAACATTCATTAGGCTTGTAGGTCAGTTATTTGGCCAAAATGTGTCCATGGTCACACTTGGTAACATTAACATGATGTTGTCCACTTGATAAGCCCAATTAGATTCATTAAGAGTAAATTACGCAAGTGTCCAATCTAACTTTGACTATCAGACGGAAACAAGAAGGACAAAAACGGAAAATGGAAAAATGCCGGAAAAGGTCAACGGAAATAATAAATGTTGGGCACATTAAATAAATGATTATTACAATGACTGTGAGTGAGTGAGTCTGGTGTAAGTGTCTTAAGGACGA
Organism: Chymomyza amoena; assembly: GCA_037043745.1. Taxonomy (NCBI): domain Eukaryota; kingdom Metazoa; phylum Arthropoda; class Insecta; order Diptera; family Drosophilidae; genus Chymomyza; species Chymomyza amoena. The sequence continues at coordinate 16,556 of JBAMAX010000904.1, read as the reverse complement.
ACGTGCGAAATAAAAATGGCAGCAGAAATGAGTATTTTATTTGCACAGGACCAGAAACAGGACTTATCTAGACGTAGCAGAGCAGCAGGAGCATAAAAATTATCAACGTGTTGTAGGAAATAAAACGCTTGCCATATGAGTAAAAGTTATGATTACCCGAGCACAAAAATATTTATCGAATAACTTGGAATCCATAAAAACTGATTATGACAGTTGATTAAGGCAAGGATTTTCGTCTAGTTTTATTTCTTAGAAGTTTTTATGAGCTGGCACATAAAGTTGTTATTGTTATTGTCAACAGTCAAATCGAACGAACGATTTATGATGTGTTGCAAGAATTTTATTGTATCTCCGGGTAGGGTGTTCCAAGGGTAGATGTCACACCCTGACGCACAGACACAGCCTCGGCATAATTAAAATAATAATTTTCACGAAAAACCCAAGACCTTGTAATTATAATTGTCAGTTTTGTGCAATGGCTTTGTAGTTGCCTTAGCCTATTTATGGCGCGTTTTCCAACCCTCAAAAACAAAGATCTCCCCCCACTGCTCATTAAACATAATTTTTGTGTAAACAAAAGCGAGTGAAACATGAAACCAAAATCGATGCTCAACACTGTCGCTGCTGGAATAATTATATACTTACTATATACTATATACTATATACAAAGTAAGTCTTAAAGAGAGAAATATAAAAATACATATAATTTTTAAGAAAAATCTTTGAATTTAATTTCATGCTAAATTAAAAATTGGTAGCGCTTTTTGGCAGAGCGCACAAATAAAGCCAATAGCAAAATGTTAAACGAAAATATTTCCAACTCATTGATTGCCATATTTTTAGGCTGTTTGCATAGGGCAAAAAAAAAAAAAGTGCACAACAACCACAGGACAAACAATTTTTAAACTTCCACCCAGGGACTCGGAACTCAGGACTCAGGACGTGTGTGTGTCTGTCTGTCTGTGCCCATAAAGAAGAGTCTATGAAATAATGAACGCATGAATGATTGCTTACCGCATAGCATACTTTTCAGCTACTTGCTTGAATGTTGTTGTTTTTATACGCATACCCTACAATTGAGGAGTATATTACATGAAGGATACCAAATGATCCATTTGCAAGAAATCGTTTTCAATTAGGTGTACGCCTGCTGTGAGTGAGAAATCTCTATGTTGCCCAATAGCTCTAAGATTAAACGATAATCTGGTTACGATCTTTCGAAAGAGCTGAGATTAGAAATGAGAAACGTCCATCAGCATGCAGACGATCCACAGACTTCAGAACGAACGCATTTTTTGTAAAAAGCTGACGCACAGCTTTCATTATGCCTACGTAACTATTCTAGGCCCTAGAGCCAGTAGTGCTGATAAACACCCGGTACAAAAGACCAAAGAACATATAAAATCTTGTTAACAACCAGATCAAGACAAGTGACGTCATATAGACGCTGTTAGCCTCTTTTAAGAGGCAAGAGCGATGATTAATACCAGGTACGAGAGACCAAGGAGTATATCTAATCCTGTCAACTGCCAGGTTTTCATGTGACATCACAAAGAATAAGAACATCCGAAAGGTGGCAATGGCTTTAATCTAGGCACTATATCACTCAACCACACTCTTCTGGACACCTGATCACGACAGCGTACCTGGCAAAACAATAGTGCCAAGAGTTGGTCGGGTCTAATAAGGGCTCTTGAGAAAACTTGGGAAAGAAGAAATTTCCCCTTGACGGCAATGGGAAACAGCGTCCGTTTGTAATATCGCATTCTGGCAAGGGAGAAATCTATTGCGAACATTCAAGCCTCAGCGGTTTCATGAAGACAGGATCGGAATGCTAATAGAAGTTGTAATGGGGCAGCACTGTACACGTTTACCACAACGAACGATTTCTATCATATTTGCTGCGATCAGGAGAAGAATGAACAACATCATACTACTGTGTGACTGCTACACAATTCTAAAAAAAGTCAAACTGAGAAAGGCTTGAAAGACCACTAGTTGTCGACCACACTAACCAAACACCTAAACATCTACAGCTTTCTGGTCCACTATTAAACGTGAAATATCCATTCGTCTTTGGTCTCGTAATCCTTTCTGGGTCATAGGGCATCAGATGTTTCGTTAGCTGAAATGTTTATCGTGAAGTCGGAATGCCGATCCAACTGCCCTATCCTAGTGATGGAGGGTCTTTCAGGTTTCAGAAAACCTGTGTACATCGGTAAGCAGCTTATTAGACTAAGAACGCTGACGTTCCCCTTCAAGAGGTTCTTCCGGCAACGTAGTTATTCATGCTTTCCGAGCCAGCCGCTTTTTGAAGTCCTTACGGATCAGAACTTTTAATCAGTCGTAGCAACCCAGGGGTTTTTTGCGGATTGGCTTCTATGCTCTTCGTCGACCTTAACGGCTAGGGTAACCCCACCAATGAATTTTCTATTGCCGGCAACGCTCTCAGATTCATTCCATACTCCCTCACGCCGTTAAGGTGGCAACTACCCTTAGTTCTCTGCTAACTTCTTTTTTGAGAGCATTCTAAATAAATTCTGTAAATAAAAAGATTGAATTTCGACTGCTAAAGAGATGAAGTGCAATTTTTAATTTTTAAGGTTCCTATCACATACTATATTTTAATATATGGGCATCGATTAATTTATTCTGCTCAGATTGTATTAATTAATTAATTTAATTTGAATGAAATGAAGCCCCGAAATAATTTTAAAAATTGTTTCCATTCTTTTTCCCTACTTAAAGGCACTCGGGCCACTTTTTTTCGAATGTCTTTTTGAAAACTCAGTCAACTTTTATCCGATCGATTTGAATTTTGACGGAATCTTTATACTATCATTTTCTAGTGAACCATGAAGGATTTTGTAAAGAAAATAAAAACAAATTGTTCATGATTTTTTGACGCGAACAAATTTTATCGGTGCCAATTTTTTTTTAATTAAAATTTTTGAAAATCACTACGTGGCTTTCATGCTTTTGGTTGTATTGTAGAAATGGCCAGATTATTCGTAAATTCGCAATACCATTTCCTTTATCTCCGACTGGAGGAGCAATGGGCCTCAAATTCTCGTATTCTTAAATTGATTAAAATTTATTACTGCAAATCTAAAATATTTGATAACAAGCACAACAAAAAATATCCATAAGGGTATCTTCATTTCGTCACCCCATTCACAAACCTTCATATCTTATTTCTATATTTTTTTTTCATATTATGCGCTTTGCGCTTTTATGAAAAAATACCAAAATCGGTTAATGTTTATTGAAAAAGCATAAAATTCGTTCTACCAGAATGGAAAATATGCTTTTGATACAATTATGTGTGTGTATTATGTTTGGACGGATTCGATGTATGTCCTGAGTCCTGTGTGTGTCCATGTGCATTGTGCCTATCTTCGGGCACAAGCGTTACACCCCCCAACCCACAAAACAAGAAAAGAGAGAGTGAAACTCACCCCGCTCCCACATGCCACTTGCTGCCTATTTTTAAATTTGTTTTTCTTTTTTTTCATTTGAGTTCATTTTCTGGGAATGCGTATCTATGTGCGGCTGTGTGTATGTGTGCATGTGTATTTCTCGGGGATCTTTTTTTTTTTGTTTCGTGTCCCCCCTGGCAACGTTTTAGCCACTACAAGGCAGTCATCCCAGTCAGTCAGTCTGTATAGCCTGCAGTTATATGGGTCGCTTGCTGTTGATAACAATAATAAATAAATACCTAGGGTTTGTATCTGTATCTGCGGAAATGTATCTTGCGCCTATGTGTTGTATCTACTGTGCACTATGTGTGTGAGTGTGTGTGTGTGTGTAACAGGAAGGCAATTTCATGGCCATGAAGTGGAACAATATACCAGAACAAAATACAAGTTGCGCCTGTTGAGTATTCTCTTGTTATTAGCATACGTGGGATTATTGGGATTGTATGGGAGAAATGGAAAGGCCCAACTTGAAGTATTAATAAGTTCATACAGGAGTATTAGACGTATAAATGATTGATATACAGAAGTAATGAAACTCGACCGGTAACATATCGATTATAAGAGTGAGGTAATTAGATTGAGTAAACATTTAAAATATGACTGTAAAACCTTAAAAAATTGTAAGTTCACAAAAAATTCAATTTTTGCAAAAGGAGACGAGATAATGTTTTAGGGCAGGAAATTTCATTACTTGCCGTACAGTTCCAAAATTCACAATCTTACAAGAAATTCATTTCTTGGTTAGTTTCTGATTCCATTAAAAAAGAACATGATTCATAGTTAATTTCTTATTCTTGCATTGATTTTTGTAATCAGCGCGATATTATAATGATTAAAATCGGTGTAAAGATATACTGCGACCCAAGTGGATCTATTGTTCGTTTCGTTTACAGGCGAGTTCCATACATTCATATAGTAAATGACCTAAAGTTTCTTACTCCATGCTATAAAAGCGACATAGTGCTCAATCCGCAATGCCAATTTTAGTTAAGAGGCTGTGGCGCCTTCAATGTCCCCTCAAGGGTCCCGTCAGCATTCTCAATATTGTTCCCTTGAGTTATCATGACTTTGAACCTCTTGCGGTTGTAGTTAGAGAGGAGGGTTTATGACTGCTTAAGTCCTGGTATTTGTGCACTGTGAAGCAACCTTTTGATTTTTGCCTCCATATTCAATAGGCCACATACCACATAGTTGCGAACCCCCCAGTATGGTTCTGGTAAGCGGTGTTGCTTCACCCCTCCTTGCTGGTTTGTCTGAGAGCTTATTTCCAGGTATATTGTTGCGCCCTGGAATCCATCTATTGGTAATCTTATTTCTGGCACATTATTTTTCTAGTGCAGACTTCACTTCGCCATCTTACATTAAGATTCTGTTAAAATATTGGACAGCACTGATTTTTTTATATGGGTCGGGTTGCCGTATTCTTTTTGGCACTATTTTTTTATATTATATAATATGTATAATATACAAATCTTGCGTTATGGTTGTACTTTTCAGTTTTCGGAGAACCAGTTAATTACCTTTAGCTCATAAACTTTACCATTTTGTGTATTTTTCATAATTTTTAAGTGTTCTCCAAATTATTCAATGTTGGCAAATAAGTTAAGAGCGTTCTACAGTAATATAAAAAATACTTCGATTGATCTCAATCTTTTTCTTTTGAAAATCTTTCAACACTAGCTAGTCTACCAATTTTGCAACCCAAATGGTTGGGCATGTTTGAAATAATAAATGTATATCATTATTTTGTTTGGTTTCGGAATAAGGATGTTCGATACCGGAAAGAAAACCGAATCGAAGAGTTGAGTATTCCCAAAAAAACTGATCCGATTCGATTCTCTCAAAAAAGAAATCGTAATCGACGTAATTTGACTTTTTTTTTTAAGAAGAATTAAACAAAATAGAGGCATTTGCCCCATCATTATCTAATTTTCATAATAAATTGAAATTAAACTAAGAATGATGTAAACTTTTTCATATTTACACGCAGTGGTTCATTTAACCTACTGTATGAACTCAAATATTTTTTGGAAGTGGCGCCAGCTAGGCCAGAATATCGCATGGGGTGGTTTCCCAAAGGACTTTTTGAAAATATATTCCAAGCTCCAAATGTAAAACAAAATTAATCTAGATATCGATGCTATGCAAATTTGAATCTGATCGGCGATGAGTCGAGAGCCAAAATATCGGTACCGAATATATTCAGAATCGACATCGATATTCTCAATATTCAAAATATCGGATTGGTATCGCGCATCCCTATTTCGGACAACACTTTCACTTACTTCTTACATGATCCTTCATTATTTCACGACTATTTTTAAAATAAATCTTCTAGTTATGGTGAGACGTACTTGACCACTAAAATCTTAATTAAGTCAATTTGAAAAATGCCAAAAATCTAATTTAGTCTATTTGAAGAATATGAATCCTGTACGAAAATTGAATCTTAGCTACGAGCGCAGCTTTATAAGTTTTTGACTTAAGAATCACCCGTGTTGAATCTAAGACAGATACTATTATGTTATAAGACTCCGGTTTTATAGCCGAAAAAAAGTTGTTAATATTTGAAGCTGCAGGAATTTTAACGGAAACAATAAATCATTTCCGAAGTAATTTGCCGCGTAGAATCCGAGTACCGGATCTTTCTCTTCAGTTACATATTTTAGTACGACTGCTAATCTTTAATTTAGGAGATCATATCAGTTACGATTTTTTTTTGGCAAAGTTATGGCTGGCTATTCGAAGTTACGAAATATTTCCATTCGATGTCGTTGATATTTGCATTAAGCCTTTGTGACAATAATTTTATATATTTTTCGAACTTTATATTAGTTCTCAGGGACTGCACAACAATTTTTTGCACTCTTTATATAACTCCAAAAGTAGGAAAAACGCCGTTTTTCGGGTATATATCTCTAAATCCTGACGTGATGGGCCAATTCCGTCCCCGGATTCGGATTCTACAAGGCAATTTCCTATGGAAATAACCCTAAATAAACTTCTCTGCGATAATAGATTTGGGATGCATGAAAAGGTTATAAGGGTTAATAAAATTGGAGAAATGTGGGCAAGTTAAAAGAATACTATTATAAAATGCTATTTTGCTGAAAAAAATATCTTTCATACAGCCAATTATCAAACTGACCTCTCGATTTTAATAACCTTTTTTTTACGTAACTTGCAGCAGTCTGAACTACTTTTGTATTACAGTTGATAACTACTATTTTCTTACCAATTTTTTTAATATTAACAAATCCAAGTTTCTTTTGAAATGTGTTAATCGCTTCAGGTACGATAACCATATTTTATACCAAGTTCATTGACCTTACTACATCAATCATTCAACTTTAATCTTTCACTCATCCACTCTACCTCTGCTTTCAACATCCAATTAAATTTTTGAATATTATTTATATAAATTTCGAGAAAAAAATGCCAACTTGCTTTTGGTCAAAAACATAATTTCGCTTTGATATTCAAATTGGATGTAAAACTTTAACACTTCGCAACACTCTTCGCACTCTTCTGCGAACGAACGACTAATTTTCACAAATTTCCACAATTTAATGCATAATTCAGAAAGTGTTGCTTGCTTTTTTGGTCAGTCAAGGGTTAAGTGTTCTGTTTGGGCACAAACATATTTCATGCCCAAATGAATGCAATGAAATTCATTCATCAATTGACTTGACTGGCGTACACATCGTCGTCCTGCTCCACGTTGGGAAGCGTTGGTTGGATGGATTCAACTGCGAGCGCAACATTTGCATATAAATTGGTTTTCGGGCTGTTGCTGTCTATATAAATATGATTGTATATAATATACTCTATATATGGCTTTCGTGTGTTTTTATATTTTATTTTTGTTGATATTTATCAACAGACAGGGATCTGAGGACATCAACAGGCATAACAAGAACTGCCAAAAGGAATTGATGCGCGTTTTTTAATTGCCGCAATTTGGTTTTAAACGTTTTGGCATCTCAACTTGGTTTGGGCGTATTTTTTTTTTTCGCTTTGGACCCTGCAGCGTTGCAGAGCGACACCCATGGTGACAATTATATAGAAATTGGGAAGTTGGAGTAAGAGTTGCTTGTGTTCCGTCTTGTAGCGGGTGGGGGGTCACTGCCCTTGGGCCAGCCGCGGAAATCCTAATGGCAAGCTTTGCTCCTTACAAGCAAGCCCATTAAAAGCCATGCGCGATTGTTGGGCGGTAACAAAAAAGTACGACAAGAACAGAGAGAAGCTGAAAGTTTTGGGTAGACGAAGATGAAATACACTACAAAAATAAAAATTTGAGTATTACATTTTATTGAGCATACTTCAGGAAGCAGCGCGTGTAGCATCCGATGAGCTGATCTGTAGCTCGTCTTAAATTGATTCAATGGTGGTCTGTGAGCTCTTAAGTTTTAAGAGCAGATCATTACGATCCTTTCCCAGTAGTTTTATCTGTTCATGGGCCTGCAGCAAAGCCACGCTAGTGTTTAGCATGTGCTGCTTCACATCCTTTAAAATTAGCCAGATCGACCCTGTGCAGGCTGATACCAAAACCTTACAGCGAACCTGGCCATGTACCAAGAAACCATAAACTTTAGCTTTGAGGATATGAAGCAGCGCATGCGAAACACTAGCGAGGCTTTGCTGCAGGTCCATGAAAAGATAAAGCTACTAGAAAAGGAGCGAAATGATCTGCTCTCAAAGCATAAGAACTCACAGAACACCATTGAATCAATGGAGCTATGGCGAGCTAGTTCATCGGATGCTACGAACATTGGCCAAGGTATTCCCCAACTCGGGCAGCAACTTCCAACTCGAGCAGCATCTCCCCAACTCGGGCAGCATCTCCCCAACTCGGGCAGCATCTCCCCCAACTAGGGCAGCATCTCTCAACTCGGGCAGCATCTCTCAACTCGAGCGGCAACTCCCAACTCGAGTGGCAACTCCCAACTCGAGTGGCAACTCCCAACTCGAGCGGCAACTCCCAACTCGAGCATCATCTCCGCAACTAGGGCAGCATCTCCCCAACTCGGGCAGCATCTCCCCAACTCGGGCAGCATCTCCCAAACTAGGGCAGCATCTTTCAACTCGGGCAGCATCTCTCAGCTCGGGCAGCATCTCTCAACTCGAGCGGCAACTCCCAACTCGAGCGGCAATCCGACAGAACAGATCAGTTCACCGGATGCTACGAAAATTGTGCAAGGTATTCCAAAACTAGGGCGGTAGCTCCCAACTCGGACAGCAACTCCCAACTTCTTTGCACAATCCCAATCACTTAAAGCGGGTTTGGAACATTAAATAATACTAAAATAAACGTTTCGTTTAAATTCCATTTAGACCAATCTATTTTAAATTTTTAATAATTTTTACAAAATGAGTTCCCCATCTTTCATGGCCAGTTTGCAATCCAAATGAAGCTGGAGGGATCATGTTGCCATAGTTACGATTACTTGAATTTCCGATAAACCCTGAACAACAAAAGTAGGCTTTGATAAAAACGTATTCCACAGCAAGCATTGCTTTATTGTTTATCGTTTTACAAGCAATACTTTAAATATAGTATTAAAAAATATATTTCATACACATTTCATCCATTTTATTGCTTCGCTTATAAATAATAATGCTAAGGACCGGGTGCACCACCTCGTGGCGCTCAAAGTAAGACAGCGGAAACACGCCCATGGGACAGCAAACCAGGACTGCAGCAAAATTCCTAAAGATTGGAAAACAGTTGATCCTCGGGAACATGATAAGTGGGACATTTCCAACCCTGAATTTTCGCTGTCAAATGAAATCAAAAAACCTTTATAAAAAATGGATGTGTTTAAAATACAAGAAACGAAAGGAGATACCTGAAAACTACAGACTGGTCATTGAAATACCAAAGCCCCCGTTAAAGTGCGCATTTTTGGAGCCAGCTTGTGAAAAACTTATTTCGACAGAAGACATAAACGACTTGATGTTTCTCAAAACTAAGATCTGTGATTTTCTACGTAGGCATGAAGAGTGGAATATCAACATAACAGCTCGGGAAGCAATTAAAGATGGCGTCGTTTGTACTCCTATTGATCAGGATAAAGCACGAACCACACGAACATTGGCCATAGAATCGCTGCTCTCATGGCTTGGTATAAAGTATTCAACTCCTCCTCCGTTTTATGTTACAGAATATCAGTTTATCGGATGCTACGAACATTGTGCAAGGTTTTCCCAAATCGGGCAGCAACTCCCAGCTCGGACGGTAACTCCCAGCTTCTTTGCACAATCCCAATCATTTAAAGCGGGTTTGGAACATTTTCCCTTCAGTGGCAAATAATGTGGCTCGAATCGTGTAAGCTGCTTCAGCTCTGCTTCATGCTGGTTAAGATCGGGTCATGTACATATTTCAGCTTTATCCTTAGCATCCTTAATTACGTGTAGTTCGTCATTTAAGCTCGAGTCTACAGTCCAGCACTGGTTCATCATATTCAGAGGAACATAGTTAAATCGTCGTCTTTAGAGGCTCACTCAAGTTAGGCCTCCTCTGCAGTACGAGTTTAGAATTTTTATTTTTAGCAGGTTTTCGTGCGTCAAAATGTACTTACCCATTTTAGTGAAAATTTTGAGAACAAAAAAAAAAAGTAAAGAAATAAATTTTGAAAAAAATAAAACTTTATTGAAAGCCAAAAATAAAACTATTTTAAAAATAGTTATTATATGAACTGTTCTTATGATGTAAACAGTTCGTAGTGTTGTTTGATACTGAAATACATGAAACTTTTGCTAAGCATGTCGACTAGACAGTCTCAAAAGCAGCCTACTGGGATGTTTTTTTTTTAAATAGCCTACTGGGATTTACTTTATATTCGGAATTAAAATAACACTCAAGTAGCCCGATTTGAGAAAAAAAGAACACAGACGAAAATAAAATTTTCATCTTGGCGGTATGTTACCTCCACTTGCCAAGGTTCTAACGCCAGCCTAGAAGAGCTAAAGAGTTAGGCGAAAAGAGAATGGAAAACTGCGTCTGGTTGTCGCTTTTCAGAAGCAACCCGAACATCTGAACTCCGGCGTTTTATCAAATATGGTAGCCATGTGAAATTTACTTTGTGCACACCGTTTGAGGTGTGACTATAAGATAGTGCAGGTTTCATCCTGATATGTTCACTTATACTAACACAATTGGTACCACACTACCTTTTTTGCTAACGTATTTATATATAGATAAATATAAGTTTTTAAATTTTCATTTTATTTTCAGGAAGCTTCGCCAGTTGTTGTCCCATTGAACGACTTCGCTAAGGTATGTTTTATTTTTTCAACCTAATAGGAGCATACTTCAACCGAAGAAATCGAAATCTTGGTAAAACACTTGAACTTTGCTGTTGGTAAGGAAGAAATAAAAAAGTTCGTTATAAGGAAGTCCACAAAGCTGTAAGCTTAAAATCAAAGTGGTGTGATAAATTTGCATAGAGGGGTTGGATTTGGAGGAGTCATGGTTTAAAATCTATTTTGCACTTGACTGGTTACACCAATACGTCACAGAACCAAAACTTTAAGATCTATTTTACCAAGTATCGTGCAACATACGGCGTGACCAGCCCCAAACCCCCTTCAACACTTTTTTTTTGAAGAGTATCAAGATGTCAACTAAAAGCTACAACAACAACAATAGCGAGAGTTCCAAGCCGCCTGGTCGGTTGGGTCTACTTGCAACCAGCCGTAGATCGCCTGGGGGCAACATGCGGCGTTGACACAAAAATTCGTTAGAAAAATCCAAGCGACACGACGCGTTTTTAAACGCGCCCCCAACGCGTTGTCGTCACTGGCTTTTTGGGATGTTTGGGAAGGCCAGGGGCGGGTTGACTGAGGGTGACATTATTTTTCATGTCAAGACTAAAGCCGACTTTTGGCGGTTTGTGCTGCTTGTTGTTTTTTTTCCTTCTTTCTTTCTTATTTTTTTCAACTTTGTTTCTTTGTTTACTCTGCTGATTGTTTGCACGTGTCGCATTGTTGCTCTCTTACTTGCCTCTTTTTTCTTAGCTTCGTAGAGAGAAAGCTACTTGGCAGGATTCTTTGCATTTTTAATGCTACTGTCGGAAACTTACCTTGTTACGTAACCCCACTCTGAAGTACCCACGGAGTGGTACTTCCTGCTCCTTGGTACTTCCCTAAGGGCAGGTGTTTCGTTTTGTTTCTATTGTCATCAACTCGAATTGGTTTTTAATGTTGCCGCTGAGATATCTTAAAAATAATTGTTTTGCGTGTTTTTCTTGATTTTTTGTTGAACTTTTGAACTTTGGGTTTGGAGTTTTGTTGGGTACGGTTTTTATTTAATATTTGTTTGGGGTCAAGCTGGGTTTTGGCAACAACATATTGCTGAATGGTGATAATTAATGAAAGTAATAAAACTGGCCGAACATATGGCTCTAAGATTATGGTAATAACATTTATTTTAAAAAAAGTAGGAAAGAAAAGCTTTGCTACAATGTACAGCCCTTTATTAGTTTCTTATACTCCGTCTTCATTCTTGAACAATAGTTCATATAATCGCTGTATAATAAAGTTTCCCCAAAATTGGCGATCTTAAAAAATGTTGTTATTCTTATTAAAAGATGCTTTGGTTTTTTTTTTCATTTTTCGAATTTCTGTTAAAAAATTCAAATTGGATTTAGGATCAGTTAATAATAATAATTCCCTGGCTGACCTCTTGGAGCGGCATTGGTCTCTCTATTAATAACTGTACAACAGAACAAGGGCCTACAGTTTATAGCCGAATCCGAACGGCGGTGTCTTTAATTAATAGAGACTTTCTATGGCAAAAAGCTTCTTTGAGCTAGCGATGCCATCGCTAGGCAAATGTACAGGTGTTACTGCGAGGACCGACCTTCGGTTTTAGAGGCGAGTACGCTACCACTTACGCCACCGACGGCCCCTAAGCTCTAAAGGGACATAACAAAATTCGCTTTAACCGTTCTAAGAAGATTCTTCCTCTATTACAGAACCCATCCAAAATAAGTGGACTGATTTTGATATGTGGTAGGACTACCCATATGGATTTTAGGTCGCTGAGTCAGACGCCCAAAAACCTCCAACACCCACAGTTCTGAAATAACATGCATTGGTATTGGAAATAATTTTTGTGGGGCTGTAAAGTTTACGATTTACGGGCTTGGAAGCCAAATGTTTTTGGGATTGCTGAAATAGAGGGTCCAAGATCTAAAAATGCCCATCACTTCAGAGTGAAGATTCATCACTTCTGACATAGATTCAAAGTTGGGATATTCTAAAGCGTAACTCAGAGTACTGACGTGGAGCTTCGAACCTCAAACTCAGACTCAGGAGATAAAAATATCGCTGAACTTATAAATCGAGGAAAAATATTGACCCTTGGGGTATTGCGGTTTTCTCGGACGTCGGATTCAGGTTCGGCGTCTGAAAATCTATATAGGTAGCCCAACACATATAAAGTTCATATTATCTTTTTTTTTGTTGGTCTGTGTTATCTAACAGTCGTTTTTAGAAGCTGAAGATTATACGTAATAAGCATATCATCAACGGCAGCTCTTGGGGAGTTGCAAATAACATCCACAATAAAAGTTAGAAGAACGAAGGAGATGCCAGAAATCGTCAAGGAACCCAGGAATAATTGTTTATTTAAACTATAGTGAAGTACTGAACCAGTAGACAATAAAATGTTATACAAGCAACGATAATGTTTTCTTTAGATCTAGTCAAAAAATTGTCCATTACGGCAAGCTAAGCTACTCCTCGGCGCGTATAACCTAAATAGGTTTCAGAAAATATCCCAACTTAGCAAGAAATTTCTTGGAATACTAACTTGGTTACTGACAGATTCAGGGATCACGTGAATACTATTGGGACCGTGAGCTCGGACACATGCAGATAGATTGGGGAGGAAACCTATTAACATTTACTTACAGAGAGTGACGCAAATGCCAGAAGAAGGCGCGCATTAAGTATCCATATATGACATCCCCAGTTTAGGCCCATCTCAAATAATTAGGTTTGCTGCAGATGTAGGGCTAATTGAGCTAGAAGGGACCACAATAGATACTACGGATCGCAGTGCAGCATTCCCCACTATTATTATTATTATCCCACATTACCTTCCCGAAATCAAACTTAAAGGTTCGCAAATTAGGGACTCGTTTTATTAAAAACTGATCAACAACAGATAGATATTTAATCTTCCTCATGTGGGAACTCGTAATAAATTGGATCAATTTCAATTGAGGATCAGATTACTTAGAAAGGAAGAATCGAGGATTTTATTTTAACTATATAGTGAAGCTTTTTCGGGAGGGCTCTCATTTCTTTTAGGTCGATGGCAAGAAGTCTGGGTAAGAAGAATTTCACAAGTTAAGCTCAAGAATATGTTAATTAAGTTACAAAAAGTTAAGTTTGTTTAAGTATGTAACATAGAGAAGAAGACATCGGTGATCTCTCAAAATTATCTACTTGGACTAAGCAAAGAACTGCTATATTAATGCTTTCAGCTTTTAAGTATCTTTGTGATAGACCTCGAAGAAACGCTTAGATTAAGATTAGAAGCCTTCTACTTCCAAGTCCCGCTCGTTTTTCATTTATACCGTGAAAAACCGCGAAGCATGATACCGCCCATATATAGATATTCTGGCGGAGCAGTTTTCATGGGGCCGAAAATACATTCTGGGGCTCCCAGCGATTATGATTCTTTGGGACATTTTAATTAACTTTGGCCAAGAAACTATTATTGTACAATGAATTTCAAGTCGCACAGATTTTAGGTTATTGTCGAAATATTCATAGATCGACTTAGACCTTCCATTTACAAGGCCATCGATGGCGTAGTCGCTTTCTAACCCGATAGTCGGTGGTTCGATTTCACGCAGAGGCGTTGGTCTATGTGCCTAGCACGCTATTTTTCCCAGAAAATCTTTATTAATTCAAGGCATCGCCGTTCCCATTCGGCTGTAATCTGTTGGTCCTTCGTTTTCTTGGAACAGATATTAATAGAGGTCCCCATGCGTCACGTTTGAATAAATAGTCAAGTCAGGGGAAAAAAATATTAAATGCTACAGTGAAACATCTCGGTGAACCACTTCATGAACTGAAACTTATGGCAAATTTTACGTTCCAAGTGACTTAAGCCTTTAAATGAAAGATCTCAGCGACTTCTGACTATATAAATAGGAAAAAGACTTCCGGCCAAGATGTTGTTGTTACTCGGCTATAGATTTATAGAAACCAGTTGTATTTGTTCCGTTTCTTGAGTAACGGATTTTTTTTTTCGAGGGGGCTAAAACCCAACGCAACCCACTTTAAGGTCTCGGGGCGACCATGAAGGTTTTATAACGCAGTGGGTGTAGTTCGCGGGAGGAATTTCTTTTATCTCATAGCCGCCATGTCTGGGACGTGCTTTCCCCTATTGGCCACCTTTCGGACTCGCTCTATTGGGATTTCAAGCTCCTTACTAAACTGTGGTATGAACTGAGTAGCATCTCAAATACATAAGCTACGCCGTGCTAAAGTTTTCTTTTCACGATTATTTTCTTAATTAAAAGGAGCAAGTAAAATAATGTATCTATTCAAGCTTATTCTTTGATTATATCCAAATTACCACCTAGAATGACATCATTTAGTGCCATCTAGTACCTTCACGAATTCATATACTCGTAATACACATATGGGGAGAGTGTGTCCCATATTATTTATCCAGCATTCACACATTATAAAACCTGAACTTGTGACGCTGTGACAGCAAATTTTAACAACCATTTATAGTACTTTACCTATGCCATTTTATAACCCAACACACAGTCGGAAAGATAAACATCAAAAGTGACTTTTCGACTGTGCCATAAAAATTGATAGAATATGTTCCACGCTCACTCACACTCACTCAAGCTCACATATCCTTGCACATATGTCTAAGTCTATCATATTTGGCCCGTTAAAAATTTCAATAATTCAAAAATTCATTGCATACACACGGGGGAAATAGCTACCTTTTGTTGGAATACGCATGTGTGTGTGTGAGTGAGTGTGTGCGTGTGAGGCACATAATCCGCCAATAAAAGTAAATCAAAGCTTGGGATTGAGCCAACCCCCAAACCCAACCGAACCAATTCAAGGCACTTCAATTGCGGGCGTTGGCGGCATTTCCTGTTTTAAATTGAGGTTATAGACGCTCCGCTCAGTTCCGTTTCGTTCCATACTTCCAGCCGATAGACGATATGTGTGCTATCAATGGCAAATTCTTTACTTTTTTTTTGAGGCTATAAATTGCCGTTGTCTTGCGATGCTTTTTTCACTTATTTTTCAGGGTATTTTTTTTTTTTTTTGAGTGCTTGGGGTGAGTTGTGTGTTGAAAAGTGTAATTTTAAAAAGTCATAATCGCAGATAAGTGCGGTCTCAAATTGCCCAACCGACTGCCAGGCTATTCATTACAATACCAACAACATAAGCCATAAGGGCGGTTCTCACACACACTCACACACATGTGTCTGTGTGAGTTCTAATATTTTTTGCACAATGTTCGGCAAAAGTTGCCCATAATCTGCTGGCTTCCACCTCCGCCTCCGCCTCCTACAATAACAATACATGGTAGCTTCTAACCAAGCCAAGGCCAAAACTTGGTAGTACCATTGTTACCCGCTTTGATATATGTAGGTATTAAAAGTTATTGAAAAAATCGCTGACAAAAGAAGTATAAATATTTACGAAAAATACTATTTGAAAATCATAGACTGAGTTCCATATGATGAGCAGAAGCTTGAGGCTTGAGTGGATAAATTTTTTTTCGACGGGGGGTAGGATTAAACAGACAAATGCAAATTATTGCTCTTTGATGTTGAAGCGGATTTGATGCACCTTTTATACAGCAAGTGAAGTGTTTGGTTGAAGCTGGTGGAGACAGGCGATGGAGTAACTTCTTTTAATTAAAAAACCACAAAAAAAGAGTATTATGCAATTTATATGTTATATATTTAATAACTATACGAAAGTAATGAAAGAAATCTTTGGAAGGTTGAAAGATTATCAAGACATCATCATCGTGTGGCCATGACAACCCGTTCTCGGGTTACGGCCGACCTC